>JACTOM010000043.1:920429-1325792 GCA_015832385.1 Elymnias hypermnestra
GTGTGTGTGTGTGTGTGTGTGTGTGTAAATTGTGGTGATAAAATCATACAACGGACTTAAATAGGTCTTCAGTTTTCTCATAGTTCAGGGTAAAAAGATATTCAATACAATTTTCCTTGCACTTAGTTTTTGTCAGTGAATAGATGTTTAAAATTTTGTTTAATTTATTATATAGTACGCAACTAAAATAAGTATATTGCCGTCTCGCAACTGCAGTTCGAAAAGGTTTTATTGGACATACCGAGCGTGAAAGGCGCTTTCTTTTATAAATATTGTTATAATGTCACTTTAAAAAAATGATCGAAAAATGTTTAATGCACAGTACAACAGATATAACATTGTAACACATTTCTCCCAGGAATATGGAATATAAAGTCTGTTTCGACTTTTACTACTTACTAAGAGTATAGTATATCTAAAATGTAAAGCGTGACATATTTTTAGAAATTATTAATGTTTGTATTTCAGAATAACTATATTGAAGGGACCTTAAAATCTGAATTTACAATTTCCATTTGAAGGTTCCATAGAAATCTGGTTTATATAAAAAACTCACATCAAATAATAATAAACTAAAAATAAAATAAAAGTGCGTGCATACAAAGTACACATATCAGAAGTGAAACTTCCTTAACAAACACATTTTTAAATCTTGTTTATATTTATACAAATCTAAAACTTTAGATTTTCAATAGGAATTTATTTGTCATTATAATATCAAAAGTGTCGAAAATTAATAATTTATTGAAATCTCAAATGACGAATTGTAACGTATTTTTGTTAATATTAGAAATTATTATTTAAATTTTGTTTTTGAATTAAAAATTTCAATCGTTCGTTTCATCCGTAATAATTTTGCCCTCACGCGCCTAAAGAAGTTTCACTTCAATAAGCAAAGTATTATCAATATGGGTAATTTTTATCATTATAGTATTAAAAATGTAAATTTGGATATGAAATGCTAATCTTCATACCTTCATGCTGATCTACGGTCAGTAACCTTTTCCTCTTTGGTGTCTTCATAAAGAGAGGGAAGACGGTTCGGAGGCCCAATATGTCAACAAATTTGTTGCAATTATCCCTACCATCAGAACCGGCCAAAGCATGGTCCAAAACTTTCAATGATCCATTACGAGACATTTTCTTTTCCCTGAATATACCAAAATACTATTGTTAAGCAATATAGAAGAAAATTTAAGTCAATTCCTACAAAAAAGTGCATTTATATGAAATGTCACTGCCTACAAGTTTATACTAAGTGGATGAATATGTGCCATTTATCAATTAGCATCTCGCGTTTCCTTATGAGTAAAATCAATTCTTAAAGCACCGTCGTAATATATATTGAACAACATTTTAAATAACCGCAACGGTATTCATTTATACAACAAAAAAAGCGAAACACAATACAAGAAATAAAAACAAACTTGTAAAGCCATATTTTAAAGTGAACAAGGCATTTAGAAATCATTTGGCGGGTTGAGCATACGCATTTTTAATAAAATACCCGAATCACTTTTGGGTTTTCCTCCACATAGTTTTAAGAAATGTTTTTTTTAAAGGGGGCTTTTGTATTTTTGCCCCGTCGTAAAGTTATAAACTAACACACAAAAATTTAACAATAACATAAAATATAAATGTATTCACAGACAAGAAAGACTTCTTTGAGAGAATCATAAACAAATTTATATAACCTAAAAAGCAACCAAACCGGGAAAGCCGGGTTGGCAAAATTTCTATCGTTGTTGTAATTATAAATCATAAATGAGTGGTGAGGAATGTGTTGTGGTCAACGTTATCTACGTATGGAGTGAGCGGTAATCTGATTTAAGCATTAAAGTCACTCTATGAGGGTTCTAGTGCTTGACAACAGACATCAGACAAACGGGGCGTACAGGGAGTGGTTTCCTGTGTGAGGTGTTCGACAGGGATGTGTCGCGTCACCATGGCTATTCAACCTATTCATGGATAACTGTTTTAAAAGAAAGTATGTATGGGTTAAGAATTAATGAATTATTAATCAAATGTTTACTCTACGCTGATGATCAGGTAATACTTGAATCATTGGCTAATGAGCTACAGGAGATGGTAAATATTATGAATGAAGCATTGAAAAGCAAAAGAATGAAAGTGAATGTAAACAAAACGAAAGTTATGCTTTTTGAAAGAGATGAATTTAGGATGAATGGCAATATTTTGATAGATGGGGAACAAGTGGAAGAGGTGAAAGAATTTATATACTTGGGATCTAAATTTACAAAAGATGGAACATGTGAAAGTGATATTGAAAGGAGAGTGAATGCAGGGAATATGGTAAATGGTGCTCTGCACGCCTTTATGAATAGCCAGATGGTGTCTCAAAGGGACAGACTGGCTATGCATGCAGGAGTGTTGGTGCCAACACTTATGTATGCTAGTGAAAGTTGGGTATAGCAGAAGAATCGCATAAGTAAAATAAATGCGGTAGAGATGAGAGCGTTGAGAAGNTTGAAATTGAGTGACAAAGTAAGAAATAGTGTGATAAGAGAATGTTGTGATATAAAAGATGTTGTGACTAAAATTGAGAAAGGTATGCTTAAATGGTTTGGGCACGCAGAGAGAATGAATGAAAGAAGACTGAAAAAAGGGATTTGTAAATCAAGAATGAAGGCGAAAGTTGGAGGGGGAAGACCAAGGCGAATGTTCCTGTGCCAAATCCAGGACAATGTAAATAAGGGCCAGGTCAAGAGTACTCTAAACCGACGAATTTGTATGAAAGGTTTAATGAGAATGGAAGAAGCGAAGGAGATATGTAAGGATCGTGGCAAGTGGAAGGACGTGGTCTCTGCCTACCCCTATGAGAATGAGGCGTGATGCTATGTAATTATTGACGATTGAAAATTTAAACAATATTTATAAATTTACAGTCAGTTATTAACTCAATATCATACATCCTACCCACTTACCTAAGCATCAAATTCATAAGCTGCAAGCCTTCTCCTCTTAAGAAGCGATCACGATTCAATGGCTCCATAAGAGCGCAGCAAAGTGAGTCAAACATATTCTCCATTGCCTCCTGCTCCTCCGCGCCGCTCGGGTCGTGACGTTTATAAAACTGTAAATGTAATTACACAGAATGTTTTGAACACGGTTAAATATCTATAGTAGTAGACAACAGCCTATTAATGTCCCCCTGCTGGGCACTCATAAGAAAAAAAGTTTTAGAGCATAAACGTTCCACACTGTTTTACACAGGACTCCTCATTCATGAAATTTTATTTTTGAGTACTCTTAATGTAATATTTTCCCAAAACACTGGGTAGGCACTGGCTCCTAAAATACGGGATTTTCTAGTTTAGGGGTCAGGATGTCACAGATAAAAATGTATTACTTGTTCCTAATAATTTTTAGAGCATAGTCCCACCACGTTGCTTACCTCCCTCATACATAGGAGAGTAGTTTTTTTACAGTATAGACCCGCCACTCTGGTACACATAGATAATCTCAATAAATATAAAAAAATAAATAAAACGTACCAGCAGTTTAGAAGGAATTCAAACACATACGGATACCGATTGCCGTTCCTTGCGGTATTACCCGCGTAACATTAATACTATTCACGAAAATAAATATACTAACAAATCTACCTATAAAAAAAATTACGACGGTCCCGCCAAATGCTTATCTGGTTCAGTCACATCCAGATGTAATGAAAAATAATTAAATATTCAAATTCATATATATGCAATTTTATATAGAAAACAAATGTAGGGAAGAAACAATTTTTATAATGATTTTGATTTTTTTAACAATTATTCCTGGGGTTCATCAAATCATGTAATTAAATGTTAAAATTTTTATGCAATTTATATAATAATAAATTAAATGTTTGCCAATATGGTTACTTTCAACTGTCTAAAGCATTAAGGGGATAAGACCCTCTAGATACTCTTGACACTAAAGAGACGATAGACAAATAAAATAATAAAAACATTAAAATTACCGCCAACTGTTGTAACAAAACATCGATGCCATCAAGTTCGCCAAGCAACTTCCTATTCTCTGGGGTATTTTGTAGGAGTATAGATAAAATTTCACTTGCATATAATTTATTGCCATCAAATGGAATCTTTATCTGAAAAAAATTGATGTAAAAAATATTAAAGTCAATTCCTACATTTCTACCACTAGCTTCTTAAATGCATTACATAGAAAGAAGATGTTACCCCTATTATGAGAGAACAATGGAAAATAGTGTATTTAACATCAAGTGTTATGCACAGTGAATTAATAGAAGGTATTGATAAAGAATTAACATTTAACATTGTCTCTCATTAAAGGAACAAATAAATATAAACTTACCTTTAGTCTTTTAAGAATCCATTGTATAAATCCTTGCTTAGCTACTTCAATACACAGTTCTGGTCTGAACTCTGTAATATTTTCAATTATACCTGTAAAAGATGACAATTGAATCAAATCAAAAATTCTACTAGTACTAGCAGAAGGTTTTGGAAGGAAATTACAATTTCTAATTAAACATGGGCAGTGATTGCAAATTTTCAATAATTGTGACTCTGATATTATTATAGGTCCAATAACTTTTATTTTATCAAGTTATTTGTTCCTGGAAAATTTTATTTTCCATAGACTATGAGATAGAAGGTATTTATATCATAGATGTAGTACATAGACATACACAATTATATGAGAGACACTGACTAAGGAGAAGAACATATTAAGTTAATAGATTAAAATCTCAAACTGGTTTAAAAGCTTAACTGTTCCCATAAAACGGATTTATAAAATATAATAGTCTACACCCACATATATTAACAAATTTTTAGAGATATTCTCTAGTGAAATAATTTTAATTAGTGCAAATTATGCAAAGTTTGTTCAACAATATGTCCTTTCCATCCATGTTGGCATAAGTACTCACAAAAAACGATTTATAGTCTGTACTGCCTATCTTTATCACACTGTGCCTTAACAACTTGAATTTATTATGATACTTGCTCACTTCAAAGTAAAATATTCACAGTAACATAATTACCCTATTTTGGATTTCAGTTATTTTCGTTACTTGTTATTTAATCAGTAGAGTACCAAATAATCTTTCTGTTGAGAAGAACCCACAAAATAGTCAACTCATTTTATGATCAGTATATAATTTCATTATATTTTCAATACAGAGCAATTGTAGCAAACAAAATTCCAACGGTTTATCCACATACACAGAATTCAAATCATTTAAAATTTATATTTTAAGGCCTACCTAATGTATTATGAACAGCATCTCTCTCATCTGGCACCTGTTCATCAAGTCGAGATAAGTTGTGTAGTAGCAAAGCAGGTGACTCCGCTTCTGCTAGAGCATTAATTAATTCTTCAGCACCTTCTTCACTCTCATGCAAAATATCTACATCTGTTAATTCCTAGAAATATGTAAATATATAAATGAAAATGAAATAAAAATACACAATCCCTAATGTAGTGCCCTTTCTATTAAGCCAACAGTTTTTATAATTCACTGCACAATCTACTCTGCATATACATACTGCAAGTTGTTTTCTTATATCATTGTCATTCTATTGGAAATATTAACAATAAAATCATTTTTCACAATTCAAAAGTGTGGTAAAAGTTTACTTGAATAATAAATAATTTTTGAGTTGGAATTATTTTAAATTATTTTGTAGAAGGTGCATTAAGGTATATATAGCGTTATTACAATCATTTTAATTGATGAAATTTTAATCAGTGACAAACTTTTGACAATCTTTGTGTCAAATGATTTTATTTGTGAGATGAAAAAAAAAATTGGACTTAGTTATATTCATATCATGAGTAAGTATTTTGGTCATATGATCACTATTGGTTGATTCTAAGGAATTATAACACTAATCTCTAACTGCCTCATTGGTCTAGTGGTTAGCAAGTTTGGCTACAGAAATGAGGTCATGTGTTCAAGTCCTGGGTCAGGCGAATTGAAAAAGTTGATATTTTATATTAATATTTTTCCAATATTTGCTCAGTTAGGAATTTGGCTTTATGTTCCTTCCCCTACTTCTGAGGGCATGTTAAGCAGTTGGTCCTGTGCATTGTCATTATGTGGTTGTGTCAGATTTTCTCATTGGACTATGAGAGTGAAGGAATAGAAAGTGCACTTGTATATGCCTGCCAACTTGCAGTGGAGAAGCATGTTGAGTCTAAGCTCTGAAAACCCTCTCTCCTATGAGTGAGGAGGCCTGTGCCCAGCAATGGGATGATAATAGGCAGCTACTTACCTTTACTTTCTAACACTAACAGGTATGTGTATTTTTCTACATCTTCAGATTAATGTTAACATTGCTCAAATTAAAATGTTCAAATGAATATTCTATTCCAGAAGAAAGATGTGAAGTTAAATTATGTCCTAAAACTATATTGCACATTTATAAAGTATATCATATTTTATTGTATTACTTAAGTTCACTTTCTATACTTACTTGCAACAAATTGACTACTTTTGTAGATACATCAGTATTGTCATGTGAGAGCAATTCAAGCAAAGAGTTGATACACTTTAATTCCACCAAAAGTGGATACTGATCAGGAACTGTAGCTACTGCACTTAAATCCTGTAAAATATTGAAATGGAATACAATTATTTTATAAGGTCAAAAATTATCTAACACCTTTAAGAAAGCTTTAAGTACACATCTTTATTACTTATCAATAAGCAAATAATTTATCATTAAGAAGTTATCATGTATGTCAATGAAAGTATCAATATCAAAATGTGTGAATTTGCTTCTTTACCTGCAAAGCTTCAAATAAGTCTATTTCACTTTCCATGAACTTCTCTGGCTGATCTGGAAACTTAATCCTCATTTCTCTATTTTTCAGCGCTTTCTTTTCAAAATTCAGGACCAATTTCTTAACTGCTGTATCATCTAATACTTCACCCTGCAATATACAGTAAAGTTAGAAGAAAATAAGTCATAGATTTTCATTTATTACAATTACAAATTGAAAGTTACTAACCTCAGTCACTTCTGTTTCAACAAATCTTAGAATATCCTCTCTTTCTTTCTCTGTAATAATAGGTTCTGTAGGCAATGTATTGCTAAGTGATAATCTATCTATTGTAGCCTTGTTTAAACGACGGATTTTCGAGTTTCGGGAATTATCTTCATCAGAATCTTCCAGCTCCTCTTCATTGGGCCTTTTTGGAGTCGGTACGGGCTAAACGTAAAAATATAAGTTTAATAATTTGAAACATCATTTATAAATTACACAGATTCCAGTCGGCTTTGTACTTACTTTAAACGAAAGCAGCTCCCCAACATCCATTCTGAGTTCAAAACTTTACATACATATAATAATCACACAAATTGTTCATATAATATGGAATTTACTGTCATGAATAGGCCACAAAATATTTTTTGGAGTTCCAAATTTTAATCACTGTATTATATTAACTAATAAACATATTTTAATATACGAATTCGCATATTAAATTAACCTATATCAGTATTTGACACAGTTTTTACTTAACAAAAACATTGTTGTCAGTGTAATAGAATTCAATTCACAGACTAAATAACTTGTATATTATACGTAGGACCAATACGGTTAAAAAGATGAATAAAATTCAAAATGAATGACTAATACAAACTGGAATATAAAATAAATAATAAATTATTGCACTATTTCTTATCAAACAAATTAAATCATTGTTCTTGTTAGATTGATCTACTTCATTCATTTATGATCTGTAACATGTCCACAGAATATGTCATCTATTAATTTTCAAGTGTCAAAATTTAGCGCCGGCGGTTTAGCTCAATATACTTAAAAATAATTTTATTTAACATTAACTTTTATTTTAATAAGTCGTGACAGTTAAATATGGATTACCATGAAACAAGCAATTGTTCACAGGCACACCATGTACGTTATGAAAAAACTTATAACGTTGTAAAAAAGATTAAGTTATATTTTTCAATTTCTTCTGTTAGTTCACACTTTCCCTATTTATTTCTTGTTGAAAATTTTCGATCGTTAATAAAATTCGTTACTTTATTCTTCTTCCACTTAGTTCGAGTATTTTTACAAATTTATATGTAACACTAGATGTTAATACAGGTTTTTTTATGTATCGATTAAATTTATTTTCGAACACAGCCATTTATTGCTCTAATTTTAAACGTTTGAATGTGAATTTCTGTGTTATGTGTGTTTAAAAAGTTTGCACAAAAAATTGCAGAAGTTGGATTAAAATTTTTTAAACTACTTGTTTTTATTTCAGAGGGATACAGATTCAACTTTTCTGCGACAGTTGTTAGAGTTGCTGAACATCAAAAACGATTTAAATTTTTTGGTTAAATGTTATTTGAGATTAGGTTTATATTTTTTAAAAGAGGTACGAAGCTTTGCTTAAATACGAGTGATATAGCCATTTTATATAATTTATGAAAATAATTCTGATATATCTAATATTCTATAATAATTTTTAGAATAAAGATCGCGATAAGATAATAAAATCTGAAATAGTATACAAAAAACTGACTATAATCTTGGAAAGTAGATTGCAATCGAAAGTAATAATTGCGCTTAACTTTATATCTGTTTTACTGTACATTGAAGATGAAAAGGGTATCACCCAAGAAAGATCACTCAATATTTATGCCAAAAACAAGTTAAGAATCAATGGTTGCTTAGCAGCTATGATTGAGATATTTATGAACTCCATGGTGGTACGTAATTCGTTTTAAATTTCGACTTAGTGACATTTTTTGTTTTATTAGGTAGGACACCATAATTTGAAAATAAATTTGTAAGAGCAGTCTCGTTTCAATTTTAGGCATTTTTTAGAAAAAAATTCTATATAAAAAAGAATCTTACTGGGTTTAATTTAAGGTGTATTTTTAAATTAATTTATATTAATAATAAATAGGTTTAGTGAATTTCGTAGCCCTTAGCTGTTTTGAATTACATTACGGGATAAAAGAGCTTTTTTTATACAAACACGTTAATTTCTTGGTTATACTTTCAGTGCTATTAGGCTTTAATGAATATTTTCTTACCTTTTTAAAACGAATAGTATTCCCACCTAACTTCTATATAACAAACCATGGTAATAAAATAATTACTATAACGAATATTCTTTAATGCAGTGTCGTTATACAATTGTTGCAATTTATTATTTTGTCGATGGCATCGCTAACGCAGTGGTGCGAGTACTTGCTTTGCTAGCAGAGGTCTCGGATTGGATCCCCAGTAGGGTGAATTTAGGAAATTGCATTTTATAATTTGTCTGAGTCAGGACTGATGGGAGGCTCCGGCCGTGGCTAGTTACCACCCTACCACCAAAACGTAGCCATAATCAAAGAGATTTGTGTTTCGTTACGATTCTGTGTAGAAACTATAAAATGTAAATCGCCTTGTACCAGATTAGCGCGTTTCCATCTTAGATTGTATGTCAGCTATATAAAAAGAACTCTTGTGTGAAATTCACACGTGGTGGCAGTGAAACCATCAAAACTTGTAGGTTTCAGTAATGAACACGAGTGGAGGGAGTATGAAGCACAGCACAAGCAGAACCACGAACATAACAAATAGTGTATAATGAAATAGGGAGCTGTTTCTTTTTTCCCACGTTAATTCTTATGAATTTGTGTCAGTCTCTTTTTACTGTCTTTTCCGTTTCATCGTCTTCTAAATCACAACGATACTAAAGAAGTTTTCACTTCAAAATGTAATAATTTTTTACTGACTGATAATAAAAAGACATAAATCTATAGAAACTCGTAACTACATTGTTTCATCATAAAGAAATTCTAAACCATTCTAGTACCATGATACATGGAGAGCTTTATGCCGCAGTATTAGTGAAACATGCAATGGAAATACGACTAATCAGACCAACTGCTCTCTCTTGGTACCATTGGCAAGTATATCTATTAATACCTATCCAAAAATATTTAAATAAAGTTGCAGTGTCTGTTTGTAATTTCAAATTACGTTGCCTGTCTGTCGGTATTCTATAGAATATAATTCGTAGAGTGTGCGCAGGAGCTATATGAACTTGTTCCTACGTCACTCTTTTACTATAGAACATCAAGACACAGAAACGATTGGCATCCATACATGGTGGACATTCCGCAAGCCCGCATCAAATGATTTAAACAATCGTTTCTGATCCGCACTGCTAAGGAGTGGGACGCCTTACCGACTTCCATTTTCCCAGACTCCTACGATCCTACGATAGGTATTTTCAAAAGCAGATTAGAGTCATGAGTGAACCTCTTAGGCAAGCGCGGTCCACCTTAGGCTGCATCTACACTTAACATCAGGTGCGATAGCAGCCAAGCGCATCTATCCCTATCAATCGCCTATCAATCATAAAAAAATACCATCTATTCACTGTGTGCATGTGAAAGTATATACAGTACTTACTTATATAAAAAAAGGGTTTGGCTGTGTTATGGAAACGACCGTTTGTTGTACGTGAATACGTTTAGTAACGGATATAAGCTTCAATATGGCGGCGTTTCCTCTTCCGTCGCGCGCGACGTGTTACAATTCTTACGTAGCGAAATAATTCTTTGATCCTTCAGCTATCCAGCAGTGTAACTGAATTTCGGATGGAGGTGATAAACGCTCGAAAAACCCTCTCTCCTTTGAATGAGGTCGCCTGTGCCCAGCAGTGGGATATTAATGAGCTGTTACTTACCTTTACCTTAACTTTTATTCACATAAAAAAGCAACTGGCGTGTCTTATTGTAATTTCAAATTTACTTCTTCATTAAATTTATCAGAGAGTATATCATACTTATATGAAAAAATAAAGTTTAAAGAATGTCTGTCTGTACGTTTGCTTTCTTAAATCTTTGAAAAGACTGGACCGTTTTAACGGGACTTTCACTAGCAGATAGCTGAGATTATAAGGAGTAATTTGGAATGAGATCGCGAGGAACAGTTATATTAAATTAAAATATATGTCTGTTTTCAACAATAAGTTTTGCTTATAAGCCATTTTTTCATAATAATAGCGATTAAATACTATTAATATAATTGTCTTAAGTTTATACAATACAATACAAAAATACTTTTTGCACAAAATGAAATATAACATGTTATACAATGTGCAATTACAATTCCCCTTTAAAGTTGTTTTGTTAACTTCGTTGCTTTATTGTTTTTCGAATGGAGAGCTTTTGCAAGGAGGGTTAATCGGTGGTAGGTATTGGAAATTCAGTGTATTTGTGTCACGTGAATTTTAAAACAGCGTAAATTGACTTTTTGCCAAATTAAAGACTTCACATAAATAACTTGTATTTTGCCGTTTTTTGACATTAAAAGACAGTGTTTTCATTGAACATTTGTTTTAGTGTATACAAAAATGTCAACGGGGTGATTTGGAACCTATAATTGTGTTGCGAAGTTTATTATCGAGACATCAACGCAATATTAAATTGTTTTATGAAAAGAACGGCATGACCATATTCACTAGGTAAAAACTAGATTAAAATGTCTAATCGTATATAGTAACTTAAATGCCACGATGGCTTAGTAGTGAGACTCGGGGATTCTTGTTCAGAGAAATCGCGGATTCGAATTCTGGGAAAGCCATTCCTAATTATTCTTTCCAATCCATCACTGTGCTTTTCGGTGAAGGAAAACATTGTTAGAAAATGCATATCCCGTGTGTAATTCTAGTGAGCAATGTGGTGGGTCTATGCTCTAATCTCCCCCTCTTCGAATGATAATCGGCTACTACTTAACATATACATTAACACGTAAGATAAAGGCATAAAAGTGATATATACGAATTTACTTATTGCTTTGCATATTATTTTATCAAAATTGTTGTACGGATGTCTATACATAAAGTTTTGAGGGATGAATCGCGTGATTAGCGTCACGAAGATGTGCAGCGTTTTTTATGCTAATACTTTTGAAAGTTAGGTAGTTCTGATATTTACAAATAAAATGTGGCATTTAAATTTGCCACTCGTCATTTAAGGACTATACTATCATAAAATATAAAATATTTCACAAATTCTCTTTTCTAAATTTTAAAGTCAAAAACGAAATTTAATTAATAATTTCTAATATTGACAAAAACACGTGGCATTTTTATTTACAATTCGTTATTTGAGACTTCAATAAATTATTTGTGTTAATTTTCGACACTTTCATTATTATAATGGCAATTAAATTCCGAACATATCTTCTTTTTTCCCTCACTCTAAGTCTCTGAAATTCAAAGTTTTAGATTTATATAAATATAAACAAGACTAAAAATTTGTTTGGCAAAGAAGTTTGACTTCTGACATGTGTACTTTGTACTTACTTCTTTATTATGTAAACAAAATGGTTAAGAATTTCTTACATATAAAAACGCAACCAAAGCTATGCCGATTTGAGTTTATTTGCAAGAAAACACGTGTATTGTTGACTTGTTCAAAAGATAGGAGATTTTATACAGAGAAAAAGCTGCCGTTGTTCATTTCGGATCTGGATTCATTATAATTTCAAGTAGATTCGAGACGAAGTCACGGTCAGAAGCTAGTCTGTTTATATTTATTTTAAACCAACAGCGTTTTAACAAATTGTTACATAGAATAATTAATATACTTAAAATAAGGCCAATTACGGATTACACAAAATATTAAATAATATATAAATACTAACTTCTGTAGTCTTCCTATATTGCAGAGAAACACTTCAAAATTCAGAATGCCTACAGCTATTAAACCTAATTGTCGAAAACACAGGACCCGATACAAAACATCAATTATTAAAAGAGTCGCATTTGTTTCACGTATTAAATTATTTTTTGCAAAAATACGGCCTGAACTCTTCGGTAATATAATTTTATTATATATCATATTTATCAATTTATAAATATTACATTTATAATCATTAAAATTAGTGTCGACGTAGAAAAATTCCTATTACGACCTCAAATGTACCAGGTTTTCTTTCCAGATAGGTCAATGGGCTTCCATAACATTATATACATGTCGAAAAGGTACGTGTATCTAATAAATGATTACTAGAGATAACTAATTTTTCATAAAAAATTAAAAAAAATATATTTTTTTTCCAGTCATCGGAAGTGATTTAGATATGGAAAGTTATAATGAGGATGTTTTCACAAGAAAATGTTCACCTGAAATTAAAATTAATGAACATTTTGATATGAACAATGACACAAGAGACTTATTTCGAAATGTTTTAAGAGAAGTCTTTGACTGGCAAAGACAGAATATAGAAAAACCCATTAGAAATAAAGCACAAACGATGTATGATGGGCATAGACGGTCCGAAAATAGTGAATTTAAAAGTGAAATGTATAAAGAACAACCTATAACTAACACTACACAAGCCTGTGATTTCCAAAGACAGTACGGAAACGATAGCTTTAAATACGAATTGAATAAAGAAAAACGCATAACTAATATAGCACAAACCTCAGATTGGCAAAGACAGTTCAGAAGTAATAGATTTATAGATGAATTACGTAAAGAAAAATCAATAACTAATACCATAGAAGCCTTGCATTGGCAAAGGCCGATTGGAATTAATAGGTTTAAAAATGTATTGAATAATGAAGAACCTATTATTAATACTACACAAGGTGTTGATTGGCAAAGACAGTACAGAAATGATAGTTTTAAACACGTGTTGAATAAAAAAAAATCCGTAACTAATACTGCACAAGCTTTTCATTGGCAAAGACAGCCCAGGAGTAATAGATTTAAAAATGTCTTGTGTAAAGAAAACTCCATAACAAATACTGCACAAGACTTTGATTGGCAAAGGCAGTATGGAAATAATATATTCAAAAATGAATTCAATAAAGATAACCCCATAACTAATACAGAACAAAATTTACATGGAATTTCGCGTGACATTATTCACAACAAAGTGAATGATAAAGATGATTCTTTAATAAATACTAGGTTTTCTTTTATAAATGATCACAAAAGCAATAACGCATCAGTTTCATCTATATATCCTATAGAAGCTTCATTTAAAACGAATTCAAAACGTGTTTTTAGACGTAAATTATATACTCCTAATGATTTTAGTACAAAACACAATGGCTCAGATACGATATCACCAAAAAGTGATAAATCGTATAGGTTTTCATTTAAAATAGATGATGAATATGTACGTTTTAAACCCAGATCAGTTTCAACACCAAAACGTATATTATTAAATAAAAGAATGCATATAATAAGGGAACCTCAATCTGCAAGTACAGAAAGAATAACATCTTATAATTGCAATAAGAGCAACGTTAACTCAATATTGCACAATAAAAGTTTGCGTAATACGTCTATGAGTGCTAAATTAATGGGGATTGTAAACGAATCTTGTGCTTCAATTATAAGAGGCTTTAAAAATATATTTAACAAGAAACCTTCAGATATCAAAAACAAAAAAGGACTAAATAAGAAAAATAATGAGAGTTTCGTAAAACCGAGAAATATTTTGGACAGTTTTATTTATACGCGTAAAAGCTATGCTATTCGACAAAAAGAAAGGGACAGCTTATGTAGTAGCAAACATAGTAGCAATTTTGATTCTTGCAACACTTGCAATGATACGGTTGTTTTAAAACATAAGTTCTCCAACGACGTTTTCCTGCAACAGACGGTTAAAAGATTAAAACTAGGCATAAACCTTTACGGTTGTGACTTTAAGGTTATTAGATTTTAATATTTTATAATGAAGAAGTGCAATTTAAATACCCACTGAATTTCAACTAACGTATTTTTAGCACAATTACAGAAAAACAGTAATGTCAAACTTTAACAGAAAAAAAATTGTCCAATTTCAATACTTTATATCTCTTTTAAACTTCCCGCCGCATCTCTCCCTTCTCTTCAACACTCTCCTCCTTCCAATGCAACCAACATCACCATCGCTTGTCACCGGAAGTCAATAATGTTACTGTGTTACAATGTATTTATATCAATGCTTAACTGCCCTGCGGTTCTAGCGTTTTAGTGCCTTATTAATTTAATACTAAATAAGTAATATAAAAAAAGGTCAATTCCTAATTATTTAAATTGAAATAACCTATATTTGAAAAACAGGTATATTATAATGGCTTTAATATGACGAGCTTCAATATACCGGATACCTTTGTTTAACAAATTTCCCGAAATTCTCTAACACTGCTCTAAGTTTTACATTACGAATGTATTTATAAAAATCAGCTGGTTAACGAATTTTTCATCAGTATGAAAATATTGTTGTTCTATATTTGTCGATTTCTGAATTCATTACGTAAACGTAACCTATCATATCAATTTTTATACTTAATTTCATAATATTTTTGCACTCTGTAGGGTAGACACGTTAGTCATTCGTAAGATATTCAACGTCGATGCTAAGTAACAAGTTTAATGACCTTGTTAATACAAATTTTAATACAACCAACAAGATTTTATTTTATAGCCTCTCTATATAACAAGCACTGTATTGACTACCAGTGTTACTAAATAAAATAACGAAAAACGTGTATAAATAGTAGTTTTGAATAAAACAAAATACTGACGTTTAGTTTATTTATTTTCAAAAATAGATTTCTTCACAAAACCTGTTAATAATTTATGAAAACATTTCAGAAAATATCAAGAACTCTGTGGCCTCGAGAGACATACATGAAACCAAGTGTTCTGTATAATCTGTACAGAAAACTTATTGTAGAACGATAGTCTTTTTTTATTCAATAAACTTTATGAATTGATTTTCATTGAAACCCGTTTCCTATTTTAATTATAACCTACTGTAGAGAGATTCATGGCGGACCATATCACTGGTTATGTCCGCAACAGTTGGAGTACCTATTGAAAAAGAAGCTCAAATAAACAATAGAAATTTTCATATGAGTATTTATTTCTTTTTATTTTATAGTGTATTGTACCACACAAGATAAACATACAATTAGAAAGGAGACATACTATATAAATTGGTGACGAACAAAAGCCGGTCTTATCGCTTTAAAGCGATTTCTTCCGGACATCCTTATAGAAGGAGACTTAGTTAAGAGTATAAAGGTAGGTGGTGAGAATAATAAATACATACAAAAATATATTACATAAGGGAATATTTACATTTCATATAAATAAATTCCTGTTTACGATGCTAACACGCTAAACTGGTAAGAGGTAATTTACCTCTTATTAGTTTCTACCACATCATCATATCGAAAAAAATTTTTTTTGCTTAGCATCACGTTTGCTGGTAGGTTGATAACGAAACACAAAAACTTTTTTTTAATACACCAATTATCTAAATTTATCCTGAATTTTGAATTGAATTAGTTAAACGTGATGTAGAAAACTTTCAATCTAACATAATCTCAATTTAGATAATCTCCCCTTTAGAGGCAATAAAGCACATCATTATTTAATTCAATTTAATTAATAATAATAGAGATTGCGCGATTGACATTTACAAACGAGTCCTCTAACTGTCGAAACATCTAAGTAATGTTAACGAACATAATATCCGGTATCATGACATATTTAATGGCTGAATAGATTTTTAAATTATATTGTCATTAAACATTTTAAAAGTCCATTATTTGTAGTTTTTACCATTGGTCACTAACCTGCAATTTGAAACGTATATTCCAGTTCTTTGCGGAATATATTCAGCATTCGTTGCACACCATCCTTGCCGCCTAATGTTAATCCCCACAGAGTAGGTCGACCGACGAAAACCTAAAACGCAACTTTACTATGAAACAAAATAGCGGCAGCAAGAAGAAAAAATGACTAAACATGGTATTTAAGTATAATTGTCATAAATTTCGTAAGAAAACAATGAATTTATTAACAAACTTCTTTAGCCACATACAACGCTTTTATATAGTTACCGACATGCTAATGACGTCACATTGTGCGACATAGTGTTGCGAAAAGATGATAAAGATAACGGTTTCACTCAAATTATTGTAAATTTAATCGAACCTTATTTCATTACTTTAAAGAGTAACTAGAAAATGGAAATAGCTATAATAGTAACTGATGTTTTATAAGAGTAAGAGCTATCTTGTTATTTTAATGCGTGATGGTTCGATTTTGATTACAGTAAAATGTATGAAATTATTACCTTTGCCTTCTTTAGCTGTCTAATATCTTTACATGTATAATTGAATGGATTAATTTTTTGTTAAATGATTATTTTATAGGTATTTTTTTCTAGTTACCTTTGTTTTAAAAGTTTTAGAAAATAACTATTATATATATACTTCTTGCATTTTAATACAATAAAGATAACTGCATAAATAAAATATTGTCGGCTTGTTATCTGTATAGAGTTATATAAATATTTTACATTGTTATAAGGTTTCACTTCTATCGGTAGTCCTTATGATTGCAATTTTTTTATAGTAATGGATGTTATGTAGTTACTTATAAACTTTACTATACCATTTTTGCTCCTAACGCCAAGGCTTTGTACACATCTGTTCCCGTAGTTACACCGCCGTCTAAGAACACTTCTACGTTATATTGCTTGACTGCATTTACGATTTCGGGAAGTACTTCGATCTAAATAGAATACAAAAAATATTTCTCAAAATATCAACTATTAATAAATAAATGTATATATTAGGCATGATGGCTACGTGAGACGTGAATTCATATTAAGAGTCTACTACACCTATTCTAAGATCTCTATTTATGAAAACTTCTCTTTTTTCATTGCTGACAAATTAGCGCTTAACTGTAATTACACTTGATGTTATGTGATGATATAGTATAAGATAGAAGCACGCTAACCTGGTAAGAGGTAATTTACCTCTTGTGGTTTCTACAAAGCATCGTACCGGTACACCAATATATTGCTTGGCAGTACGTCTTTGATGATATTAAATAGCCACTGCCGAAACCTCCCACCAGTCGAGATCTAAATTCGCCTTACCGGGGGTCGAACCCGGGACCTCTGCTAGCAAAGCGAGTACTCCAGTGCACCAGTGAGGCCTTCGAAATCTAAATACTAATTATATTTTGAAACGAAATTCTTTATAGTTTTTGACTCGGTAGAGGCCTCCTTCGTATAAATAGACAACTTGCACTTGCACACATACTTTAGCATTTTTGTCATTTTTTTGATTGAAAGGTATCAATTTATTAACCCAGGGCATTGTATCTTTTATCATTCGTACAAAAGTTAACATATTAATAAATCTTTAAAACACTGTCTCACAATATTACAATTTACAATTAACCCTCTATACGTAGGAGCCGTCGAAATGGTGGGTAATTTTGCATATCCTCAACGTATAATGTCAACGTGATATGGAGCATTGTGATGGGTCTAATCTCCATTTGTAACCTAATAGCGAGGAGACTGACATCCAGGAATACGACGTTATTGCTCTGTCTTTTTTATTTTAATAAAGACTTTATTAAAAATCACAAGGATATTTACCGTAGAAGGAACTCCGTCCAGTTGCCTAGCGCCATGATTTGACACTAAAATGCCATCACAGCCGGCTTTTACAGCCTTCAAAGCATCATCCCCTCTTAGAATACCCTTTGCAATTATTGGAAGTTTAGTAATGCTGCAAATAACATTTATTGAAGTCTTTATTATTGGATTTATATATATATATCGGAGAATAAGAGAGAGAAGGAGCATAAAGCGTAGGGGCGTAGGGTTCTCCGCCGATATCGTCATAAATGGTATCCACAACACAATTTCCACATTGCGGGCGTTGGTGGGTAATATTAGTGCAATAAAACACTTTACTAATTAACTCAGATTATAATTTTCAATCACTTAATGTTCTCGATAACAATTTATACAAACTCATTAATAATAAAAGCTAGGAACGCGACAGTTTCAATAGTCGACCGCTCTGGTGGATCGTCACCCGAGAACTGCCGAGAGACGCGCACCGGATTGTCACTATTGACTCTGCCACAGAATATTGCATTCTGCAACAGCGTTCCACAGACTAAGTGAGAAATTAGATTATGCAGTTTCCTAAATTTGCCCAGGCGGGGATCAAATCCAGGACCTCCGCAAGGAAGGGATTATTCTCGCCGTTGCGCCAACGAATCCGTCAAAAGATTTATATTACTCGTATATAGTGTCCAGTTTTCATGGGCTTGCTTTCTTAAATTTGAGAACCTTTAAACTTAGGAACGCTTGTTGTTCTTTTCAAATTCAAGTTTAAATTTGTATAAAATGTGTTTATGCATTATTAAATTAAATATCCTATCTAAAAACTACCCATGTTCGCAAAAAAAGTGCGGGCGTACAAAGAGATGTGTAATCTCAGAAGCGAAACTTATTAGGCAATCTAATTTTTAAGTCTTGTTATTTATACAAATCTAAAACTTTACATTTCCGGGACTTAGAGGGAGGGAAAGAAGAAGCTATATCAGGATTTTAATTATTATTAAAATATTAAAAGTAACGAAAATTAATACAAATAATCTATTGAAGTTTCAAATGACTTGTTGTAAATAAAAATGCCACGTGTTTTTTTTATCAAAATTAGAAATTATTAAATAACATTTTGTTTTTGAATTTAATATTTAGAAAGGAGAATTTATGAAATATTTTTATTTTATACTATGAAAAATAATACATTAAATGACGAGTGGCAAATTAAAATGCCACATGTTATTTTTAAATATTAAAACTACCCAACCTTCAAACGAATTGGCATAATAAAACGCTGCACAGCTTCGTGAGGATAATCGCGCTATACATCCGTAAAAAATGTACCCTAGTGCGCCTAGAGAAGTTTCACTTCAATAACTTTGAGTTCGTATTAGAGAACTATTGTAACAGCCCTCGTAACAGGAGGACAGGTGGCTTCGGCCGTTTCTAGTTACAACCCAACCAGCAAGAAAAGTCGTACTGCCAAGCAAAGAGATTGGTGTTCCGATACAACGCTGTGTAGAAGCCATACGAGGTAAAGGTACCTCTTAACAGATTAATGTGCTTCTATCTTAGACTGTCTCATCACTTACCATCCACTGTGATCATAGTCAAGTTAGCAATAAAAAAACCACGTAATAATAATAGTTCTCCTACCTTTTCAACCATGTGATGTCATCCCAAGTTATTGATTTATCAAATAAGTTGTTCACATAATTATTAAGACCGCTCCCTTTGCCTGTGTCATGTATTTTGGTTGATAGATGACCGTCAAAGTTAGCCAACCTGAAAGAGAAGTCTTTAAATTTTAAAAGTCTTTGTCCGCCATTCGCGGTATAACCGACTGTAGTTAATGTTGCAATTTTTTCACTTATAAATAATAGTCTTATTGAATATCCAAAATTTAAAAAAAAATTATTGGTCATTTAAAGTGGCCTTTATTGTCTATAACTTTTGTCTATAAATTTACTTACTTACGTACTTAAAATGACGTATTAGATACTGGAATAAATGGAATGGAATAAATTACATAGTAATAAACATAAAATCGATATATTTTTATAATTATGTATAATATCAAACAGTGGAGTAATTTACCTCAGAGTTTTGTATGGACAAAGGTAAGGGAAAGAGCCAACTTAAAACTTTCACTGCCAGTACAATTTTCGCTAATATATTTTTTAACTTTTGATTATATATTTCACTGTATTTAAGAGATAATTTAAAATGTTTTTTTTTAAATAAAACACTTTCATGATGTGTATATCTATAATGATTTTTTTTTGTTGTTAAAACATGGTTTACAGACGAGAACATTGAACATGAGTAGATTATAATGTTCAAAATCTTTAAACATTTTTTAAGACACATAGCTTTGATTTTTTCTCAAAATAATATTATCTTTTCATACCTTAGATGTTTAGGAAGTGTAAATTTATTACGTATATCCGCTCTCCTTAAACCAAATAGAGGTGTATCCACGGTCAGTGCAATCGCTTTAAATCCAGCTTGTTCGGCTCTCAGCACTAGCTTTTTCGTTACTTCCCTATTGTTAAAATACAAAATGTCAAATGTCTAATGTCAAAAATAAAGAAAGAAAATGGTATCATATAGAACAAGAGACCAGAAATGATAGTTTATACATTATATAACGGTAATTTCGCCAGTTTTATTAAGTCGTTTACACTATACCAATTTTTTTAAGTAGTAGTTGCGGTAGGGTATTTATTTGATGAAGTTTCCATTTTTCTATGCCAGATCCAGACGTATACGTTGTTCGTTCTACCTAACACTTTAATAAGATTTAATACCCAGGATCTTGGGTTATTCTTAATACAAATTCTAATTCAAAAATTCTTTTGTTTATGTCTTTGAATCGTCTATTACTGTTTTCATATTATTTCCAATGTACGACTTTTGATGGTATTAGAAAACAACTTGGATTATATAATTGATAGAGTTGTTTTGCGCCCTATTTTGAAATAAAAACCTACTACAAAATCATAGTCGGGTGTCCCTCCTTAGATAATTTTTTAAATATTCCCTTAATAAAAAAAGGTTTGGTAAAAGCTATTAATACGAAATTTTCTCTTTTTAAACCTTTTTATCTCACAGTTTCACTTATCCTGTAATAATAAGGATAATAAAAAAATGATATGTTGGTGAAATACTAACCTATCATTATAAATGTAAAGTTGAAACCATTTTATAGCATTGGGTGCAGCGTGAGCCACTTCTTCTATAGAACTTGTAGAGATCGTGCTCAAGGTGAAAATAATGCCTTCTGCTTCTGCAGCTGTTAATACAAAAGAAATAAATTTTTACTTTCTATATTTGTTCGAATGTTCGATGGTGACGATTTTGTACTATAATTCTTTATACCAATATATGTATAACTAGCTGTGCCTGTGCCTTCGTGCATTACAAATAATACACGTACTTTATTGAGCCATTTGCATTGTTTTACTGCAGCGGCAGACACACAGAGTTAAGTTACTTTTGCATTGATAATTTTATTAATGATTGTTATTTTATAAGCTTAAAAGTAAAGCATTTAGAAACTTTGAATATTATATCGAACCAACAGACTAAAAAATAAGATATAAGCTTCTTGTTCTAAAAATGACGCTATTTCCATCAATCATAACCCTTTTTCGCATTAAAAAGTAGCCTATATCTTTTCTCAGGTTCTAGTCTATCTGTCTACCAAATTTCTTTTAAATTGGTTCAGTAGTTTTGGCGTGAAGGCGCGTCAAACAGGTTACTTTCCCATCACTTACGGGTAGTTAAATGGCTTTTAGATTATTATTTGGAGATCTTAGACGAGACATCTTAACGACAGTGTTTCAAAGTCTCTTAGTGTAAAAACATAGAATATTCGTTTATAAAACCTCAGCAGATACAAGTATCGCAGTAATTAAAACTATATATAATTGGCTTAATTATATAATATTTTTTATCGTCTCTAAGGTCAAATAGGTACATTTTTTTACTTATAGACGATTATACTTGACGTTAATAAGGTTTCTCACATATTGATTTGTTTTTGCGAAAAATTATACAGCAACATCTTTTGAGAGCTTGTATAAAAATTATAAGGATTAGTGTTGGGTTGTAAATAATATGAAGCCTCAACTACCTGATTTATAGCACATTTTAAAAATGTACTTTAAACTTTTTTTGTCTACAATTATTTGTTGTTGTTGTTGGCTAAAATTTAAACTAAAACGAGAAGTTCCTACAAACGCCTCATTTGAAGTAGGATCTTGTTGTTATAATGTGACTATTAAACTTATGGAGTCTTTAAAACACAGAAATAATGTTAATAGAATCGTCGTCGTCGTTTTCGCTTTAACCGATGGACGTCCACTGCTGGACATAGGTCTCACGTAATGACGTCCACAAGGCCCGATCTTGCGCCGCCTGGCTCCACCGCCTACCGGCGACCCTCTTTATGTCGTCGATCCACCTTGTGGGGGTCCGCCGGCTGGTGCGGGGTCGCCACACCAGCACCTTCGGGTTCCAACGTTCATCGGTCCGTCGGACTATGTGCCCCGCCCATTGCCACTTCAGGTTCGCGTTTCGTAGGGCTATAGCGGTGACTTTGGTTCTTATACGGATTACCTCATTTCTGATTTGATCGCGTAGAGAAATTCCGAGCATAGCCCTCTCCATTGCACGCTGAGTGACTTTGAGCTTTCGAATGAGGCCCATAGTCAGCGACAACGTTTCGAAGCCGTAGGTCATCACTGGCTACTCGCACTGTTCAAAGAGCTTCGTCTTCAGGCACTGAGGGATATCGGACGAAAATATCTGGCGTTGTTTCCTGAACGCTGCCCAACCGAGTTGGATTCGGCGGTTGACCTCTTTCTCGAAATTGGACCTAACTAGCTGGACTATGTGTCCCAGGTATGTATAGTTTACAATTTCGAGTGACAAGTTTCCCATGCGATTGGGTGGAGCGGAACATGGATATTCGACATAAATTTCGTCTTATCCATGTTCATTTTTAGGCCCACCTGTTGAGAAACTCTGCTGAGGTCGTCGAGAATTGTATTGAGATCTTCAAGAGTCTCTACCATAATGACCACGTTTTTAATTATTAGAATAGCAGACGTGAATAATAGGAAATGAAACAAAAATCGGAATACCTTTAGCGCTAGCAGTTTCGCCGTCAGGGTGAGCCATTCTTTGCATTGCAGTAGGCGATATACCCACTGGCATGGTAACTTTTTCGTTGAAAACTGTAGTTGTAAGATCGCAGTTCGTAACTCCGACGAGACATTTTGGCCGAATTCTTAATCTAAATTGAAAATTACATAAAAAGTAAAAATAAACTGGTTATCAGCACTCGAAATGTACTTGAGGTTATCAACTCCTTCAAATATATCCATGTCACTACAATAAATCGAAAGAATTAATTGAAGTACCAATTAGTAGTCTCTTATTAGTAGTCAAAAGACAGTACGATTTTGTGAAGAAATTGTAAGGTAAATTACCTCTTTCCACCTAGCACGATATCCTATTAGACTGTATCTAATCCAGTCACGTAAAAGACGTTATTCTAATGTCGCTTAACTTTTTTTCGTTGGAAATGCTTTTATGCGCAAACTCTGACCCATGGGTCGGAAAATTGGAGCACGGCGAGGGAGAAGAACACGCAGGGGTTCAACTTTCGCGTTCATCCCTGGTATCCCGGAGGAGTCCGACTCAGGATTCACGGAGGCGTGAACAGGCGTTGCGTTGTACCCCGCCTCCTCCGGAATATCCGCTATAACCTCCCTCTCTCGTTTGTAGGCCTTTTTCAGTGAGATTGGCTCCAATTTTCGCATAGTAGTGAGCACCTACAATGCGTTCCAGCAAGAGGTTCGCAACGATCAGCACCACCAAAAAGAACTTCGTTTTATAAAATATTCATATTCATTTTAAAATATTCAAACAATATACATTAAATTTATGATTAGGCATAATCTATGAAAGGTGTATCATTTAAAAAAAAGTGCGTGCGTATACAAGTCAGAAGTGAAACGTCGTTGGCAAACAATTTTTTAGGTCTTGTTTATATTTATACAAATCTAAAACTTTAAATTTCCGAGACTTAGAGCAAGGGAAAAGGAAGATATATTAGCAATTTCATAAATTTAATTGTCAATAAAATATTAAGTGTCGAAAATTAATATAATTTATTTTCAATTAAAAATTATTGACGTCATTTGTCATTATGTTGATTTGGAAATAAAAATGCCATGTAAGTAAGTAAGCAGCAGCTAATCAACATCCCACTGCTGGGCACAGGCCTCCTCACTCATATGAGAGAGGGTTTTTAGAGAATAGACCCACCACGCTGCTCCACTGCGGATTGGCAGGCATAGTGCACTCTCTATTCCTTCACTCTCATAGTCCAATGTGACGGGAATCCGACACGACCGGGGAGAGATCAGGCGCAGGACCGATGGCTTAACGTGCTCTCGAAGGCACGGGGGTGGATCACACCGCTAACTTCGGGCAAATATTGAGAAAATCTTAATAGAAAACTCAATATCGATTTCGAATTGGCCCGACCTGGGACTCGAACCCAGGACCTCATGTCTGTAGTCGAACATGTTAACCACTACACCAATGAGGCACTAGAAAAATACCATGAGTGTTAGTCGTAATATCGAAATTATTATTTTTTTTTATTTAAAATTTAGAAAAAAGAATTTATGACATATTCTAAGTTTATGAAATATAGTGAATTAAATTAATTAAATTATATTAAATGACGAGTGGGCAATTAACATGCCACATGTTACTTGTAAATATTGAAACTACCTAACCTACAAACGAATTATCATAAATAACGCTGCACATCTTCGTAACGCTAATCACGCGTTACATCCGTAAAAATTTTACCCTCATGCGCCTGAAGAAGTTTCACTTCAATGCAATTTTCTCAACCAAAGAAAAATTACTATACTCCTGAATTTACCTTTCAAATGCACGTCTGTTTTCTGCCAAAGTATACTCCTCCGTTGCTCCACTTTTGTAATAATCCCGAGCTGCCCTCGGCAAAGTTTCTAAGGCAGCATCCTCTAGTTCCTTCACACTAATAAATTTTTCCATCGCGAATTAAAAATACAAGTATTACGATCGTATTACTTCATTGTCTACATACACTACTTAATGTATCTTGAACGTCAATGACTTATGTAAATAATATTAATTTGATAAGACGCAGAACGGTTATTTATCAATAAACTATAAAACGAGCGGTCATAAGTTAAAAGGTCAAGACCAAGAGTATAATTTTTGCAACAGTTTTCACGTACTTGCGTAGTGTTAACATAATAAATTATCTGTTACCTAATAATGATCAATATCCGCAGCAGAACTGTACATCTAATTTAAGAAAGAAGTGAGGAAGCTTGAATATCCGTGGAGCTATTCTGGGGTAAGTGAAGACTCTACAACACGCAGTGGTACATCGTGATGAGTCAAAATCCCTCTATCTAACTTCTTTACGCACGCTTGCTGGTGAATGCGTGACGAGAGCGTTATGAAAACTGCGAATGTTAATTCAGAGGGAGATAAAAGCTAGTAAAGACATTTTATAGGTTTGTATATTTAGATTTAGATAGTTTTACTTATTTGGATTGATCGCTGACTGGCGCTTGACTTTAACCTTACCTTTTTTTGAACTGAAACTGGAGCTAGAACTCACCTCGAATAAACGTTCATTAAGAAAAACATAAAACGCATCCCACTTTGTATATATAAGGGTTAATATAAAACCTATATTATTTAGTAATTATATTTATAACGCAAAATTAAAGAGAAAGCCAATTTTTTTGTATTTTATTGCCCAATTAAATGTAAACATCAATATACATTTACTTAGATAATATATTTATGATACACAATACAAGTTTAATAAATTAGCTACAATGTTATGTAATACTTATAAAGAATCTTTAAAGCAGTACATGTAGTAACCCGCAAATCCAAAGTTGTTATACAGAACAAAAAATATATGCATAACGTTAGTATTTATCGACCAAATTTACCATTTTTGGACACTATATTTATATTTAGGACTTAGGTATTAAAAAGATTGACTTTGGTGTCATTATCCTAAAATTTTGTTAAAACTAATATTTTTTTGGTTACTACGTGTTTGATTTCCAACGTCTATATATTATGTACCACCATCTGCTCATAATTTTCGGTAGGTAGATTCATGGCATACCATATCTCTTGTTACATCAGCAACTGTTGGAGTACCTGTTCAGCAGAAAGACAAAGAATATTATAAAGGAGTTCCATCTTCATCACCATTTGTTTACAGAAATTATACACTTTTGTGATGTATCTGTGAATCTTGTGACTGTAACCATCTATTTTTCATACCCTTAAGTGATAAGGACCTTAGCATTAAAAAAGAATATGATAAAATTTTATTTTGTTATAATGTGGCAATAATAAATACATACAACACAAAATCTTCACCCTTCTATCACCAACCCCCATTTTTAATATCCATAATAGTTATTATATGGCATAAATCAAAGGTTCAAATAATGTTCACCTGCAATTTGAAAAGTAAAATGTAGCTCTTTACGTAATATATTCAGCATTTTTTGCACACCATCTTGCCCTCCCACTGCTAAGCCCCATATAGCAGGACGACCAACTAAAACCTAAAACAGATTATAAATGACATGACCTTGAAAAATCTAGTTCTGTTAGTGCTGCCACTAAAGGAAGTTTGGTATTTAGTATCAGTAGCTAAGTCAGCCTAATAAAATCATTGGAAACGGTTGTTACTTAATGTGTTTATATACTAGATTTTCGAAATCTGAAGTTAAATATATACTAAAGTAATAATATAAACTAAAAACTATATTTCATTTATATTATATTGTATATAAAAGCCGAATTTCTTAAGGCCTAAGGAATTTGAGGTTTCCGGTTAAGTATTTGAAAGTTTAAAGTTCAAATATTCCATTCTAAATCGTATATTTTTGAAGTGAAACTTCTTTAGCTATGAGGGTAAAATTTTTAAGGATAAAACGTATGATAATCGTCACGAAGATCTGCACATCTTTTATGCCAATTCGTTTGAAGGTTAGGTAGTTTTAATATTTACAAATATTATTTAATAATTCAATACACTACTTATTCATAAAATATAAAATAAATATGTTTTAATATTTTAATGACAATTAAATTAATTAAATTCCTAACATATCTTCCTTTTTCCCTCCAAGTCTCGGAAATCTAAAGTTTTAGATTTATATGAATAATAAAAGACTTAAAAATTGGTTTTCTAAAGAAGTTTCACTTCTGACATGTTTATTTTGTACGCACGCACTTCTAACTTTTTTCTATGACATTCTGACCCCTAGACTATGAAAACCCGTACTTTAGGTGCCAGTGCTTACCCAAAACAGTGTACATGGAAATAAAATGATAGGAAGCGCACGTATCAATTTTTCTCACTTAATAATACTACTTAAAACTAGCAAAAAAAAATGAGAGAGAAAGATTTACGTTTTACATAAATATAACATAAAAAAGGAGGTATACAAGCATGCGTGTTGTGTGAGTAGGTGTGTGTGTGAATCTCTCTCTCTCTCTCCCTCTCTCTCTCTCTGTGTGTGTATGTGTGTGTTTGTCGATTTGAGTTTAATAGTGTTCGTTCATCAGGATACTATTCTTTATAAATAGTGTTATGGGTTTGTTTCTAAAAGTTTTTCTGTACCGCCATCATTAATTTTAGATAATAGTTTCAATAAACATTTTATATTATACATCGTAATGATACTCGGCATAATTTTTTAAGGTGAATAAAGAAATCATAAAACTAAAGTGAAACGATATGAAGGTAGTACTTATATATTTAAGGTCGTTGGCTAAGTATACATTTAATAACAGAATATTAGATATTGAGTACTCTGTGCTACTAAGCAATATGCTCTGTGTAATTTTTCAGCAGGATTATGGCAAACAATTTAAGTTTGAGTTACACTCGGAGGGTAATCGAAGCGTCTAAGAATGTAATAAATTTCTGTGAAAAAGTTACTGTATTTATAATAATAAAATATGGGATAATTGAGGAAATAGTAAATTAATTAGATTTTGTTATATATTAATCAAGAAATGATATAAACTGTAAAACATTATAGAAATTCATACCATTTTTGCCCCTAAAGCCAAGGCTTTGTAAACATCAGTCCCTGTTGTGACACCCCCATCTAAGTATACTTCAACGTTATATTTCTTAACAGCTTCAACAATTTCAGGCAAGGCTTCGATCTAGAATAAAATATATATATACATACATAATTAATTTTCTCGAATCCATTTCTAACAATAATTTAATTTCAGTTAAGTTGTACAAAATAAATTATTCATAAAATTATAATAACAAAAAAGATATCCAGATTATCAGTTTGTTTTAGGTTCCTCAGTAAAGGACAGAAAGGGAGCCGCGTAGCTAGATTTTTATATCATTCTTTATTATAATTTCCAATTACAAAATTAATTAATATTACAAAAACTCTAGAGTAAACGATCAAAAGTGCTGTAAAATTTAACTTGAATAAAGAGTTTTCAATTTGAATTTATTTAAATGTAACAATAATATGAAATTCACGGTTGATGGAACTCCATCTAGCTGCCTAGCTCCATGATTAGATACGAGGATGGCATCACAACCGGCTTCAACTGCTTTTACAGCATCGTCACCACGCAGAATTCCTTTGGCCACAATCGGTAACTTAGTAATACTGCAATTAATATTGAAATATGTATCAATAAACACTTCCACGAGTACTACTGGTAGTTTATGTTATATATCAATAGCAACAACGAACAAGCATTTATGTAGTAGCAACACTACAGTTTTTTATATTTACGCCTTTCATATCGTTAAGTAGTTTTATACATTATATTTACTCAGAAATATTGTATTATAAATAGACTAGGATATACATTATCAGATACATGTATCTTAAATGTTGTAAATAAATTATCAACGGATGGGCAGATTCGTACATCTGATTATTATATACGTAGCAATGCGTATGCGCTGTTACTGCAAAGGGACTGCATCTTGTCCCTGGTAGCTAAAGCAACCACATCTCGAAATCACACTCTAGTAATATTTGTTTTTTCGGTAAATTTAACTCGTATTGCTACTTATATAATTATCAACGTAATAATTATAAAAGTGTCACCTATACTCGCAACTAGTATACCGTAATAGCCTTCCAATCCCTTTCAGTACAACCCTTCTGACTTAATAATAAGTGACAGTGCTTAATTGGTGTAGTATTATTAGTAAGTAAGTAAGTAAGTAGCAGCCCATTAACGTCCCACTACTGGGCACAGGCCTCCTCACTCCGAGGAGCGAGGGTTTTTAGAGCATAGACCCACCACGCTGCTCCAGTGCGGATTGGCAGGCATAGTACACAAGTGCACTCTCTATTCCTTCACTCTCATAGTCCGATGTGACGGGAATCCGACACGACCGGAGAGAGATCAGGCGCAGGACCGACGGCTTAACGTGCTCTCCGAGGCACGGGGGTGGATCACACCGCCAACTACCCAACTTCGGGCAAATATTGAGAAAATCTTAGTAGAAAACTCAATATCGATTTAGAATTGGCCCGACCCAGGACTCGAACCCAGGACCTCATGTCTGTAGTCGAACATGCGAACCACTAGACCAATGAGGCAGTAGTATTATTAATATTACCCAAACATCGCACATCGCGTCACAGGTCTCCCTACATCACCTGACAATCGACCACCTTTCTTATTCCTTTCGCCTTAAAATTTCGACTTTTATATATAATATTTTATATTCGAGTCTTAATATAATAGAGTAAATTAAGAGGAAATATGAGAAGGGGGAGACTGCTATAGTGTAATAAAAGGAAAACTATTTGTAAAGCACAACATTAATCGTATGGAAAAGGAAAACCTCTTTTTGACAATTAGAAAACTGTAATTTTATACCCGACTGAGTTTGTCGTGGACTCTTCTCAGGACAGGGCGCAAAGGAATCCTCGTAACTTTAAATTTAAAGTCAACCTTCAAAACCATCATCAGTTATATATTATAATTAGTGTGTGGAAAACAATATATATTGGACGATTCAAAAGTGCTGTAATAGGCCTACTTGAATAAAGATATTTTGAATTTTAAATTTAACATAAAATATAACAAAACGCTGTATTTTGTTGAAATTGATTACCTTTTTACCCATTTGATATCATCCCAAGTAAGTGATTTGTCAAATAAATTATTTACTATATTATGTACATTCTTAATTCCTGTGTCACAAAATGTGGTCGATGTGACGTCATCAAAGTTCGTAAATCTAAAATAACATTAATTATTAGTTTAATATTTATTTTTACTGTTATAAAAAATAAAGTAACGTAAATATTTTAGTACCTCAAGTTTTCTGGTAGAGAAAATTTATTACGTACATCAGCTCTGCGCAGGCCTAGGAGCGGTGTATCAACAGTTAAAACTATGGCTTTGTATCCAGCCTTCTCAGCTCTATAAAGTAACTGTTTCGTAATCTCCCTGAAACATATAATTCTCATTACATCATTTACATAAGGTTTATTGAAGTTACACTTCATTTGGCGCGTTAAGGAAAAATCATGTCACACGCACACTGTCACAAAAAACCGACACCCTGAAGTTAGCTTTAGTCAACATTTTATTTGATTTGATAAGCAACAAAAACTTCGGCGTGGATAGTTAAAATTTCGAAGACTAACTGCTGCTTATATTTCATAAGGACATAAGCGTGTATTAAAAAGACATTAAATAATCGGGCTAAAAGTTATGCTTTTCAATGATAATTTAAAAGTTGCGAGACAAAGTTTATGCATATCATTTGAAAATATTTTTAACTTGTTACGCCAAAGAAATATAACTTCTAACGCGTGTAAATAAGTATACATACCCTTTTTATTTGTTAAGATATATTACTCAACTTCTACAATTACATTCTACTTCCTTATACATATACGGATATCTTGTTCAAATTTGTAATGAATGACGTGTGATTCATGATGATCGTTAATAGTTTTTCTTAAATAATTAATTCATTGGTTATATTTATTTTGATAAAACTCTATTGTAACTCCGATCTTGATCAATGTTTCCCAACGTAGGGCCTACGCCCTATAGTCGTAAATTTGATTGTTGTCGTAAAGTTGAAGAAAGTGTGTGTGTACTTATGTACACGCGTTAGAAGTTATACTTCTTTGACGTAACAAGACAAAATTATTTTCTAAAAAATTGTCTTTCGCCTTATTCTACGTTTGTAGAAATAAAATAATTAAGGTATTATATAATTATAAAATAGTAAAATGTTGACTATAGCGAACTTCAGGGTGTCGGTTTTTTGTGACGGTGTGCACGCGCATCGTAAAAGTTTACTCTCATCATTTTTCTCGTTATTAGTATTAGTAATTAATAACTCATCAAAAAGTTAGCTATGTGCGAAAAATGTACTATTTTAATTGTATAATCAAAAAATTATAATTATTAATTAATATTTTTATTACCACCCGATGAGAGGTGCAGTAGTGTAGGTATACGCAGTTTAAAGTAGTATGAAAGTTTGTTTCTCGGGCTGTACACTCATTTCGCAGTTACCTGAATTCCAATATAAAGATGCAACCCCCCACAACCTTAGGTAATTTCTGAGGGTTATTCAGAAATAAGTAAATTTTTAAAGGTTGAAAAATGATGTATGAGGGGTATAAACATTTTAGAAATGTGTGAACGTGAGGCATGGCTTACACTGATCTAGATGATGTAGGAAATGATTTGACATGTTTTTATCGTATGTATTTAAATAAACTCAAATACACTTAATTTTGTATGTACAAATAGTGAAGTATTTTGGCTTTGTTTACACAATTCTTCCGTACTTGGGTGTGTGACTGAAATTGAAACAGCTAGACCAATTTTGATAAGAAATTCTTTGTATTGTATAGGATTCAAGAATAATTTAGATTGACAATCTGATCCACATATCCCAATACTAGAAAAATCAATAACTTTACGCGTGACATTACTGGTAACAACTAATATTTATTATTATTTACCGTCAATTGATGAATGAGTATATAATTTTTATCGGTAAAATTAATATTCGCTAATGAGCGATAAGGTTGCGTAATTTGTACTATTTATTAAGTTTGTTTCTGTGTTACTTGTTTCATGTTTGTGGTGTTACAGTAAAGAGTTCTCTATCTATCTATTTATCTATATTTATAAAACCAAGGTACCGAACCTTTACAACTCACTTGCAAACAAACCTCACAAGAGCAGATATTTTGGTAATAAATTAAATTTGTTGCAATACGAAGAATTTAATTAATAAATTTGGTAATTATTAAAAAAAATATAAAAGATATAATACTCCTTATTAAAGCTTCAGTACTTTATTCGGTTAACCCTCATTCGGTTGATAACGAATCTACAATCGGTTCGGAAATTGACTGTACTGAAAATAATACCTCCAACAAATTCAGTATTTAATCGTTCAAGTATAATTTTGGAAATGCACATTGTGTATAATTTATGTCATTAACAAAATATTTTTACCTATGAAATAATCTTCAACTAAGTATATAAAAATGTTTTTAACGTATATCTTAAAATTACGTAAAGATAAATTCAAACGTATGGTAGTTATAAAGTAGAAATGCGTAGGTTAAACATGGCGAATGACTATTGATTTAGATACAAAGCTTTCGGGCATTGTTATTTCAAGCAATCTTGAAATTTATGATCCATAACATTATAGAAATATTCTTCCAACGGCTTGAGGAAAAACAAGTAAACGCTCTAACAGAGTATATAAAATATTTACCTATCGCTGTATATAAAGAACTGAAACCATTTTAAAGCGTCCGGTGCTGCCTCTGCTGCTTCTTCAATGGTACTAGTGGAGTATGTGCTCATTGCAAAAATCACTCCTTCAGCTTCTGCCGCTGTACAACATATATTTATATTTTTTAACGATAAGATGAGAGTGCGCTAATCTGTTAAAAGGCAGCATATTGCTTACAGTTTCTACAACGAGTCGTTTGAAACGTAAATATGTTTCTTAACACGTTCCCTGCGCCATCATATTCAAAGAACTTTCAGCTGTTGCTTTGGAGACTAACCTACTCTTTCTTGCGTTAGGGATCATCAGTCTCCTAAAAATACAGTTTCCCAATTTCCAACAATATCGACATGTTCCCTAACGCAAGGAATGAAAATAATTATACTACTGTGCGTTAGGGACCTAATCCATCACTATTTTTTATGTCCTTGAATTCACCTTTAAGTAGGAAGCAAATATGTATATCTGTCTTACTCATACTTAAAGGACTTTACACTTTAGAGCCTCCCGCAAGGAGTGAAACAACACGACGTATTTCGTCGTCGTCGCTTCAACCGATGGACGTCCACTGCTGGACCATAGGTCTCACGAAATGATGCCCACAAGACCCGATCTTGTGCCGCCTGGCTCCAGCGGCTACCGGCGATCCTCCTTATATCGTCGGTCCACCTTGTGGGGGGTCTTCCTACACTGCGTCGTCCAGTGCGGGGTCGCCATTCCAGCACTTTCCGACCCCAACGTCCATCGGTTCGTCGGACTATGTGCCCCGCCCATTGCCACTTCAGGTTCGCGATTCGTAGGGCTATGTCGGTGACTTTGGTTCTGCTACGGATCTCCTCATTTCTGATTTGATCGCGTAGAGAAACTCCGAGCATAGCCCTCTCCATCGCACGCTGAGTGACTCTGAGCTTCCGCATGAGGCCCATAGTCAGCGACCACGTCTCAGAACCGTAGGTCATCACTGGCAACACGCACTGTTCGAAGACTTTGGTCTTCAGGCACTGAGGGATATTGGACGAAAAAGTCTTCCGGAACTTCCCGAACGCTGCCCAACCGAGTTGGATTCGGCGGTTGACCTCTTTCTCGAAATTGGACCTACCTAGCTGGACTATGTGTCCCAGGTATGTATACTCGTCAACAATTTCGAGTGTAGAGTTCTCAACGATGACTGGGTGGAGCGGAACATGGATATTGGACATAACACGACGTATTTATATATTTATATTTAGCCTACACCAACTCTATCTCAAAATTAAAGGTTGCCTGGTAGAAATCGCTGTGTACCTAAAAGGTCGCCTTTTTGTACATAAATTTTTCCTTTTTACATTGTTTTGTATGTATGTTTTTTGTGTGATATACAATAAAGTATTTTCTATCTGTCTGGCTATGATTCTCAGTCAATTCAAGCCAACAGTCGCGAAGATAGCGGAAAAAGAGCCATATTACAGAGGACGAAACTTGATCGTCGAGTAGAATTTTTAATATAACTATTAACTCATGTCCACGCTTTTACAACATTGACAATTCGTAAAGGCACTTCTCCTGTACGTACTAAGAATGATAGTACAACTGTATAGTGGAATGTGTTGTAAACTACGGAAAATATGAAAACAGTAAAAGTAGATTTTTGGAGGGTAGATACCTTTAACTGTGGCAACCTCGCCATCGGGATGCGCCATTTTTTGCAAAGCAGTTGGCGATATGCCTATAGGCATAGTGATCGTCTCCCCTAAAACCGACGTCGATAGATCGCAATTATTTACTCCAACTAAACATTTTGGACGAATGCGTAATCTGTAAAAAATAAACGCTACAAGGATCCCAGACAGAAAAAAATACAAAAATATCCGTGCATATTACAGTTTAATTTTATATATAAATTTATTAATTAAGACAAAAATTAATTGGTTTTATGCTAAACTTAGTATGAAAATCTGGTATTAATTGAAAATCTTGTACGATTTAAGAAAAAAAAATTAAAATATCTGAGTCCTCAAATAACTATGGTGTAAGACTCACGTAAAAAAAAGGCATAACGCTTTTTTCTTACGTAACGACTTCTTCTAACTGGAATTACCTGCAAACTCCGTTAAAAACTTTTTTTATGAATGTAGTCACTATAGACAATTTAATATTACCTTTGGAAAGCTCTTTTATTTTCTGCTAAACTATACTCTTCCGTTGCACCACTCTTGTAAAAATCACCGGTAGCTTTAGGAAGACATTCTAAAGCACCATCTTCTAAATCTTGAACACTTATGTAATTTTCCATCGCTATCTAAAATGTTAAGATTTCCAATTCAATCGAAAATTAAAAAGGATATAAATCATATAGATTTTTTTAGAAACCTAAAGAAAATTTAATAAAACATAAGGTTTTAACAAATTCAAGGCAGTTAACATAATGAAAGTTCACTGCGTATAAATATTAGAAAACTTGTTGTACGTACACAAAAACATTGATCCTTTTAATAAAAAGAGTGAATGTATATCATATAACTTACGAAACAAAAACAAACTTGTTATAAATTCTAGTAGGCTGCATAAGATTAACACCTCATTCAAGGGTAACTGTATACGTTTCTATAATAAACTCCCACAAGACGTTTTAGAAATGTCAATTAATAAATTCAAAGTCTTTGTTAAAAGAAAGTTGATAGTATATAAAAAAATCGTATTATAAGTTGCAAGAGTACTTAGACGATAGAAACGCGTGGGTGTGAACAAACTGCTCTAATTTGAATTGAAATATATTAACAAAATACCCGACTAAGTTTGTTGCGGGCTCTTCTCGGATCAGGGCGCGAAGGAACCCTCGTAACTTTAGATTTGAAGTCGTTCTGGAGTATCATCATCATACGTACATTAGAATTAGAGTGTGAAAAAGAAATTAAAAAATATATTTGACGATTCAAAAGTGCTGTAATATGCCTACTTGAATAAAGATATTCTGATTTGATTTGATTTGATTTGAAAAAGTTTATATAAAGTGTCTCGTAGAAAATTTTATTTAATAACACAATTGAGACGGAGAGAGAGAACAAAATTTATAATTGCCACAGACAAGTTAATAATGTAAGGTAAGTAAGTAGCAGCCCATTAACGTCCCACTGCTGGGCACAGACCTCCTCACTCATATGAGAGAGAGTTATTAGACCCACCACGCTGCTCCACTGCGGATTGGCAGGCATAGTACACAAGTGCACTCTCTATTTCTTCACTCTCATAGTCCAATGTGACAATAATCCGACACGATCGGAGAGAGATCAGGCGCAGGACCGACGGCTTAACGTGCTCTCCGAGGCACGGGGGTGGTTCACACCGCCAATTTTTTCCCAACTTATCAATTTGAAATTGGCCCAATATCGATTTGAAATTGGCCCGATCCGGTACTCGAACCCAGGACCTCATGTCTGTGGTCGAACATGCTAACCACTAGACCAATGAGGCAGTCAACAAGTTAATAACGAAACAATATTATAAGGTATACATGCATGCTAGGTATACATATGAAACTCTTAAAGAGGTAGAATTCTGTCATACATAATTATTGGGCATCTTTAAGGGAAAAAAAGGTGGTTTTTAAAGAATGATTATTCCTGCTTTTGCAATATTTATTTATAAACTAGATCGATGCGATCATGCATTTCTCTAAGATCGCTTGACATAACTAGCATCTATTGGCAAATCTTTTAATGTTCTTGCTTCACATCTTTGGAATACCCTACTTAAATATCTCAGGAATAAAAAACTCTGTAAGATTTCTTTCAATTTCAAGTTTAAGCAATATCTCTCCATTACGTGACATTGTAACTATTTATCGCAACATTTCAATATAAGTATATGGTATATATGTATATAGTTAAGGCTTATCGTTAAATTTGCTTTGTAACTATACCACATGTTATAAAGTACTCTCCCGTGTTAAATGGCCCCTGGAAGAGATCTCTTTTTAAGGCGCTCTAAACGGGAACAAAAATCAGGTTGAAGAATTTATCGATAAGGTTGAGAGTCTTCGATATGGGAATCGAGGTCCGACAATTACAGCAATAAAATTGAAAAGAAGGCAAGTATGCAATAAATTGATTAAGAATTACACAAACAAAACCGTAAGTGTAAAAATGAAGCATGTAAGTATATTTTTAACACAATTATTTTATATTTTCATTACTTGGCATGACATGACATTCTTCTGGGGAAAAAAAAATAATCAGCTAATTTATCACGTACAGTTATAGGCCGTAGCACTTCTTTGTGAGTGATTATTGTGATTTTTAACCGACTTCAAAAAAGGAGGAGGTTATCAATTCGTCTGTATATTTTTTTTTGTTACCTCATATCTGCCGACTGGGTGGACCGATCTTGATGATTTTTTTTAATGATGGTGCTCGTCATAGGGTCCCATTTTTTAAAAATCCAGTTCTGATGATGGCATCCATAAGAAAACCGGATAAGTGTTAAATTTTCATTAAGCGACAAATGGACGAATAACTCAAGATCACGTCAACCGATTTCGATGATTCTTTTTGTATTGGATAGGATATACTTCAAGGGTTGTTTTGTGACAGTTTAGTTAGGTTCTGATGATGGATTCCATGACAAAGTGACGGAACTCTTCAATTCTTAGGAGCAAATGAACGATACTCGACAGAGTCTTCTATAGGCTATCCAGATATTTGAGTTGCCTACCGTAACTTCGGGATGGTCTAGTGCTAGTCGTAGTTAAATATGAAGATCAATGGATCTCAAGTGTCTGTAATCAAATAGCAATGAGCTTACGTTTGTTGCTTCATTGCAGCACGTTTACTTCAGATTCACTAAAAATCAAAAATAAATAAAAATTTTACCAAAAAAAGAACCGCCTTCAAAACGGACTTACAAATATATTAATATGCTCTAAAAAGTAATAAATAATTGCGTATTCTTTTATAGTGTCCTTCGTATTGTTATATTTGGAGTCGGTGTCAGCCGAGGTGCCTACATATACATATAGCTACAGGTGGGAGAGACGCGGGAGCTGCCAAGTGAACACGCGGGAACACCTACCTTGGCTGACACTGACTCCAAATATAACAATACGAAGAACACTAAAAGAATACGCAATTATTTCCTAGGTTTTAGAGCATATGAATATATTTGTAAGTATGTTATGAAGCCGATTTTTTTTGTCAATTTTTTTATTTATGTTGCATGTTTTCGCTCATCGCTGTCGGTTTGGAGTTTGATGACTGAATCTTCAGCAAAGTGTATTGGTACATTTATCGGACGATGCGAAATTCTTCACTTATTCGCCACGATGTCAAACTCAATGTATCTTCTAGCCCTCGATAAATTGAAAATAAATTTCTATCCCAAATCATGTTACGTGTTGTTCGTAAGCTGGGATGACTAATTTCGTGCACAGCTTTGTAAGCCGACTTGCGAAATTCTTTCAGCAAATAAGGGTCTTGCTATATTTTAAGATCACGTCGGGGTCACTATTTATGGCGCAATGGGTGACTAATGGACTACATGCATAACGACCATTTATTGCGAAGTACAAAGACACACTGCTTATTATGAGTTTATAAGATGATGATTTAAATATTATGTTAATATATCTGTTTAAATAGTCTTTGCTATTTAAACAGATATATTAATGTCATATCTATGTGCATACGGCACTAATTACAATATTAATAATTTTCAGCTATTCTACTACAACGCAAATGGAAAAACCTGAGGGATTCTTATATTCATGCAATTAATAAACAATGAGCATCAAAGAGTGTGTCAGCTGCATCATCACATCGAAAATATCAACATTATGACCGACTTCAATTTTCTTGTTTATCGAAATTGAGGCCCATTGATATTATACACAACCCACGACACCAAAAAAAGAGGAAAGCTTCGGAACCGGAAGAATATGACACTAATAAAATTTTGAAAGTTCTCTTGGAAAGAATGCAAAGAAAGGAGGAATCTATTGAAAATTATGGTAATCGGCGATTATAACAAAATACCTGAACATCGCAAGGCTGATGCAACGTACAAAATTATATGTTATATCAATATGTTAATTGCGATTATTCTTACCAACAACATGGTTATTTTACTTCCACAATCAAGCCAAAGCCTAGCCTATTCGTCAGCACAATTACTGATATGTCGATATCTGTCTACGAGAATTTCTTTTCGGAGAGCAACGGAATTTAACACCAATAATACTATATCAAAAATAAAATTATATTATGGAATTTGATGGAAATTTTTACATACCTGAGTTTTAGACTCTTCAACACAAATAGTATTTTTGAAGGTTGTATTTTGTTTTCCAATATAATGTTCAAAACGGGGAAGTAAATCGTATACCTAATTGTTTTCTTCACAATCTTCAGTAATTCTGAAACTGTTTGTCACTATACCTTTTACTATATAATATTCAATTTGTTGACAAAATAACGGCAATGTTTTCTAACGTTCTTTTTGTCTTTTTATAAAATCCTTTTTTTTTAAAATAGTAACACTAAGAGCAGTGTTTCTTTGTCCGAGTCAACATTGAATCTATCCACTACGATTCTTAAACCTATCGACAGCAAATTTGAAGGCGACCTCAGTCCTAAATTGGGTGCTAGGAGACCACTCCCGAAACGAAGACAGATGATAGTACTTATGACACCGTTGATGATGGGAAAAACAATCGATCCTGACTAAACAAAAATCATATTTAAAAAAGCGTTTCATTATAATTTATTTTTGATGTACAGCTAAATAAAAGGAAAGTTTCATAAAAAATACATTACAACGAAATTATTTGTATTCATTTTCGAAACTTTTAAGATTTTAATGACAATGAAATTCCTGAAATATCTTCCTTTTTCCCTTCTTCTTAGTCTCAGGAATCTAAAGTTTTAGATTTGCATAAATATAAACAAGACTTAAACATTAGTTTGGCAAAGAAATTTCACTTCTGACATGTGTACTTTGTAGGCACGCGCTTTTTTACGCTCCATTATATCACTACAGCTAAACGAAACGAAAATTCATAAAAAATATATTACTAAAAAAAATCAACAATGAATCATCTGAAGCTCGGGTCAACGAAATGCGAAAAAAATCGCCGGGCCCTTTAACGCACGGGTCAACGCAGTTTTGCATAATTTAGTCGTTTCTTTTACACGCACACAGTTGCCAAAGGCGTGCGAAGGTATGAGTGAGCATAAATAATGCAACTGAAACTTTTTAATACTATGATTTTTAAGATCAAGATACATTTTTTTCCGTCCCATGATCAAGTGTCATTAATACTATCGTATGTCTTCGTTTTCGGGAGCGGTCTCCTTACACCTTGTATATAGACTCATTAATAAATATGCTATCCAACATTAAACATATTATTAAAATGAAATATTGTTTCTAGACAGATTCATAGTTTCAATAATATTTTTTTTAATAAACCACTTTATAAACCGTACTTGCAGATGTTATATAAGCCTTATAAAAAAAAAACTCTGAAGGACTTTTCAAAAATTTTATTTTCTGATTTTATTATATTTTATGAATGCCTTTAATAAAACATTCTATAATGTCAAATGCCATTCGTTACATATTTGCCATAGAAACGTTATACAAAAATCAACTGATCTTACAATAAACCTATCAATTATAAATTTGATACACCCGGCGAATGTAAAGGCATGCGTTTGTTAAAACTGATATTAAAATTTACATAATTTTTCACTGAAAATAACCACCGCTGCGTAACAGTGTGACAATTTTACGTTTTAAACGTATTTTAAAATTTTCAAAGATTTTTTTTGCTTCTTTTAATTAAAAAACATGAAGAGAATAAACATGGGTATAATGATATTTACACGATCCTGAAACTTGCACGGCTCTGATTTTGAATGTATTTGGCAGTTTTTCTTGTCTCAACACCATATATTTCTCACCTATCTAAGCCTAAGATCGATCACAATTTTTTTTGTTAACAAAACACCCTTATCGTTTGCAATTTATAAAAAGATACAAAAACGTTTCGATCACTAAGCTATGTAGACGAAGGGTCGCCAATTACCCTCGTACTATAAAATCCATCTTTGGTAATTAAGTTAACAACAATTAACTGTCAGGGCACCGAGCTTTTGATCCTGACATGATCACACTTATAAGTAAGCTTTAAAGTTTTTATTCAAACATGGTTAAAAAACAATCTAAAATTTAGCCAAGCAATAGTTGTTACATAAGTTCATTTGGTTCGCAATATTTTCAATTAAAACTGTTATTATGGCGGTACAGACTATCAGGTGTAAATACATTGAGCAACTGAAAATATTGAAATAAGGCACAAAAGGTCAAGAGATTATATTCAGGTTTATACGGTTCAACCCCGATATAACAAAATTGAAGGGGGGCTTAGAAAACATTCGCTATACCATTCTCCTGGACAAGGTACAAATATCGTTTTTTAACATCATGAATGTCTTACTAACGAGTTTCATGTGACTGAACTTGTTGAGAACAAATTTACATAGAAATTTGGAATAAAATCGTACAATTAAGTGGGAATAATTGATTAGATGCGTTATGTAAGGGTTATGGATTGAAATAAATCGGTAGACGCCAATAACAGGGTCTGTGTTGACGAAAAATTAGTTCTTACTTAAAAAATTCTTATATTCCGGTTCATTGTATGAATAATACAATGTAGAATTGAAAGTGTAATCGGTTACACAATGCAAACACTGTTCTGGATATTGACTTTTTTTTGGTATAACAGAACCCTGCCCTTAGTGTTCTAGGGAAATAGATGTTATCAGTTTTGTACTGTGAGTTATGGCGTTTTCGGTGTAGTTGTTCAAGTAATCAATTTACTTTACATTGAAACACCCTATGCCAATGTAGCTCACACTCAATATCCCCCATATATTTATCAAATGTTTATATAAGTGGTTTCGTTCAAAAAACCTTACCATCCTTTCTAATAATAGTTGGTTCACTCTTTCATTCGTTTATACATACACTTTTTTATACTATTTTATAGGAAAAATGTGTATGATGTGGTATCAATTTGAATGATGTATATTTTACTCGGTTATATCACCTGCTGCTTAGTTATGATACAGCCCAAGTTGGTTTCGCGCCAACATGGTTAATGGTAAGGGTTTTTTTACATAGAAAGGAACTGGAAAGCAAACTTTTTACTTGGCGGTACGTTCTTGTTGGTAAGTTGAATACTATCCGCAGCCGAAGCCAAACTCAAAATAAAAAATGCAATTTTGTAAAATCTTCCTACCGGAAATCGGACCCAGGAAGGAAGTCCGCTAGCGAAACAAGTAAGGTAAGTAGCAGCCCATTAACGTCCCAGTGCTGGGCACAGGCCTCCTCGCTTATAGGAGAGAGCATAGACCTCTTACGCTGCTCCACTGCGGATTAGCAGGCATAATACACAAATGCACACCCTATTCCTTCATTCTCATAATCCGATCCACTCTCATAGTCCGATACTCCTATATATAGGAACCGATATCCTAGGATTGCGTGGTATAGATTTGTAGCAAATGAAATCTGATTAAATGCATACATTATAGTAAAATAATAACTTGTACATATTATGTACCAGGAGTCTTGGGTTAAGGCGTGAGTCATAAATATTATTATAAGCTAAAACTTTTGTTAAAAAAAAAGTTATAACCGACAATCTTATTCTCCTATTTTGTACAACATCATTTAAAATGCCTGCATATTGTTAAAATTTGCACAACTTTTCATTATGTTAGAATACTGAAACTGGTTTATAAAAAATAACGAGCGTAAAGCACACTTAATTCACATACCTCCCTGATAGCCTGAGTGACGCCACTAATTAATCACTATAAAAGAATAGGGAAAATATACAAAGTTTAGGATACATATAAAAATAAATAACGTATAATACAAAGCAGAACATTGACGTGGCAACATTTTCCTGTTAGACTAGTGTTTAATACCTCTATAATATCTACACTCTCTACACGCTTTTGTTACTATCATAAAGCTAGCAATAAAGTCATAAAAACCTTTTGTAACGCATAGTGCTTATTAGGCCACAATTGTACAATTTGGCCAAAAACCATTATTATGTTTTATGTGCAATCAATATATGTAACTAAATACGATATATTAATATAATTTTTTTTATTACTTATGAGAAACATGTTAAAGATTTAACAAAAAACTAAAATATATGAAAACGAATTACTTAAGCAGAATCGAGTCATCTGCTGAACAAACGTTAACTACTCACAAATCGTGTCACAATAAGTATGGCATTAATTTAATACGAATTTCAAAAACATTTCACGTAACCGCAACATCATCCTGGACCTTATATTGAGTAAAACAGTGATTTTTTTTAAAACTTATTTTATGGCTCTGAAATAGAACCCTTTAGAGCCATATAAATAGTGAGTATTATTAATACTGCCACAATGCTATGGCGACTGTAATAAAATTAAAATTAAACGTCCACTTGAAAATTATTTCATGTATATAATAACATTCAGTGACTACTACATTTTCCTTATTTTGTAATATCGAGGCCAAAAATACAAGGATAACTTAACATGTTGTTAAAAAAAACATATTAACTCTAGTAATGGCTAAGGACTCTGAATGAGTTTCAAATTGGTCAAATCAACTAAAACCCGCATTTCGGGAACACAGTCATATTTTATAGTAAATTATATGAACATTTCACATTAGAACTAGGTACATACGCCGTTTTTTCACCAATGAACAACATTGTAATAATATTTAACATGAATACTTTTATATAAAATTTTCATTATATGGATCAAATTCCCAATCGATGGAATCTCGACATAAATTAATATGTAAAAAAAATCTTGATATAAAAAATAATGTATAAAAACAAGATGTCACCATAAAACTTGCCTCGATATTTATACAATCCTTCTTTTCCTGAGTAGTAATAATTTACGTTGAATTAAGTACATACGATGTGTGAAAAAATTTAACAATGAAACTATAATAAAAGTATTATCTCTTATATACACTCCCATAAAGATCATGACAGGCATAAATAACGTGATAACATATAATTAAAGCAATTAACATGACGGTAGGAAATTTAGGACAATTTGGACATTAATTTAAACTTTTCATACAAATATAAAGCGTGTGTAAGAATGGTTTTTGAAATTCGCTTAACACTTTATGGTAAAAGTGATATGACGTCGATTTTCGATAAAATGCATTACATATTGCATAATAAAACTCGCACAAGCGTTGTAAACCCGCGATCGGCCGACTTCAGGTGCATTAACCTCTGCAATACATTGACACTCCCCGAAGCCAACGGTAGACTATTAAGTGAATCAATATAAAAAGTCTCAATGTTTTCGCATCGGCGATCGCGGGAAACGCGGGGTCTAACGATCGAAAATCAAGTCAAAGTATCCCTTACAACGATATAAAATATCAAATATACTATGCGCAGATAGAAAATAAATTCTCCTAACGAATAGAATAAGTCTTAATAAGAAAAAAAAAATAAATACTATGGTACTTTTAAAGCGGAACATAGATAAACTCGAGCGTGTCGACGGAGACGCGCGACACGCTCGTATCGTTAACATCACAGAACAAAACTACGGCTAGGCGGCGGCCGGCGTTCTCTTGGGGCCAAACACAAAGGGATGTCGCTGGAGCCGCGGCGCTCAAAGACCGGCGGGGGGCGCGGGGGGTGCGGGCGGCGCGGGAGGGGTAGGAGGCGCTAGCTGCAGGCGGCGCGGCGCGGCCTCCTCGTCGTCGGGCGCCTCCTCTTCGCCGCTGTCATCACCGGCGTCTCCCGAGCCCGAACCGGAACCAGCATCGCGCGATTCTTCCTCCTCTTCCTCCTCCTCCGGACATAGTTGGTAAGCCCTGTAAGGTAGGTACCGTAAGTTGCAGCCCATTAACACTCCAGTGCTGGGTATAGGACTCCTCACTTATGTTGTTAGAGTATAGACCCACCACGCTCCACTGCGGGTTCGCAGCCATAGTACACAAATGCACTCTCTATTCCTTCCCTCTTATAATCCGATGTGTCGGAAAGTCGGAGATTCACGGCCGAAGAGATTAGACGCAGGACAGGCGGCTTTACGTGGTCTCACACACGGCACGTAGATGGACAATACCACCAACTTCCCAACTTCGGGCAAATATTGAAAAATCTTTAATAGAAAACTCAAATTCGATTTTTGAATTGACCCGAACCGGGACTCGAAACCAGGACCTCATGTCTGTGGCCGAATATACTTACCACGAGACCAATGACGCAGTAAGAACTGTACATGGCCTAATTTATTGCTTACACTCCATTTTGAAGGTACAAGTAAATAAACTAGTGGTACACCCAAATTAACACAGGTGGCTACAATAAAAAGACCTTTGGAGGTGAGCGGAGGAGAGTCGACCCCGATTAAAAATGGCCGACTCTATTTTGAAACCACATTAAATATAAAACATTGAGAGAACTAATATAAAAAGTATAATCTCACAAATCACCCGCTACATAAACACAAGCATGAAAAATAGAAGTGTTCAGTTTTCATCTGAACCAACTTATCGAATGTTATTTAAAGTTAATGTTAATAAATTTTTACGTTTTTATCACATGTCCCTTTTTCTTTATAATAAATTCAAACAATCAATTAATTAAATAATAATTATACAGGTAGCACGCACAAAAAATTTACAGGTTTTATTGGGTGATTAATTTGTTAAACTACTTATTTAAACTATTTAACATTTTAGGTAATAACTTTATGGCCAAAATAAAATTAATTTTATTATATCACTATTAGTATTGGGATCTTTATGGTCTAGATACTTTTCACTCTTTCCCATAATAATTTACCGTTGTTAGTAAAGACTTACTTTTCTAGAGTCTTCCGAGCAGAGTTACTTCGCTCAAGGAAGTAGCCACTGGAATTCTCGTTGGAAATGCTGGGCGGGGACCACGTACCATAGGTGCTGTAACCTCCCAGTCCATACTTCTAAAAAAAGTTATGTTTATGAATTTGTTCATTATAATTTAATATAGGAATAGTTGTAAGGTTAAATGTCATGCATTTTACATATAACTTAAAATATCATATAAAAACCGTTCCAGTTGTCATTATAACTTGTATTCAATTGTAGTAACGTTTGCAAACAAATGCATCAACTTAAACCAAACTTCACTCAAGTCACTTAAGAATCTAATTATATATATGTATATAGTTCAGCGATTAAAATCAAAATATTCTTTATTCAAGTTTGTTCAAAAAGCATGTGAAATGTATTATTGATATTCAAAAATTATTATTTCAATTTATCATTAAGTATAGACATTATTTTCATTGTACGACAGATGATGACATTTAAAAACGACATAAAATCTAAAGGTACGACAGGTCTTTCGCACCCTATCCTGACAGCCCATAAGAAGCTCAGTCGGGAATCCTTTTTTTACCCTCGCCATTAGACCATAATATTAATTTATTTTATGTAAATCAGAGCAATTTATTCACTTCCACGCTTTTTTTAACGTCGAAGTAATTCTTTAAATTACAGTACGATTTATCACTTAATTTTAATATAGCATTAGAATTGATCAAGTGACATCTCTAGAAGGTCTTCTGGGAGATAATTACAGTTGTAGTTAGCTTTAAATTAGAATTTTTCTTTTGTACGATGATCGATTGTGATAAAACTTTCTCAATTTATCGTTTCCATTTGGAAGAAGGTAATAGGCATGGTAAATATTATGTTACAGTAGGTATCATGGACTAAAGCATAAATACGTAGATTCTTCGTAAGAATAACAGGTTTCTTACACATTACTGGATAGATAGCACCATTAGGTTTTCTTTATAAAACTACGTTCTAAAATATTATTTAAAATTCATCATTGTGCTTTACCGCAAAGGAAAACATTAAGGGACTTAGGGAAGAGGCCTTTGTGCGGGAGTGCGAAGTTAATCAGCTGCATTGTAACCGATGCCGGTCATCAACTGTTGAAGCAAAGCCAGGGATGTTAACATTAGTTACTGTATACACTCACGCGATCGAGCTCATCCTGCAGCCATGTAAGGAGCTGCCGCCAGCGCCGTCTGGAGTCCGCTTGCGAATGCACAGCACGCACGGCCAGCGGCGTACGACACATCACGCCTACGACGAGCTTCACGCACGCGTATGCACGTTTCTGATAGTGTCCGCGTGCACGCAGTGCCGTCTCTAGTAAACCTGCACGTTCTTCTGACACGCCCTATAATATTTGTGTTTTATTGAATATACAGAACCTGGTCTTAATGATTTTACCATACGGCTGGCGTATTATTTTGTCTTAATGAAATTGCACCCACATATGGAGGAGTCAGCGACAAAGACCGTTTTTGTATATGGGGTTTTGCGCATAAGACGCTCTGTGAAAAGGGGCAAAGATATTCTATATATCAATCATATTCTAAGAGATATTTGAGTATGACATCACGTTAAATTGTTGTTGAAGTGAAACTTCTTTAGGCGCATGAGGGTAAAATTTAACGGATTTAATTTTCGACACTTAAATTCATTAAACATGTAACATATCTTCACTTCGTCTGTCTCGGAAATCTAGAGTTTTAGATTTGTATAAATACAAACAAGACTTAAAAACTAGTTTGCCAAAGAAACTTTGTTACGTGCATTGAACCCATCAAGACAGTCCTATACCTATCATACGCGAAATATGGACACATATTAGAAAAAGATAAAATGAAACTGGACATTATTTATTTTATACATATTATTTTATGTTTTTATGGCGACGCCGATTGTTGACTATTTAATTTCGAAGACATAATATTATGCCAACCGTAAATAAAGATTTTTGTTTGTAGATAATATCACGCTCATCGTACTACAGAATGGGAAGTCGCAAATTCGCAGCACTACATTTATGATTAAACAAATTATATTGAAATTGAACAATCTCTAAAATTAATCGTAAAAATGTTACAATTAGATGTAATTTCAATGTATTATTATTATACTATATAATTGTAATATTGTTATTTTATTGCAACATCCCAACAAGTGAGAGCAATTTAACTTTTGTGACAAAGTAATCTAAAATACAAAATATTTTTTGTACTAAATGATGTTAAAATAGGTTATTACTTGAATCATCTACGTACTCCTTAATATTAAAAAAAATACTTCAAAATAAAATGAAGCCTCCAAGATTATCTAACAGATATATCTTATAAATATATAAGATTACGTAGTAACGATTACCAAGGAGCAGTGGGAAGTTAGGTAAATGCGTTCTTAGTCAACGTTTCGCGTACAAAAGATCCACGAGAGTCGAAGTGCATCTACTACCTCAGTGGAGCCCTCCGCGAAGTAATAAAAATAGTGAACGTTTACGTTGTGCCAAGAGTAACTATGCCAAATTTCAAATGCTATGACAACGACGAAGCAATGTTTACCTTGATAGCATTATGTATCCTGTGATGTTGCCAGCTGTCTTCCATCGACAGCAATGCTGTGAGGGCATCGGCGTGACGGCGCAGTTCATGGCAAAATGCATAGCCCATCTGCCACAGGAGCTCTGCCAGGGCCATGCGAGACCAGCCGGCATGCTCCCAGCATAAAAACTGTAGCAGTCTGATCCCCTCCTCGCATCCACAACACTCTTCTGTTAGTTTCTTCATGTATGACCTAAATACAATATTACGAACACGTAAATAACTTTATCGAGTTATACCAGATCTCGTAAAAAAAACTTATACCCAAAGTGATTTTTGTGTTCCGGTATTATGCATTGTAAAAACCATACGAGGTATATCGCTTCTTACCAGATTAGCGCGATTCCATTTTGACTGTATCATCACTTATCATCAAGTAAGATCGCAGTGAAGCGCTAAATGTCAGCAATATAAAAAAAGTTACGAGGGTTCCTTCGTGTACTTTTCTGAGAAGAGCTATAAACTCAGTCGTGAGTTACTTTTTTCTCGCCATCTTTACAATATATTTGTTTAATTTATTATATTTAGATTAAAACAACTAATTCACTCAGTTGCTTTTTTGTGCTCTATATGTTCAATATATAGGACGTTTTATCAATTATGTTTCCTTTAATGAAAGATTTAAACTTAATAAAGTGACATCTTTTGTTACTACTTCTGGGAGTTTATTATAGAACCGTATACAGTTACCCTTGAATGAATTAAGCTTAAGTTAATTTTAAGCAGCCTACTGGTATATATAACCATTTTATTTATTTATTTATATGAGGTGGATTCAGTTTTCGAACTGACATTATTTTAACTGCTCTAAATGTCTCTCTTGGACCCATATTGTAAATTTTACGAACGGTTCTATTCTGCAGAACAAAAATTGCATCGGCAGCATATGTACTTTTTATGTGTTCTACTGGCGTTAACATACTTAGAATATCATCTTATCTACCAGACCAGGTGAGATTATAGTAAAGCGCTAACCTTGCAATAAAAAATAAATACCCTGTTCTATTGTAGAGGACATCCGCCGCGGCGGTGGAAATCACGGGTCTTGAGTTATGAGCTTGAGGATGTTGGGTTTGAGGCGGGTCTCCATACGGGTTGGGCAGCGGAAGCGTGCCATCACTAGCAGTAGCCGACTGGCAGCGCGAGCTCACGTCGCAGCATCGTACTAACGCGGATACCACCTATGGTCAAAATTAAAATAATAATATTCTTTACTCAAGCAGCCTCAATAAGCAGTTTTTAGCACATTACTATTAATGTAGAGAGATGGGAGAATGCAAATATGTGTAAATGTGTGTGTGTGTGTACGTGCGTCCCAGTATTTGTGTATATAGTGCTACTGTTGATAACACACAGTTTGTTTCAAAGACTTTCTACCTCTATATAACTTTGTTCAAATAACCACTGTGTCCCAGTTATCTTACATTTGTGTTATGTTAGTCGGTAGATATTAATCTTTTTGTCAACTAAGTCAATAAAGTCGATTTGACTGACAAGTAAACTGTCGATAAGCAAATTCTATTTGAGCCGGTCTTACTTATTGTCCTACCAGAGCCTATCTTCTATTATGGATATTGATGTTAATGACTCTACAAAGTTAGAACAACTTCTAAACATAATCAAGTCTTAAAAATGTGTACATACATTTTAAAGCGATAGCAATCATCGAAACTTACGTTGTTTAAAGGCACAGGTGTAATTTTAAATATTTTTATTATACTACATTGTCATATAGACTGCCTCATTGGTCTAGTGGTTAAGATGTTCGATTACAGATATCGAGGTCCTGGTTTGGGCCGGTTCAGAAATCAATATTGAGTTTTTCTATTAAGATTTTCTCAATATATGCCCAAAGTTAGGAAGTTGACGGTGTGCTCCTCGCCCGTGTCAAGGAGAACACGTTAAAACTCAGGACGCCTTATCTCTCTCCGGTGATGTCGGTTTTCCGTCAAGTGTGACCGTGACAGTGAAGGAATAGAGAGTGCACTTAAGTACTATGCCTGCCAATCCGCAGTGGAGCAGCATGATGGGTCTATGCTCTAAAAACCATCTGGAGGCCAGTGCCCAGCTGTGGGACGGTAATTGGCTGCTACTTAACTTACCTTATATTGTTATTTCAATGCCTTGTTACATGTGCAGAAAAATATACACAACCAAGAGAGAATTTTGATTTTACCTGATGTATTTTAGCAGAATCTGGATACTGATATTTTCCGAGTGAAGAAGACGAATCTTCCAAACATACAGACAGCACAATGTCCAGGATTTTAAGCTGTGAAAAAATGAATTATTTCAAGATATAATCAAGAAATATTTTAACATAATCAATACATGCTAATGTATAAAATGTACTGTACTACTATAATATAGCTTATAATAATATAGTCGTCTGTATATCTCTATCTATATAAATAAATGTCGATCATAGTAAATGTATTCACCCCACGCGTGTAAACAGCCAAATAAATGTTTTGATATCGCTCTTTTTTAATATGAAACATTAAAAAAAATATTTTACACTTTTTAGATTGGTTTCCCATTAAAGAGTGTTTTTCACAACTTTATTTTTCAAGTAGTGTCACAGAACCTTGACAAAATTTAAAAGTAATCCAACTTTTTGTTTCCAAAACGCCGCTACATAAAGGCTAAATTAATAAAAGCGCGTTAAAAATTCCATAAAAGAATTACACACATACATACACAAATACGTATTTTTTTACATCTTATATTTTTCTATTTTACTTTTTGTTTTTTTTCCATTTAAAAAGTATACTATAAATTATACCGTATCTGAACAAATATATTCATCTATGTATTTTATATTATTATTACTTTTAACTTCTATCGCGAATTCCTATGAATGCCAATGTGTTTTAAATATATTTTTTTTAATTTGTCTGTATGTTGCAAACCTTTAACAATTGATGTCTCTCGGAGAGTCCGAGCATGGCGTAAGCGTGAAACAAGTTGAAGAGTAACGGCAGGTGGCGATGGTCAGCATGGTGGTGGTGGTGTTGCGGCACAGCCAGCGCGCGCGCACTACATAACACCTGGTCCGACAGAGTCGACACCTCGTCGCGAGAACACCATGAACCGTACCCGTTGCTCACTGTGCACATTATAAACAATTTCTTAAACACATGATAAATAAAATTAGTTAATTTATTACAATGACTCTTAATACCTAGTACAATTGAGATTTCACTGAGAAGTCCCATTTAAGCTATTCTCATACACGGTAAATAACTATGTAGTAAATGTTTACAGTCTCGCACCTTTACCATCCACCAAATAACCAAAAAAATATATAAAACAAAAAACCACACAAACTACAAATTAAAAGAAAAAGCTAAAACATGGTTGAAAGAACTTAAGTGGAGGTTGATAATAATCATATCTGAAGAAAATAAGTTAAATAGAAGTTATCAACCCATTTATAGAACTATCAGACATGCATTACACATACACGCACACACACCCACAAACTTACATACAAACTTTCTTTATATTATTATTTTTACTATTTGTCGTCGTCTTCGTCGTCGTCGCTTCAACCGATGGACGTCCACTGTTGGACATAGGTTTCACGTAATGATTTCCACAAGCCAGATCGTGCGCCGCCTGGCTCCAGCGGTTACCGGCGACCCTCTTTATGTTGTCGGTCCACCTTGTGGAGGATCTCCCTACACTGCGCCGCCCGGTGCGGGGTCGCCACTCCAGCACCTTAGGGCCAAAACGTCCATCGGTCCGTCAGACTATGTGCCCCGCCCAATACCACTTCAGGTTCGTGATTCGTAGGGCTTTGTCAGTGTCTTTGGTTTTGCTACGGACCTCCTCATTTCTGATTTGATCGCGTAGAGAAACAAACTCTCGAGCATAACACTCTCCATCGCACGCTGAGTGACTCTAAGCTTTCGTATGAGGCCCAAAGTCAGCGACCACGTTTCGGAGCCGTAGGTCATCACTGACAACACGCACTGTTCGTTAAGCTTTGTCTTCAGACACTGAGGGATATTGGACGAAAGGATCTGCCGTAATTTCCCGAACGCCGCCCAACCGAGTTGGATTCAGCGGTTAACCTCCTTCTCGAAATTGGACCCACCTCGCTGGACTATGTGTCCCAAGTATGTGTAATCGTCTACAATTTCGAGTACTGAGCTTTCAACGATGACTGGGTGGAGCGGAACTTGGATATTGGACAAAACTTTTGTCTTATCCATGTTCATTTTTAGGCCCACCTGTTGAGAAGCTCTGCTGAGGTCATCGAGCATTGCATTAAGATCTTCCAGAGTCTACCATAATGACCACGTGGTCGGCAAACCGTAGATGAGTGATGTACTCGCCATTGATGTTGATGCCCAGTCCGTTCCACTCCAAACGCTTAAACAGATCCTCCAACGCCGCAGTAAAGAGCTTCGGGGAGATAATATCTCCCTGTCGCACTTCACGCTGCAGTTGGATAGACTCTGTGATTTGGTGTATACGGACTGACACGGTGGCGTTTTCGTACACGCACTTCAACGCGTGTACGTACCGGTGGTCAATTAGGCATCTCTCGGCACAGATTTCAACACGGCCCATGTTTCCACCGAAACGAAAGCTTTCTCATAGTCCACGAACGCCAAGCAAAGTAGCCGATTATACTCCTCGGTCTGTTTGAGAGCCATACTAATCTCGTACAAGCTGACCTCCGGGATATCTTCGGTATAATGCCGGGTCAGTTTGGCACGGGGATCTTCAGCCAAACTATCAATAGGCTTGCTAGTCGATGTGTATAACTGTCCATAGAAACTCTCAGGTCCAGATGCAATGAGTTCGCCATTATGGGTCTTCAGCCGCGTCAATCGGCTCCGGCCGATAGATAAATCTTTTGTGAATACTTTAGTGCCTTTGTTGCGTTCGATGGTATCTCGTATGCGCTCGGCATTAAAGTGACACACATCACGCTTTTGCGATTTAGAGATTTGTCTATTGATCTGCCGGTAAGCGGACGCGTCTGCTCTGTTTCATGAGATTAAGAGCATGGTCTGAGAATCTCTTGGTTTGCTTTCTACGGGGTTTATAGAATTTCATCCCAACCGTATGGACAATTTCTACTAGCCTTTTGTTTAGATCGTCCACGGATTCGCATTCCTCGAGGCATTCGAAGCGGTTTTGTCTCTAGTTGGAAGTTCTCGGGGTTTTGAATATGAGCACGAGTGGGTCGGAGTGTTGATTTCACCGGTCCGTACCGTTCTCGGTATACGTTGTTATTCAATGTGCCTCTTACCATGCGGTGATCGCTCCCAGTTTTCACTTTATTGATCACAGAGACATAATTGAATATGTTCCGTTTCGTAGACATGATGAAGTCAATCTCATTTCTCTTGGAACCATCGGCACTCAGCCAGGTCTATTTTCGGAACGGCTGTTTCTTGAAAAAGGAGTTCATCATATAGAGTCCCTCCTTTTCCATGAAATCAGCAAGCATCTGTCCCCTCTGGTTCCGTTGCCCATACCCAAATTGCCCCACTGTCAACACTGCCCCGTCTCGTTCGCCGAGTTCTGCGTTGAATCGCCCATCACAACGTTGTAGAAGGTCCTAGAGGTATGTATGGCCCTGGATATGTCCTCATACATAACCTCTATATCATCGTCCGGAAACGATGATGTGGGTGCGTAAGCCTCGATGACCTGCAGCGAATACCATTTGGTAATTCTGAGTATCAGGTACGCTACCCTGTTGGACACGCTGTTACCTTCTTCAACACTGTTGACGAGGGATTTGCGGACGAGGAACCCGATACCACCTTGGAACCGGTGTTCGCCCTCACGGTAGTAGAACAAGTTACCGGATTTGGGGATTATCGTGTCCTCCCCCTCTCTACGGACTTCGGACAAACCTATAATATCCCAGTGTAACTTGTTTACTGCTTCTTCCAGTTCGAAGATCTTTTCGTCGGTCCTCAAAGTGCGTGCGTTGTATGTTGCCAGGTCAAGTCGTCGGGGTTGACAGCGGAATCTCTTAGGGAGATTCATAGCACCCCCCGCCCCGACGTTACCATAACCGCTGCCAGAGCTAGGAATAGCGTAATGTTTACTATTTGTATACACCAGTAATTGGTGTCTGTAAGGATAAGAACTGACTTTTGATGTACGGTTTACACTAGTTCAGAATTTAGAGCTCTAGCTCACCAACACTTATGAAATTATTTACAATAAAGAATTACATAAAATTATACAGCAAATTATAGAGAAATGTAAATGAAAACGCTTAAAAATGTGCGATTGTGTGTGTAAGTAATGCAGCGGTAATGTTTATATGTTGGTAATACTTATTTCCATTAGATGTCCAGTTTCATAATAAAAACTTTTTTAACTACTTTTTTATAATCATATTACAATGATCGAGTATCAAAAGCTTAAAATTTAGTGGTATAATTAATTATTACAACTACTAATATTACCTGGAGGATCTTGTATTGAGAAATGCGCTAAGAAGACTATAATTTTCATAAACACCATTCTTACTTCAGCGGAAGGACACGAAAGCAGATAGTCACATAATCTAGAAAAAAAATAACATAAAATTTAATTCACTTAAATAACAACCTATCATCACAATAATAAAAAAGTTACGTGTGCAATATCAATTCTATATTTAAAGTAATAATTTAAGAAACATAATTTTGTTTAAATTATTCCGCCTTTATCTACAATACTTAATGAGCGTTACATAGCCGAGTGTGCTGGTTAAGTTTCATTAAATGTCCACAAATACACCAACACAGCTCAAAAAGGAGTTTTCACAGTAAAAACAGTTGTAGATACATACCTATGAGAATGTTTAAAGAGATCTGTGGCGAACCAGGCCCGTACTGTTTGAGAACATCGTAAATGCTGACATAGAATATCGTGCCTGCAATTTACAAACAATAGTATGATTAGTATATATCTATACATGTAAAGAGATATTTCTATAACATATAAGGAAATTACCAGTCAGAGGCAGGTCCACGTAACGCTTTTTTCGTATGAAATCCGACTTGGAACAAAAACTTTGAAGCCAATTGAACAGCTAACATGGACATTTCTTCATGCTCTGGCCCCTAGAATATGTATATAATATAAAGATGAGAGGATAAGGCATAGTAGACAAAAAAGGTATGTATATAAAATAACAAATATCATGAAAAAATGTGACTCATTACTACTAGAGTAATTGATAAGTAACGAGGTTTCGAATTTAGACCCACTATGTTACTCAAGTGTTGATATGCAGGTTGTAAATATTCTAAACATGTTAAATTCTGGTGCTTAGAATGTTTTCCTTCATAGAAAAAATCAATGCCGAATGCACTCGTTTAATTTGATAGATATACTGTAATATATAAAATGAGTTTGTCTATGAATCATTACAAGTTACAGATTAATAAAGTTTTAAAATAATTTAGGTTTAATTTTTGTATATAGACTGTTATGCTTTTGTTATTAAGGATTTAAAAAAGAAATGGATATCCTTACCCAAACTGCACTTTGAGCCCCAGGCAACACTTGCAAACGCATACAACACAGTTTCTTCATAAAATTGAAATGCTCAAGACTAAATTGATCCTGATTGTGCGAGAATGCAATGTTGCCACGACGAACCGAGTTCCAAATGGGTTTTGGCACTGTACTTTCCCTGCAATAGAGAAGAAATCTTTAGTCGAATTATATGAAATAAATAATAACAACACAACTATAAATTTTTACTTAATGTCATTCATCCATTCATCATTCAGCTATGCAAAATTATGCCGGTAGGTAGAAATAAAACACCAGTGCTACGATTTAATATTACGGTTGATGCTTGCTGGTAGTCTTCATTATTACTATTATATATTAGAATTTTTACTGTCGCTTCGGGATCCGAAATGACATTCGCTCTCAATTACGCTATTATAATGAATATGAAAATTGAATCTGACAGCAGTATACGGTAGATCGAAAAAGTTTAACAAAAAGCCATTTTACTATTTGTTAATTTATCCTTGTCTACAACCTGTCTAATTTTATCATTATGCTATTTTTGACCTATATTTTTATAAATATTTTCAGTTTTTCGCAAACTATTTTTCGCAAATTACAAGAGCAATAACAAGGGAATAGTAGTAACAAAAACACTCACTTGAGAGTCATATTTTGAATGGCTTGTTCTAGACCAAATGTTTCTATTGTGTCTTTCCGTGTGTAAAACAGCATGTAAGCATTCCACCATCTCTTTTGCCGCTTGTATGATACTCTTTTAATAGTAGAATCAAACACCTGAAACATAGTATGTACGATAAACATACGGCATAACATAGCTAGCGAAAGCGAGACAAGGTTATCCTAATAATATTACAGTTTTGAAACTTTGTAGGTTTTCTTTATGTAATACCAAGCATTATTAGGACATCATTTCACAGTTGGCCGAAATGTTCAACTTGCCTTTTATGCATCTTGATGTGTTTGTAATTTTGATGATTATATAATTTCAGTAATCAACATAAATAACCGTTTTTTTTAAAGTAGTAATAAACTTTTTTTATTGGTGACAGGTTAACGCTAGGCTGTATTCACACCTGATGGTAAGTGATGATACAGTCTAAAATTAAAGCGCACTAACCAGGTAAGAGATAATTTACCTCTAACGCATTCCACGTAATATAGTACCGGAACGGAACTTAAATCTCTTTGCTTAGTTGTATGTCTTTGCTACTAGATTGGTAAGTAGCTTCGGCCGAAGATATAACCATTCCAGATCAAGACAATTTAAAAAATGGGATTTCCTAAATTCGCCTTACGGGGATCGAATCCGGGATCCTCTTTTGGTAAAGGAAATACTCGCACTACTGAGCCAGGGACGCCATCAAAGATGCTTTACACATATTAGTGCAAAGATCGTTGAGAAAATTAAAATGATGTATTTGATATATATACATAGGGGGTAGTGGAATATTATTATATCAAAAATATAACAGCACCTCGCCCATATACTCCCCGCCGAAGCATTGAGCCTTCATTTCGTCATCATCATGCATTGCACACTCGGAGACGTCACCGTCGTCCAATTTAACCCAACGTCCTGTTTCACTACCGTTATCTCTGGTGTTAAAAAAATGCAAAAGATTAGCAAAGACCAATTTGCAATAATAGTACTTAATTATAAGAAATGTGCAAAGCATACTTATTTAGTTTAGTGTATAGTATTGGAGTTAATATACATCGCTAAGTCGTTTATTTTATACATATAAAGAATTTTTTATTTAGAGTTAAATTTTCTGAATTACAATAATTAATCTGTTTGTGATGTTTTTTGCTGGTGACTAAAATACTCTACTCAATTTGCTGTGGTTTCTTCCAAGAAAGAAACCCTTGTAATTCCAGGTTTTAATGATCAATAAGGCAAAAACAATGCTGAGACTTTCCCCCTCCACATAATAATGTGCGAAATTCTATTAATTGTTCAAACTTATAAATATATAAACTAAATAAAGGGTTCTTGACATTTCAACGTTATTTCAATTAATTCCTGATTTTAACTATGTAATCTATCGAAGATCAAATAAATGTAAAAATTCTTAATCATTGAATAATGAAGTTCGCATCATATACATCATTTTGAAAACCTATGAAATCCAAATAGAAGAAGGAAGTTTTTCTTTTTCGACTGGTTTTAACATTAGACAGTGTCGAGTAAGAATTTAAAATTAAAATTTAAATCAAAGAATAACTAAGTGCTGTGGAAACCTATCATAATAACTGTTTTTATATTGTTTCGTTTTCAGACTGATATAACATGTGACTGTCTTACGGCGGGGGATAAAATACAAAATTGCGGGGGTTGTCACCTGAGCAAGACATATGAGTAATAATGTCCACCCGAAGCCTGTCCAGAGTGAACAACAATACCACTGAGTTGATAGTGCGTCTCGGGCGTGCGCTCGGCGCTGCCTTCCCATAGAGTAGCGTCACCTTCTGCCCGTGCGAGGCCCCAAGCTAATACATAAAATAGTCTTTCAATTGGGATTTTGATAGAACTTTTTTTTATTGCTGAAAGTTTAGCGCTTGACTGTGATCTCACCTGATGGTAAGTGATGATAGAGTCTAACATGGAAGCGCGCTAATCTGGGCAAGAGGCGATATACCTCTTACGGTTTCTACACAGCATCATACCGGAACACAAATCTCTTTGTTTGGCGGTACGTATTTGCTGGTAGGGTGGTAACTAGCCACGGCCTAAAGCCTCCCACCAGTCCAGCCTCAAACAAATTAGAAAATACAATATCCTAAATTCGTCTTACCGGGGATCGAACCCGGAACCTCTGCCAGCAAGGCGAGTACTCACACCACTGCGCCAGCGAGGCCGTCAAAATTAACGTTAATGCGTACAAAGTGCGTATTATGGAAATCCTTGGAGGAGACAAGCAGTGGATGTCCATCGGTTGAGATGATGATGTACAAAGTACACATGTCACAAGTGAAAATTCTTTGGCAAACAAATTTTTTAAGTCATGTTTACATTTATAAAAATCTAAAACTTTAGATTTCCGAGACTTAGTGTAAGGAAAAAAGGAAGATATGTTAGAAAGTTAATTGTCATTAAAATATAAAAGTGTCGAAACTTAATACATAATTTATTGATATCTCAAATGACGAATTGTAAATAAAAATGTCACGTGTTGTTTGTCAATATAAGAAATTAATAATTAAATTTTCTTTTTGAATTTCAAAATTTAGAAAAGAGAATTTATGAAATATTTTAATTTATATTTGATAAAAAATAGTATATTAAATTATTAACGAGTGGCAAATTAAAATGCCACATGTTATTTGTAAATATTAAAACTACCGAATCTTCAAACGAATTAGCATAAATACGTTGCACATCTTCGTCACGCTAATTCACACGTTTCATTAGTAAAACTTTTACCCTCATGCGCCTAAGGAAGTTTCACTTAAAAACTATATTAATATTCTTGTGTGCTCAAACTTTATCATTATTTATGTAAATATTCAATAGCAAATACTTTAAAAAAGTTATTAATTAATTATAAACAATAAAAAATTGATAAACATACAAAAAAATTGGTCGCTATGTTTGTGACTTCATTATACTTACGAATACGTTTACTACGAAATCGAAAGGTGTAGTTAATAGACTACAAAAACTGTCTACTAATGTGAGGAGAAATTACCATTGTGACGTCACATTTACTCGGGTTTGTTCGGGCACTATCGACGCGTTTTCGGTAAGCCATTCAGAAATAAAAATAGTTTAATTACGAAACTTATATATGATCTTGTTAAGAAGCCTCGTGAAATTGCGCAAAGAACTTATTCATACTGTATTGTATTATTTTATTTTCTTAAAATTTCAGAAAAATTACCTGTATAAGGTTCGACATCTAATTCTCTAGGAAATTCGAAGTAGTCGTTAAACTTTATCGCGCACACTTTTTCGAAGTCATATTCAAAGCGCTTCAACTGTATCACTAAAACTGGTGGCAATTTGTTCAGACACAAACGTTTCACAGTCACTACCTGCAAGAACAACAGTAATTCCATAAAAATGAAGTAAATAAAAAAGTGTTATAAAATAAACACATGCCATTGAACCTTACACATTTAACTGGTATTTCAGGTGTATATACACACTTTTCACCCAATTATCTGGGTGAAAAGTTTATAAATCATCACAGTAAGGCAGCGGTCGTGGAACCAGAATTAATTACCCCAAATGGGGTAAAATGAAATTTTTAGGAGTAAAAATGAATTTTTGGTGAGTTTTACTAGATATTACATTGATAAATTGAATAAATGATGTCTAAATTAAAATTTTAGTTATTGTTTTCTTTCCAAAATTACCATGGGGGCTATAATATGAAAGATGCTAAAAAGAAGCGATTTCGTTATCTTTTTGCTGTTCGCCATGGGGTAATGGGATAAATACTAAAACTACACAAAAATATTTGGGGGTAATAATTAAAAAAGTTCCCCCAACGCTGCAGTAAGGTAAAAGACAGTAAAGGATTTATGAAAATATATTTTTGAAGCATTACAAACTGCGAATTTTATAGTTGATTTACTAAACGTAAGTAAAGAGATGAAAGAAGTTAAATAAAATCTTATTTACTTATCTGTAAAATTAATATTTTTAATTAAATCGCTATATGGAGGAGCCATCGATTTTTTATTATTAAAATGTAGTATAATTTCCATTCTACTAATTTGTACGTTTACAAGAAATAAATATATGTCGGAGAGCAATAGTCTGTGGAACGCTGGCGCCATCTGTCAATCGGCGTGGGGCAGAGCAATAGTGACAATCCGGCGCGCGTCTCTCCAGATGTCGGGTAACGGTCCGCCAGAGTGGTCAACATTTGAAACCGTCGCGTTCCTAGCTATTATTATTAATGAGTTTGTGTAAATTGATATCGGGATTATTAAGTGATTGAACATTATAATCCGAGTAAATTAATAAAGTGTTTGATTGCACCAACGCCAACAGTATGGAAATTAAATTGTAAATACCATTAATGACGATGTCGGCGGAGAACCCTACGCCCCTATGCTTTATGCTCCTTCTCTCTTATTTTCAGACATATATAGTTTTTGAATGATAGAGGTTTAAAAAATTATAGCGTGACTAATTTTCTTGATAACATCTAAACCAGAAACTATCAAACTCATATCAAGAGTGTCAACTATAAACGCACAAAGATTGGTTGCCTGCCATGTTTGTGACGCCATAATGTTATGTATTTACGAACACGTTTACAACTAAATCGGCAGATTTAGTAAAAAAAATAATTAACATACTATTACAGCTTAGTACTACTGTGATGAAAAATTAACATTGTCACGTCACACAATCGGGTTTGTTCGGGTACTCGGTTCAGTAATTAATTTTTAATTCAACTTTATAATTATAGAGAAAAATAAAACTAAACATGATCTTCTTACAAAATTTATACATCTTTTAATTTACTGAAACTTTTTTTTTAAAGAAAAAGTATTTTAGAAAATATATAACTTGCAAGAACAATCATGGTACGAATTAAAGATTATCTACATTTAAAAAAAAACTATATCGATGCTGAGTTGTAAATGTGTAATAATAATACCTTTTTGCTACATTTATCGCAGTAATATGCATCGGCACCTTCTAGAAGCTCCCCACGGACATACGCCTCTAAGGATTCTTGCAAACGAGACATATTCCTTATATCTAATGATACAACACTGAAAGGTTCCTCCTTGCAATACCTGAAGTAAAATTAAACTGTAAATAAATTTATTCAACATGAATACAAAAGGCATACATTACATCTAAATATAAAGCATATTACAATAAAGATGTAGCTAGTTAGTTACTCGTAATGATGTATATCACTTGATTATGGTCTCACTTAATGGTATAATACAGTATAAGAGGCAACTTAACTATCAATAATTTATACACACCATACAGTAGAGAAATATCATAAATGATATCTACCATCAGTAGAGTTTATAATCAAGTAATCTAAGCAACTTGTATGTTTCCCAGCATGAAATGCTGAAACTCATAAAAGCTTCGCAAACGACTACGTAAGCTTGCAATAGATGGCGCTGTATAATTTTCATTATTGATTCATGTTTAAAAAGTGAAGTAGCAGCCCATTAACGTCCCACTGCCGGGCAGAGGCATCCTCGCTGATATGAGAGAGGGTTATTAGAGCATAGACCTATCAGGCTGCTCTACTGCGAATTGGCAGGCCAAGTACACAAGTGCACCCTCTGTTCCTTGACTCTCATAGTACGATGTGACAGGAATCGAACAGTACAGGAGAGAGAACAGACTCAGGACCAACGGCTCAACGTGCTCTTCGAGGCATGGGGTTGGATCACACCAACAACTACCCAACTTCGGACATATATTGAGATAATCTTAATAGAAAACTCAATAATGATTTTTGAAATGGCCCGACCCGGGACTCGAACCCAGGACCTCATGTCTGTAGTCGAATATACTAACCACTAGACCATTGAGGCAGTTTTATAATTTGATATTTAAAAAAAAGTAACTTCAAGTGTCATCCACTAAAAGTTATTAAAAAGGGATTTAAACGATATGCATATGTGAAAATTTTAATTATATATTATACTTCAACTACCGAAACACAAGTAAAACAAATGGTGAATCAAAAACTTGAATTAATGAATAAAAAAGTAGTTTGAGGAGCGTTTAAAATTTCATTAAGATATGTATAGATAAGTTGCAGCTAATAAAAGCTGGGTTAAGTTGCAGCCAATAAAAGCTGGGTACAGCTCTCTTCGCGTATAGGCGCGACGGTATTTAGTGCATTGACCCACAACACTGCTCTACTGCGGGTTAAAGGAAGAGTGGGACATAATAGGCGGAATTTAGAAACGTAAATTTTATTTACCGATGTGGACAGCCTTTACAAATTTTTTGATCTGAGTATGTTCCGCCCATTGTTTTAGCCATTAGCTGTTCTTGTCCTAAAGTCTTTAGAGCTTCGTCTAGAGATTCAACTAGGGACATAAAAAACTCCACTGCATCTTGTTGTTCTCGTAAATTTACAGGTTCGCCTTGTAGCCTGAAATGTTAAATGAACGAAGAGTCCACAAAGTAAAGGCAAATAGTTTGTTTACAAATTTTGTTCGACATACTCAAAGTATATCTGTAGCCTTTTCCTAGGAAGATATAAAAAAAATAGAAACTTTTTTTGAGTGATATATATTTATATCCTATACACTACGTTAAATCCCTCAAAACACTCCATGTAATTTTACTTACCTAAAATGCGCCCATAATCCTCTGGGAACATAATATTGAAGTTTGCTGTAGTGTAAGTGTGCAAATATTGCCTGAACTTGTTTTAATATTGTGAGGTTATAATCAGAATTGTTCTGAAATGTAAAGAAAATGAAAGATAAATTTCTATTAATATAGTGTTTTAATGTGCAAATCAGAATTCCTTTTTACCTCTATATTGTTCTCCAACATATTGTGGTGATGTGTTTCTCCAGAAAAATCTTCATTTAGATCTGTAGCAGCCCCTGTGTAAGGAAATGTTTTAAATATTTAACCTGTTTACTATCTTTCTCTTAAGTTTGTCTAGAAGAGATCGGTATAAAGCAGTAAGACCGCTGTTTATATTCTTCACTATTTAACAAGCATTACTGTTGTTTTTGTTATTTTGCGATGTGGAGAAATAAATAATTAAACATATAATAAGTCAATTAACATTTTAAATGTTTTCGTCGCTAGGTTTTTGTCAATTTGAATATGTCTTTTTAACATAAGAAAAATAGTCTATTATTCTATATTTCATTGCGTCCTTAACAAAAAATTTGAAAATATCGGAGATTATAAGATTATTCATCAATAGCAGTGAGATATACCTTGTACGGTGAGCAGGACGTCTCGTACGGCACGAACGCAGTACAATTGCTGCAGTACAGAGTTCATGTAACAGGTGGCACCAGCATTTTTGAGCCCAACTAACCCAGCAGCTGGTCGAGGTCCCACGCATGGCATATATTCCCACTCTGATAGGCCCATGCTTTTGTCTGTAAGAAATTAGGATTAAATTTAAGTCCTATTTTGTTCAACAGATAGATATCACATATATATTTAATTTCCTTAAGAGGTCGTTCAGGTAAGTAGCAGTTTAAAAAAAAAGAATACGGGGCGCAGAAACTAAAAGATGGGTTGATGTCTTTTGAAAAAATAGGAGATCCTCTTTCGACAAGAACGGCACAAGACCGCTTGACGTGAAAAAAGTTTGAGAAGGGATTTGCGACAACCAACGCACTGGAAAGTTAATCAGTGAATGATGTGCTAAATATAAAAATTTATTGTATTTTTTAGTAACAAAGGCTTAATAATAATGATAAATTAGGAGCCCATTAGCGTCCCATCGCTGAGCTCAGGCCCAGTCACTTATGGGTTTTAGAATAAAAAAATCAAAAATCAAAATTTATTAATCGTAACCTTGCATGTTCTTCTTCTTCACTCTCATTTTCAAGACTGTTAAAATTGTCCTATAGTCAGAATAATAATAAGCAAATAATTCTAAGACTTTATTATCTTATCCTAGCTATAGACATTATAGTTTTTTTTTATAAAATATAATATGTATTGGTTTATTAGAAAAAAAATTTACATACGCCTTATAGATACTGAGTTATAGTCTGTCATACCATACTCGGGTACGTAAAGATTAATGAAAATAAATAATATTATTTTATTTAAAAAAAACATTTTACAAATAGCTGTTGCTGGCATGAATCTATTTTCATTTATTTTACAAATTGTTATACAGCGAGCAACTCAAAGAGCACAGCGACGCAATTGCTTACAAGCTCATGACGCTCAATAAATTAGAATCTATTTCAATATTTGTTTGTATAATTAGGTATTAATGTTCACACTCAAGGCTTGCTCTACTCACCACTGTAGAACATCTGCTCGAGTAGATTGGCCAGCGCTGCCATGTTGGGAACACAAGCATGCACCAGCGCCAGAAGAAGGTCGGTGCCCGCTGCCGCTGCTCCCGGTGTGCGACACAGGGGCACCGCACTCTCTTCATCCCCCATAGCACCCTCTGCTGTGCCCTCACCCTCCCCGCCCATGCGGCACCACGCCCATGAGTATGGCCACAGAAACTCCGTTGTTATTTCCTATTGTTTATCATATTTTCATTTAACTTTTCCATGACTTTGCAATATGAGAAGTATAGTGTGAGATATACTACTATTATATTTAAGAGATAGTAGTATTTTTAACTCAGTAATTATAATATATTCCTACCACTAAACACACTCACTCTATATCTTTATATAAATTGTAGAATTTTAATAATTCACTCGAGTTCCTAGTTTTAACTTTCAGTAGATTATTTACACATTACACTTCAAATTAAGTTTTTTGTTAAATATTGATTTATTTATTAAATATAATTAGATTGCGGAAAATTGTACATCACAATCTATTTGACCCATAGGAAAAGCCATTTATTTATTTTTATACAGCGAGTTTAAAATATTCATGCTATATTGCGCTAGAAAATTAAGGTGCAATTTTTTTTTATGTAAGAACTGAGTTTAGTTTTTTTTAATGGAGTGTTATTACTACACTAAAGATAGACTAAAGTATTTACCTTAATTAGTCCTGAATCAGCGTGGTCAGGATGGGCACCATATTGATATTTAACTTGAGAGGGTACATGTGTTAACAGTTCTTTGGTAAGATTCAAGTGACCTTCCAATAGTGTATCATCCAAAGTTGTTGGATTCGCCCGAACACCCCGCAACCATACAACCTGAGAAATAAACCAGCAAGAAAATAAATAATTATGGTAAAGTCGTTACCTAGATAGCACAAGAGAATATTAGTAATTTATATCGATTTTCAATCATTGTATTAAATCTTGCCAGATTAAAAAAGTTAAAAGGATTTTATTAATTTTTGTTAGTCTGTCTTTTCAATCGGCTTTACTATATATATATTTAAACATATGGGTACTCATATTCCTTTTGAAAACGATTTCCCCCTACTAATATGTAGCATGTTCATTTGCTACAAAATTATTAATATTTTATTTTGGGGAATCTACTTCAAGGCGTAATTAATCAATGTCACTGTCTTTCCTTTTATTATATAGACAAGTTGAACCACTATAAGATAATCAAATAGATCAACAATAATAAACTTGTGCAAAGTAATAGAAAGTGAGTATTACGAAAAAAATAAAAATACATCAATTTAATGCCCAAATTTAACCAATTTTTTTAATTTAACCAATTTCTGTTGGTTTTCAAAATTTTTAGCCTATTTTAATGTTCTTGAAAAATTATTTTGAGATTATAAAAAACATTTACCTCAATAGCCAAGTCATCTAAGATTTTTGAGGTGGGCCCTGCGAGAGACACGAGGCGGCAGAGAAGTTGCAGGAATTGCTGTGCGTTTCTTGGATAGCGGCTTAGACGCGGATTAGCAGCAGCACCCCCCGCACCACCTAACGCTGCCAGTGCCCCCCTGGCTCCTCCCCCTCCTCCCCAAGCACACATAGCGAGCAACTGCTCCGCACACGAAACTCGAATCTAAATCATAGATGATTGGAACTATACAATAACAAATAATAAAGAAACTAAGTCAAATCCTACTTAAAACGGTAATACAAGTTTTAAAAAAGTATATTTAAACTTGATTGGATGAATAAAAAGAGGTTATGTTCTGCTAAAGATGCTGGTGTGTATATATATATATATATATATATATATTATATTGATAGCCCCTACATATAATGAGTCAAGTATGAAATCCTTATTTTGTAAGACTCTGTGTTAATGATTTAAAAAAAAATTATGACCAAGATTAATAAATGAAGAAATATATTCATTAAAATTACAAAAATGTCAAAATGTCTAAAATACAAGTTGACTTTTAATAATAAGGGGCCATCATTAGATTCAATTTCGATTTAATTTTAGGTTAATGAAATAGTGTCGTTCCAATATTATACTCTTAACAGCTTATATTGAAGTTAAATGAATTTCGAAGTAAAACTATAAATTTTAAATATGTATTATTATAACTTGAGTATAACTAAATAATAAATATTGAATATTAAAGTTTTTTATGAAATATTTTGAACCAGGTATATCTAAGGGCCAGTATATATTAAAACAATAGTAGGAATTGATATGTACTAGACATGACAATATTAACAAACTTACAGAAGGGTTAGGACAGTCAATCATTAAGTACAAGGCTGTATCCTGCCACCAGGACTCATGAAGTAAAGACTCTAAATGTCCACCTCCTAATGCCATGCATATGGTGACAACTTCCATACATTCTCGCACCACTGTAAATAACAAAATGTATTTGATTCCTTTACACTGCATTGTTTTTGTTTAATTTAAAGTTGGAAAAGAGAACAATATAGCTTAAGAAATAATAAAAAAAAAAGTACATACATAAATTGGGTTACAACAGATTGACCACACTATTTTATTAAAATTATAACTCATCAATAAATATAACCTATTAAAGTATGCTAAAACAAAAATAATTGATATTGGCAGTACTATGATGCTGCAATAAGTAGTTACATTAAAAACTTAATAAAATACACACACATACTATTTCAAATGTAGTTGCAAGATCAAGAACGCAATGTTAACTTAATTTATCAAAGGCAAGGAAAAGGAAAATATTTCTACCACAGTTATCTGAAATCTACAAAATAGTTCCCAAATATTTATTTATTCGCTTCAACGTAGACCACTCTTACACACAAAGTAGAGTAAAGCTTATATTAAGAAGTGGCTAGACAAAAGGCGGTATTATCGCTTTACAGCGATCTCTTCTAGACAACCTTAGGAGCAAAGTAAGACGCGACCTTATAACCTATATACGATTTTACTATTTATTTTCAGTACAGTTGCGAAACGATGTGAAGGATTCGGCAAAAATAGTTAATGTTCAATTCAGCTACAAAGAGTTTGTAAACTCACATATGACATCATCTGTATGCACTAGGCCGGTGAGCTCGGAGGGTTGTGCTACAGAATAAGACAGTGTGTACAGAGCTTTAACCGTAGCTGTAGTTGGCACTCGCCACCATACAAGAGATGATACTGAATCGCTATCTTCGCTACTCGTCACCATCTGTAAGAAATTATATATCTAAATTTTGCACCATGTTTTAATATCATTTGTACATAAATATATTATATAAAGCAAACGCAAGAAAGCCTACATGGTTTACAGGCAATAGAAAATAAAAAAGTACAAGTAAGTATCAGCTTATTTCAGTCCCACTGCTCACCACTCATAGGAGAGAGGCTTTTTAGACTGTTAACCAACAACGCTGCTTCAATATCAAGTAACAGGCTAAACATATCCCAGACATGCTCCTGGATAGGTAGGTTTCATCACAATTATTGTTTTCACAGACAAGCCTATGATTAGATTTCAAATAACAATTTAGCAGGTAAGTTTCTTTTTATAGCGAGAAATTTAACAGTGCCTGGCCAGGGTTCAAACCCGCGAATTTCGGAACAAGAATTCCCGCATCTTACCACTAGACCATCACGTCAGCTTTGAATAGAAATTGTTTTAAGGACACATTTTTCTTGTCAATTTAATATAGGTTTTTAGGGAAACCTGAACGTTTTATTGCCAAAAATAAATTGATAGATTCACTGAAAAAATAATATAGTAAAATAATACAGTACTACAATGATATTGGAACAAATACTCGTATATACACATATTTTTTTCATTTTTTGAGAACAAATTCAAAAAATGAATATAACAAAAGATATATAACATACACAATGACACCAGTTACCTGTTCTCCTAATGTATTTGCTAATTTTTCAGCTATAGCTTTCACTATCAGCTCACAGTTGTGATTAGGAACTGTTTGAAGAGCTTCCCTCAATATTGTTACATCCATCCTGGAAGTCATGTATTTAATATGAACATTTTAAAGTGTTATTCAAAAAACTGGGACAAATATGTTCTGGAAAATTCTCTAGACTGATATCTAAGTCTATTAAAGCGACCAAGCAAGTGAAGTCACATGTTATGATGAAACTTACAATTACCTATTGGTGACTTCTCTTTTGGGTTGAACATAAATATTATATTTTATAGACGATTATATATTTTTTTTATTTAATTAACAACATAATACTTTAATAAAAAAAAAATATAACATTAGGTTTAAAAGCAATGTATTAGACCTTGAATGAATAAGTAAAACTTTATTCCATGACCAACTGATAATTTAAACAAGATATATCGTGGTCATAAACCCCATGATAAAGAGTAATGTTTTAACTACAAATTAATAAAACATTTATTACTTTACCATCTTTTCTACTAATTATATGTTTTAAAGAAAAAGGCGGAGGGGAATAGAGGGAGTGGGATAATCAGCAAAAGTACCAAAAAGTCAAAATATCTAAAATGCAAGTTCAACCTAGCACCTAGTCGATATATACAATGTTTTTCGTTTTAGATGTATGACCACAAAGATCTAGCAAAATACATTCGACAGTTTCAGAGTAATAGCAAACTTTTCATAACAAAACATGTGTTGTCAACCGTAACGCACATGTGATTTGACTAAAAAATATGTATATAAATTAATCGGGATTATTGAACAAAATATATTCAAATTATAAATTTTAGTAGTATAAATTTACATACCTAAAATCTTTATCCACAGATGTGTCAGAGCCATCTGGTGCGAGGATTTCGAAAAGATGTCCTAGTGTATACAGAGCCAATTTCACTAATCTCACTAAGGCCAAGTAGCCAACTCTGAAAAAACATACAACACAGACTACATACTTATAAAACTTTTAAAGTGAAACTTCTTTATAAGCGTATGATAGTAAACTTTTTAAGGATGAAACGCGTGATTAGGGTCACGAACATGGACATCCTTTCTTATAGTAATACGTTTCGTTCGTTTAAAGGTTAGGTAGTTTTAATACATATAAATAACATGTGGAAATTTAATTTGCCACTCGTCATTTAATAATTTAATATACTATTTTTCTCTTTACTAAATTTTAAATTTAAAACAAAATTTAATTATTAATTTCTAATATTGACAAAAAACTCGTGGCATTTTTATTTACAATTCGTCATTTAAGATTTCAAATATAAATATTATAAACAAGACTTAAAATTAGAAAGAAGTTTCACTTATGAAATGTGTACTTGTACGCCCGCACTTTTGTTTTTTATTTAACCTTCGTGACATACCTCCTTGTGTGCGGGGCAGCGTCTTTTAGAAATTCATTATCAGATAAACATTGAACTAATAGTGGAGCTTTCTTCACACATGCCAACTGAAAACTCCGATTTCGTTCCAGTCTAGTATCTGACGACGGCATAACCATACTATACAGAACCTTCAATAGTAAAAAAAAAGCTTAGAATTCTCGTGTTAATTAAAACTTATATACAACGAACGTACGTACAAAATACGAAATTCAGTTTTTTAAAAATTGAATTTGAAAAAAAAGGATGGTATAGTCTAGATGTAAAAATCAGTTACAATTTACATTATATTGTTATAAATTGGATAAATAGATATATATGCAAGACAATAAAATTAAGAGTGCTATTGATTTTATAGACGCAGGAAAGCAAACACGCGGTAACCCGGTAATTTCACATATAATATTCATAGTATAAACATATAAAATTATAACTTCCTTTTTAATCAATTAATAGAGTAATCATTTTTGGATTCTATGTTTATATTTCGTTTCCAAACATGTTGACAATAGCCCCGCATTATGTTAAAATTTAATTCAATGAATATTTTGCAAGTTACCAAATGTTTGCTTTCCAGCGTCAATATAATAGAAATGTCTGGGAATAATTTTTATGAACTAGTTCGGATTCTTATATCCTTAGATTTTAAATGGCATGGGAATAGCTTTAATCTTTTAATGTCACCATCTCAAAATATATGTATTAATCAATGGATTTTTTCATACCTCAATATTATAAGCAACGGTGGGTGGTGCAGGTCCATAAAGTATGTCTCTCAACTTTGATTCCTCTCTACTAAGTAAAGCTTCTGTTAATTTGTCAACCTAAAAATTTATATTATAAATTAATATTGTTGAAAGTGTTATTATACCTATTTTTATTTATTATACATACCGTTTGTTTATGACTAGGGCAGATTTGTGATAATAAATGTGCAGCTTCGGTTAGTGGAGCATGGGATTTTGTAATACCTATGTGTTCTAAATCTAATATGAAAGGAAGGTACCACGAGCCCTGTGCAAATAGCTGCAAAATAAAATATTACAAATAACTAAAAAGGATATAAACACAATTCAGAGTAAAAACAATTCAGTGAAATAAGTTTACTTTGTTCAGCTTCTACATTTTTATTTGCTTTGGTTGTATTTAATTTTAACTATGAACTTTAATAACTATTTAGTTAATTATATTATCCTCAAGTCAAGTTTCGGTCTCGACGGGTCTGATTATTCATTCGAAGTCCGCGATATGTATACTATATCTATTCCCTCATTTTCATAGTCCGATGGGAAGCAGAATCAGATACTAGAAAGGTTTTCAATTGTAGAAAAATTTAATTTTCATTTAATTTCAAATGATACTTACTACACCGGGCAGCGCGTGTTCAGGAGTAGGAGGTAGTGCAGGTGATGAGGTGCTCGAGTCACTGCTCGACTCATTGGATGATCCACAACCACCGCTACCACATACTTGGCCGTCATATACCTATTATAATAAAATATTACTAAGCTATTTATTTATAAAAGGAAAATTTGGAATGCAGCTGTCAGCCTTTGGAGAAGTTGTAAGGACGCTTATGTTATATAAACCTTATTGACGTTAAAACACGTTTGACTACAGATCTAAAGAGGGGGTGGGGACATTAAGGAACGCCTAGAAGATGTGACATCTCACGTGCTGCAAAAATGTTTCCCATCAAAAAACCGTTTCAGTCTGACCGGATAAGAGGCAAACAATCTTTTACTACACTCTTAACTTCTCCATAACAGCAGGCCTCCTCACTCATAGGAGAGTTTGTTTAGGGCATAGAACCACCACGCTGTGAATTGGCAGGCGTAGTACAAGTGCACTCTCTAACTCTTCACTCTCACAGTCCGACGTTACGGCAATCCGACACGACCGGAGAGACATCAGGGCAAGATCAAGTGGAGCACATCAACTTCCCAACTTCGGCTAAATTTTGAGAAAATGTTCATAGAAAACTCGCCAAACCCCCATGCCATACCAGTGGTTCTTAACCTTTTTATGTCCTAGGTTAACCTATGACATAACTAGGGTTACTAATTTTACACCTCCCCATGATGAACTCAAATAATGTGTTAATACAAATACGTTGACTTTATTAAACATCAAAACAATGATAAATTTAGATATTTTTAACTATAGATTTAGACTCTTAAAGTACATTTATAAGCTAAGTTTAGCTTAAAAAATATATAATAATAAAAATAAAATAACTTAGGAGTGACTTCACAATCGTTAGTTAAGTTCAATTAAGGCAAACTGTACATTGTCAGACCCGCGAGATAGTTTTACCCGCGCGTGGGTAATTACCCCTAAGCTTAGGAACCCAGGCTTTGGACAATATAATCGGGAACCGCACTACAGAAACTTTTGCCCGAATACTCGTACAGTTATAATAGCGTGATTCTGGAACACATGTAATTGTTTCAAAACTTACCTTTGCAACAATCACAGCTTTGTCTCTAAGAGGTATTTGTGACAGTATTTTGCGGTCGTGACTTGTATCCAGAAGTTCACCATTGACGTACAGCTCTAGCTTATTTATATACATTTCTAGTTTAATATTACTATCAGTCGTGCATTTCAACCTGGAAGAGTGAACCAGACTTAAATCGAATAGATTTGTTGTCTATCAATCAAAGAAATAAGGATTTGAATCAATACCTCCTCTGTACCGCTGTACGTAGTGAATGTAATGTCTCGTTAGAGTGTGAGAACAATTCGATGTCGTCGAGCTGTCTTGTGCCTGTTTGGAAATTAAATCTTACTATAATAGTACATTGCCTGCCTCTGCCTGATCTGTATATTGGTAGTATTTGTCGCTCAGATGTGAACCTCCGGTCACATTCATTAATATATTCTTGTATGGCACGAATTACTCTACACATGCGTGTACAACATTCAGTCGCATCTGAAATAAAATAAAACTTTCTTACTCGGTGTGTATATATATCAAACCAAAATATCTTTATTCAAGTAAGCATATTACAGCACTTTAGAATCGTCAAATAATATATATATTTTATACTATTTTTTTCTTTTCCACAATCTAATTCTAATGTACGTCTGATGATGGTACTCAAGAACGACTTAAAATCTATAGTTACGAGGGTTCCTTCGCGCCCTGGTCCCAGAAGAACCCACAATAAACTCAGTCGGGTATTTTGTTTTTTTTGTTACCATCATCATTACAATATCATATTAGTAGAATATATTTCAATTCAAATTAGAGCAGTTCATTCACTACCACGCGTTTCTATCGTTGTCTGTTTTTAATGTCACACTTTCGTTTTATCGACTATCAAATCACAACGATGCTAAAGATGTTTTATTTTCAAAATAAGATTTTTTCATGTGCGATATTACAAATTTGTGTTGCTGTGCTGTGGATTTGATGAAAAATTAAAAGGACGTGCGTACAAAGTACAAATGTCAGAAGTGAAACTTCTTTGGCAAACTAATTTTTAAATCTTGTTTATATTTACGTAAATCTAATACTTTAGATTTCCGAGAATTAGAGGGAGGAAAAAAGGAATATATTTTAGGAATTCAATGAATAGAATTATTATTAAAATATAGAAAGTGGCGAAAATTAACACAAATAATTGATTGAAATCTCAAATGACCATTTGTAAATAAGAATCCCACGTGCTTTTTGTTCACATTAGAAATTATTAATGAAATAGTATATTAAATTATTAAATGAAGCGTGGCAAATTAAAATGCCTGTAAAACACACATGTAAAACATGTTATTTGTAAATATTAAAATTATCTAACCTTCAAATGAATTAGCATGAAAAACGCTGCACATCTTCGTGACGCTGATCACGTGTTTCATCCGTAAAAAAATTACCCTCACGCGCCTAAATAAGTTTCACTTCAAAAATACTACTCATACTTATGTGAATGAGGTATTCAAGAGAAGAGAAAAAAAAAAAACCTAAGTAGACGTACCTGATTGCAGCTCCATGTCTTTCTGTAGGCGCTGTGTACGAGCGCAACATTGTGTGAGAAAGGACTCGTGATGTTGTGCGGGCGACAACTGAGGGCCTGTACAGGTGCACACTTCACGAAGGAGCTCAATACCGCGCGCAGAGATGTCGTCATCGCATTCGGTTATCACCTAAGGTAATATAAATATTTAGTGTATTTCATGTTTGATATGTGTTTAACATCCGGCAGACGTAAATACTTCTTTAAGGCAAGTCTAATTGTATAAAATACAACTATTATTTTGGTCTATGTCGATGCTGCAAAGCATATCAAATATATAAAGTTCTCGTGTCGGTGTTAGAAGTTGAGCTCGTGATTTTCATGAATCTTAGCGTGCAAATCGGCTAGGGTGGAGAATCGGACATCTATTTATCAATCCCAAAAATTTATTTTTAATTTTTTTTATGTCGTGGAATTAAAAAAATACATACCACCCTAAATTCACCTTTCCATCACCGACCCCTTTTTTTTTTAATACCGATAATAGTTATTATATGGCAAAATTACGTTTGCTGAGGCAGCAAGTATATACAAAAAATTATCATAAATTTTACATCCGGTTAAAAACATTCTCTGAAGTGTTTGTGTAAAAATACTCACTCTCCATAAATAATCTAATCCTATGAGATCAGCATCATTAAGTAAAAAACTACGACGTTTAACTTTAAGTTTTCCTTCTTTGGAATTGACGGCTTTAAAGAACCTGAAACAAACCGCATACAAAATATATAAAGCTGACAAAAAAAAATATTAACTCTAAATATAATAGACGTATTATTTACCTTTCAAAACATTTGATTCCAGAGTGTGTTAAAAGATTTGGAGACAATGTCATGATGTTTCGCCGAAAAAAATGCAAATTAATATTTGGGTCTAAATCGGGTTCCTCCCCCATTAATTTGCTAAACCAGCGAAAACAAGCTTCCCGATCCCCTAAATGCGCTGGTTTTTCAGCAAGACATATCCAAATTTGTTTTGCCTGTAATAACAATATAGTCTTGTAAATAATTTCACTCTAAAGGAATAAAAAATCTAACAAAGGCATTAAGACAATAACCATAGTGAATCAACCCCAGAAATATATTTATATAGCGGCGTGCTTGTTATCATGTACAGATCTCTTTAATGTTATGATTTTTTTTATTTGTTTTGATTATCTGAACCATATTTAATATGGCTTAATTGCGAGTCGTTTAGTTAGATATTGTCATCTGCGACTAATTACGTTTCAATGTTATAAACAGAGAAGTTATACTTTTTCGAAACAGTAGTGCTCGAGCCGTCGGTCAGCTCGCCTCTATTTAAGACACAGTACCTCTGATTGGAAGAAGTAATTCATTGTTTTCTACATTTGATTTTGTTGTGATACATAAGACATCCTCTCCTTTTAAAACCATCCGGGTGTGCGTGTTTATGGATTTACAGGTTATTTGGGTAAAAAAATGTATTAAAAGGAAACCTTAGAGGGAAATGCCTAATTTGATTGAGTTATTATAAATGTTTACTAAATTTCAATTATTTTTGCATACACTGAAACCAGATTGGATAAGGGTCTTAAACTGAAATCTTCTGTGCCCGATTCAGTATATTTATTGTCTTTTGATTAACAAAAATGAAACACACTTGTTCAGCACATAGCCATAATTGTCCGTCCTTAAGCAAAAACCTTAGAAAACTAAGCCTCTCGTGGACTTGCGCTGCGTGCGGATATCTTCCATCAGGTAGCCAATTATCCCAGTCTATGTCTCCCTCTTCTGCAACAAAAAAATCAGATAATTTATGTTTTTTTCATTAAAATAAAAACCATGATACAGATGACAAGTTCTTTTTAAAATTATCCGACGATAAGAGTAATCGCATATTCATTTCTATCGTTTACGTGATAGTCTTGCCAGCATAATGGCTTCAGCCGTGGCTTAGTTTTGAAACACTGTCTCACAAAATAAGGATTTTACAATTGATTTTTTAAGTAGGCTTTCGGTATCTATATATATAAAAATATCTCCCCGTCCCCGACAAACACTATATTCTCTCTATCACTATATAATCGCTACAACGACAGAATCGGGGTTATTAAAGATTCATTATCTACACACCCAATTACATCATTGAGATTTTTTATGATTAAATTAATTCAATAATGATCTTTACATTTTTGTTCAACGGATAACCTAAGTGAAAATTTACGCGATCAATAACGCAAAACCTTTTACCAAATCTCAAAAGTCAACATTTTAGATTAAATGTATATAGAAAATTTAGTAAAAAAATCATTTTCCTATTACAATTTTGTTCGTCAGGGACGGGATCAGTTCGTTAGTCTCGCTAAAACTCGGCTGGACAGATTTGACTAATTTTAGATTTGAATTTTGTGGAAGTTTAAAAGGTGAGTAAAAATAAAATATAGTAAAAACAACAAATTTGTTTTCCCTTTGAAACCACTCCTACCTGTCGAACATATGATGATTGTCCCGTCATTTAGAAACAAATTAAATTTAGAAGTTCAGAAATCAATCGCAACTATAATATTATAAGGGTGTTGGTGGGAATCAGGGTGAATGGGTCGCGTTTATTTTTAATACAAAAACACTTTTTGTACAGTTTTGTACAGTTGACCGCACATTTTACTCAAGATATAATATTATGCAATTATCGCTTAGCTTTTTTATTTGTTGATTCTGAGGAGGCATGAAGTTTGGCGGGTCAACTAGTACAAGATAAAAGATTACGTTGCTTGATCATGAAGGAATATCTCAAAAACTTAAGAAAATATAATTACCAGCCAGTTTGTTTCTAACGGCGTCCATGTACAGTGTGAGAGAGTCAGTGACAAGTATAACAAGGGAGTGTTGTGTCTGGAGACGGTCGATTAGCTCCTGGCGCGTGACGTGGGGCCTCACGCCAGTACCGCCACCCGCCTCATACAAACAACATATCTCCCGCATCATCTTTAGTGCTGGCAAAACCCACTTATCGTTGCTCTTTAACTCTTCAACGCATCTAAAACAAACTTAATCACCGTAGTAATTGCAATATAGATGGATTATGTCGTGCAATCATCGAGAGATGGCGTTGCTGTGAAAATACAATCATCAACCAAATTTTATTGGGAAAGATGTTATTATTATATTCGCAGTCGGCCTAGCCTAGGTATTTGATAACCTCTCCCTTTTTTGAAGTCGGTTAATTAATCGGTCGCTTTAGTAGGCGAAAGTGAAATTGTATACCATATTTTTTATACTCTAAAACCGCTAAGTATGCCGGTGTGTATATTATCGACGGGTTCTACGTATAAAACGATTGAGTGTTCCTAAATACAGAAGAATAACTGGGACAATTGTCTCCTATGAAACTAGATTTTTTTTATTTTATATGCGATTTACTAAGTCATTTTAAAGTAATAACTAAGCTCGAATTAATCCGGTTTATAATTTTTACTGTAGCATGTTTCATATTTTAATTTCATGCTTATTGAATTTATAAAGACACATCATTCACTTTTATCTACATATTTAGAATATTTCGTCTGATTTGAATAGTCACATACGACAGCAACGCTCTTGTGGACTTACATATTAACTATCTCGTTTTTTTCATATTAATCACCAAGGAGTACAGTTCCTCAGGTCTAGTTAGCAATAATTCGTTTATTTATCACTTATTCAATATTCAATACTATTATTTCAAGGCTAAATAATTTACACCGCACCTCAAAAGTTACGTATATTAAACCAAACTAACAACTAAATTTAGGTTCATCTTTAAACAAGACACATACTTATCTAGCCATATTGTCTTTTGCGCATCGCGATCTTGACTGCAGCTATAGTCTAGTATTTTAATCAGATTTGCCAATGCAACATCTATGATTTCAGTACACACTTCATCTGAATGAGCCAAATTCCAAAACAGAATCAAAACCTACAACAATAGTAAAGTATTATTAATATATAATATTAAAAAGTATTAAATTATCATAAAAACCACCCAGACTTCAAACTTTGTGGCTCATTAACACCCCACAACCCACATGACTCTGAGGATTATCAACACTCCAAAAGCACCAGGGCATAACACCCCTCTTGCATGCCGCATAACTTTAAAACGTAATCAACCCTCGAGGGTTAATCACCACCCTATATGTCTCAGGATCGTCGAGGATTATCGGAGCAACTGCAATTCTCACGACTCTGAGGCTTATGGACATCCCACAAGCTAAGGCTTGTCAGGGAAAGAGACATTTAAGACCATTACACTATTTAATTATAAAAGTAATATATCCAAAGCCTTCCTTTTGATTTAGCATTTGACTTTTAAAAATACGCCATAATATATTTTGAAAGTCAATCAAGAAAAATTTGGCTTAGATTTTTATGGCACTCTTAAATAGGATTCTATAACAGCTTCAAAAATATTTCATAAACCAAAAATATAAAACGAAAAAGGTCAAAATGGCAGAACCCTTTTAACCAGTAGCGCATTAGCGAATTCAGTTATCTTGCAAATATTTATGAGCGAGAGGACTCATTTACCATCAGTGGAACCATATATACCTGTTTATTTGTTTTATTTTCTAAAAAAAAGGAGATTTTTACTATTCAGGCACAAAACACAATAAATACAAATCATCTGTAGTCCTAATAAATGGGGAACTTACCTTATTTGCCATAACACCATCTTTGTCATCTTCAGCAAGTCGTCGTATTACTTCCAGCAACTTATCGCTTTGTTTTTTACTGGAAGTCGCCCAACTCGCCTGTTGTTAAATGACTTAATTTTATATCATAACCAGGCAAAAATTATTCATTAAAATGCATTTAGTTACTTTAGCAAAATAATCTCTTCAGAAATTATTTAAGAAGTAGACATCATTGTTTATAACCTTAAGTCAAGCTGATTCCTCTATTACACCATTTTGGAAGAATTACTGTTAATATTATGCAATATAAATCAAATAAGGAGAGGAATATGATATAATTTGATTATAAATTATTGAGAAAAAAATAGACTACTCTGTTGTGTTTTAGCTATAATTTTGAAAATTTTGGATTGTGTTCTTCATTCAAGGCAAGGCGATGTACAATCTATTTTTTACTATGCACTTAGCGACCGAATATATTACGAAAGGAATCGCTGCAAAATTTCAAATTAATCGCAAATACTTTTACGAGCTCATCTTGTAATAAGTGATTGAGTTTAATATGAGTCAGTTTAGTGTAAACAACTAAGTTTTCTTATGATATCGGTTTAAGAAACAACACATATAGGCCAAAATATAATTTTCCGTTTTATTTATATAGGTTACCTTGAAACAGTCGAACAAATGGTCCAACTGATCCGGCGTGAAGTCCCAAGCTAATTTAGCAAGAAGGTCATGAAGATTCTTTACTATAGCTTCGTGTTTTCCATGTTGAGCTCTCCATATGGCATCCAAGTCTTCCCTAGTAAGTGAATTTTCTTTAATCATAAACCTTAGCATTTTTTCCAATCTTTCCACATACTGGGGTTGGTGAAGTGAGTCCCGTAAAACTATATCTACAACATTATTTTCGCGGATCCAATTCTGAAAAAAAAGGTCCCGTTAACAATTTTGAAGGGAACACTAATTATACGCGCTGCGAAGTTTATTATGTGGGTATCAACTAAGACTAAGCCGATACAGTCGGCTATGTAACGCATGCTAGAGACAAATCTAAATATACTATCAGAAATAAGGTCACTTGTTTACACTTTTTGTTTAATTATGAAATAACAGAATAATGGAAAATGGTCACAAAGAAGCCTCCTTCATTGTGAAGGTTTAAAGGATATACTGATCACGCTTGCTTTTCTTCTACACATATTCCAAAATAACACAAAGGGTGTAGTTACAGTTATTTTCTTCACGGAAAACACCATGACTAAATAGAAAAATATTGGCTTTGATAAAACTATAAATTAATAATCGGTTATTATAGTAAGTAGATTAGTTCGCTAATATTTATCAAGCTAGATAAACATACCGTAATAACTGCTGGAGTAAGCCACTCTGGTTTTGGTGTCTGTGAGATCGCACTTATGAGTTGATTAATTTCATTTAACGCGGACATCTTCCCATTGAATGATGACATTTGTAATAATCGTAAAATCATCTTCAATCGAAACATTTCTAACGCTGCAAAATTTTAAATAATATTGTTAAGTATTGCCATTTCTGATGGGCTTCTCTGAACCTCACGTTAGCTCAATCTAAAATTCTCACATTTGGAAGCGTTTAAGTTAATCTAAACTCCAGTCATTATTTAGAAATATTTCTTATCATAAAGCTCAATTTGTTATTAAACGTAATTTTTGTGTCTATATTAGCATTTATAAAATGTATAAAATTTGAGGATTAAGATTACAAAATATCACGATCATTGGCATCATCAACAATATCATCATTAAAATGCTCTATAATTTATTAATGTTGCATTATGCCTGATTTCACCAAAATTCCCTGGCCCCTTAGTAAACCGTGACCCCTACTGTTACCTAAAACTTAGGGAAGGTTGGTAAAATCGGGCATTAAAATAAAAGTATTATATTTTAATTAGAGTGTGTACATACCTACAAATGAAAACATAGCAACAAATTAGTTCAAAAACCTATGAAATTTCTTCTTGTTGAAAGTTTATTATATGTTACTTATAAGTACGTAAAAAAAGGGAGGTGGCAGTCTATTAACTCCTACTGCTGGGCACAAGTCACCTTACACATAGGGGAGAGACTACCGATTGGCAGGCTACACACACATACCCCAGAATTACTTTGGGGTAATTTGAATATACGGGTTTCCCAGCAAGGTTTTCTTTCAGCGATATGCACATTAGTTACTTGAAAATAACAATCAAGCATGTAAGCATCATTTTTTTAATAGAAATTTAATGGTGTTTTCTGTTGATTCCATTCCACGATTTTTCTATACGTGTAACCACGTGTTTCACCACTAAGTCATCATCATGGCTTAAGATAAGTACATACTTGAATGAAAAAACGAATCATTTGAAATTACAACATAAGTATTAAACTGCGCAATAGAATCACATTTAAAAATTAATATTTTGATTTCTTCTCCAATTTCTTAATAGAATTTATTTTTAAATGCATGATATGTTGATGTGGCGTTGCATATGGTGCGAAGATTACAGAACACGGTGTGAGACGATGTAGCAGCTCAGGGGAGGAATAAATACTTCGCCCCTTAGCAGCTACAGGGTCTCCAGCCGGTTCTAGGCTTCTTCCAGTCCTTACATGTAACATTATATCACTTAAGAAATTTAAAAAAAACTTGTTATAAATTCTAGTATAATGAGCCCTTAAATGAGCTGTTAATAAAATTAACAGCTCATTTAAGTGTAACTGTATAAGTTTCTATAATAGGCTCCCACAAGATGAGATGTCACTTAATTAACTAAAGTCTTTATTAAATGAAATCATACTATAAGTTGCAAGATTACTAAGACGATAGAAACGCGTGGGACGTGGGTAAACGAATTGCGCTAATTTGAATTTAAATATAATAAACTTATATAATATTATAATGATGATGATAACAAAAATACAAACTACCCGACTGAGTTTGTTGTGGGCTCTTCTCAGGACAGGGCGCGAATGAACCCTCGTAACTTTAGATTTTAAGTCGTTCTTTAATACCATCATCGTCGTATTAGTGTGTGGAAAAAAATGTAATAAGCTTACTTGAATAAAGATAGTTTGAGTTTGATTACATTATAGAAAAAACAATATCGCTGCTTTGGTTGATTAATATCATAATTCAAAAGTACAGAAGACAGCAGAATTTAGATTAGTCTATATCTTCTTGTGTTAAAAATCACGGTACCACGAAATGTCATTGTCGTTGGATAATTATTACGTGATATTAAATCTTTTTAATTAGCATTTTTTTATGTAACTATACACACCGGCATATTAAGCGGAATATGAAAAAATGATATCGGTATCATAACCTTATTATACTAATATCAAATCATTTTTTTATGTTCCGCTTAATATGCCGTTGCGTATATTTTTCAAAAGCAGCGAAAAGTACATTAATGCACATTACAAGATAAAATTGGAGAATACTTTAAAGACGATATAAACAACTTGGACCTCCTAAAACTATAACTACATAAAAAAGGCTAGCAAGGGAAGTCATAAGAAGATTATATTCCAAAATGGTACAGTTTTTTTTTAATATCCATTTAATGGGAAAGGTTCTATAGTTAAATATACTTCTCATGAGAATGGTTAACCAGATGAAGAGTGAAGAGTAAAATAATTAATTTATAATGATAAACTAAACATCAACATTTTGTTCGATAAACACTATTAATATACAATTTCATGTATATAAATTGTGAGCCCATTCGACAGCTGACGCGAATCGCGAAGATGCCGATTCAGGATCAATTTAAAATGCCACCAGACTCTTCACCCACCGCTCGGCCGTCTACTTGTCACCAGACGAGGATATATGAATGCGATCGAACTGTTGTTCAGCAGGAAAGTTTACGCCAAATTGGCTTTCTTATATGTCGTATTTACGACTGACACGCGGACACTATTGTGACAAGCAAACGACACTAAGTAAGTAGTAAGTAGCAGCCCATTAACGTCCCACTGCTGGGCACAGGCCTCCTCACTCCGGGGAGCGAGGGTTTTTCGAGCATAGACCCACCACGCTGCTCCACTGCGGATTGGCAGGCCAACGACACAGCAAACGACACTAATTAACTCTTTATTTGTAATAAAGTACATCTTATGAATGGCATTCTATTCTCCAATCACAGGGTTTACATTAAGTGCACAAACAACATTATTCCGAGAAAAACAGTACAAACAAATATATACTATAGTCGACAATAACATTTCTTATACGATTTTACTATTTATTTATGTACATATAGACTCTAAATTAATCAAAATATAATATTTTCTATACGAAAGGGAAAGATCGTGAACAATATAGATTCTAAGTTACGCAAAAATATACTACTTTCTAGACGAAAGGGAAAAGTCGCAAACATAAATTCAAATAAACTATGAAATTTTTCAAAATCAGTAAATATAATTTTTATCATATCTATACATAGGCAGGAATTACGAAAAGAGTCTTAACAATTAAGTCTATATAATAAATTTCGCATTGCGTGTACCTTGGGAGTACATGTTGCATTTACAATTTGTATGCAACTTATTGATATAAAAATAATATTATAACAGTAAAATGTAATAACGTTTACTACGCCCAACAAGAATCCCGTAATTTTAGTCCATTTTACCTTTAAAATATCGTGCACATAAAACAAATATCACATATTGCTTAACAAAAATCACTTAATGAAAACTTAAGTTTTAATTTCTAATATTATAATCAATAAGAGGATATTACTCACACTTCAGTAAACTGTGATGTTGAGGTGTCTTAATAGAAACACATTTACAGGCCCGAATTAAACACGAGACAGTATCGGTTTTATTTTCGCTACCACGCGCTTCACGTTTCAACTCATCATCTGTAAGACTTTCTAAGAGAGTCGGAATACATTCCTACAAAAATATTTACTATAGTCATAATTCCATAAATAACAATATATAACAAAAATTATAATATATTAAGTGAGTTTGAATAAGTGAGATGCTAAACGGAAGTGGTTTTTTTCTGCTATTTGGGTGTCTTATACAAGGAGAGGCGGGTGAACTAGAGGACTATCAGTAAGGACGAAGGGTCTATCAGTAAGGGAGAGAGTAGGCCTATCAGAAAGAAGAGAGAGGGAAGAGGCCTACCCGTAATTGAGAGAGAGGAGACCTACCCGTAAAGGATAGAGAGAGGAGATCTATCAGTAAAATTGAATAAGAGAAGAGACCAGTAAGGAACAGAGAGAAGCCAATAAGGAAAAGAAAATAGACCAGTAAGGAAAAGAGAGAAAGCAAGTAATAAAAAGGGCGGAGGTCTAAGCGTGGGGGCGACAAAGAGGCTCAAAAGAGGGCAAAATAAAGGACCGAGGAAGGGGGGGAAACGAGAGAAATTCAGGCATCTATGGAGAGATGTAGACGAGAGAAACTGGTGGAGGTAAGAGAGAGAAGGCGTGTGAGTTGAAAATAATTTATACTTAATCTTTGTGTACTTAAAAATTGGGTAAAGATGAAGGATAACATTGAAAATTATTTTTCTCCTAAAATTTTAAAACTGTTTAATACTGGGTATAGAAAAATCTATTATAATAAAATTTGATTATATTGAAAGTTGAACTAATTTATGATAATTAAAAAATTAACATACCAATACAGGTAATAGATAAACAGTAACTGTATGAGGTGTCAGAAGATCATGACAAAGTCCTAATGGACGTAAAAGTTGCCACACAGCAGCAACACGAGTCTCTCCACTTGTTGATTGTTCTAAAGAAGACGGCTGCTCATTGTGTGTTGCAGAACTCTAAGAAATTAAAATTTTATTTATACATGTTCGCTGCTATGGAAGGATAGTGAAACAATTCAAAAGACTATTTTAAAAGAGGATTGTCAAAAAAAATTATTGAATCAATGATTGACTCAATGATATTTAATGGTAATAAATCTCATTGTAAACATTTGAAATATAAAGTAATGACAGAAGAAAGTATACTCTATTCTGCATTCTTTGAAAGATTAGTGACACATTTCAATAAACTGAATTTCATGAGCGATTCGTTTGAAAAACAATCAATAAATATTAACCAATTACATTATGACATTTACAGTGCCTAAATTTATAGTTGCTGTCTTGAATATGAAGAAAATATAGACTATGCTGTTTTTTGCAGTGTAATCTAAAATTGCTAAAAGTATTAATGTAGTAAGTAATAAAAAAAAAGAAATCTTTATATATACCTCAATACTGTCTGTCATGGATGTAAAAGTTTCTGTGACATTCACTATTTCCTCTTCATTTTCTTTTTCTGTTACTTCATTAATTACTTTTTCTTCACTTATCACAGAGGATGTTAAATCAGATTTCTTAAAACCCATAATTGCTTCAAATCTTTCTCTAAGTTTAACAAAACCTCCAGCTTGACCAAATCTATTAATAAATCAAATTTTAAGACATAAACAATTAAAAAATTGCATGTTAAAGGTACGCAGCAATCGATTAATATCTCTCAGCTAAGCACAAGCATGATGAGAGGAAAGAGAGTTTTTAAAGTGTAGCCCACCCTTTATATTTTAGAGCATCCACCATGTATTTCCATTGGATGTTGGTAAGCTTCAAATATCCCAGAACTACTTCAGGAATATGAAGAATTCCCCTAAAATGTTTTCCTCTACCAAAAGACATGATGAATTTTAACACATTGGAGACTAAGTAACTAGAATGAGATGGTAGAAAAATATTCAAAATTAAACTTTTTCATTAGTTTAGATAGTATGCCCTTAGATAAGATGTTTTCCGTGCAATTCTTTAGCTTCACTATTCATATCAGTGACAATATATTACTGTCACAATATACAGTTCAAAATTCTTTTGTCACTCATATTTTTTATGGAAATGTGTGAGCATTTATAAAGTATAGCATAATCAACTAGTGATGTCAACCTGTCCAACAAGAATTAGGCACCTAAATTTTGCATGATAAACTGAGTGGTGCCAACCCAAAATTTAAATCCAAGACTAACTGAAAACCCATGTATTTTTGAGCCATCACTTTTTTTTATTATGTTCATTAAACAGTTAAAATCTATTGAAAGTTTGATCAAATTCCATTGAACTTACCATAGATTTCACCTTCTAGAAATGAACATGGCTTACTTAAACCATAAGAATAAATAAAAATTAAAGCAAAACCGTAAAACTACAATGAAGAAAAACTTATTTACTTATTTTTTAATTGTAACATTATACTATAACTACAATCAGATTTTAAAAAATGATGAGAAATAAATAAACTAAAATAGTACTTACACATTAATAAGATGGACCAGCCATCCTCTTGGTGTACGATGGTCTTGTGATTTTGCAAATACTTCCGATTCCTGTGTTGATCCTTGCCCTCCTGTAGTAGCAATATTTGTAATAGATAACCCTTCACTAGTTCTAGATGCATTAAATGTGTGAAATCTAAAATCATAATGAACTATGAGTTAAAGAAATATATTTTCAGATGTGTTAAAGATTGTATATATTAGCTTCATACTTATTTCCTGGATTAAAGACCATATATAAAAGGTGCAAAAATCTTGGATCATCCAATTTCATGGCACATAATTTAACAAGTTTTTCACAATTTGACCTCACACATTGTTGTATATTGTTTTTCCATGATGACACTGCATCATCTGTTAAAATTTTTGTAAATGATACTGTGAGGGCATCATTGTAAAACCGCTGGCAATGTAAATTATTCACATCTTCGCCTGCAAATAGATTATAAGTATATAGTTCAAATACTAAATATGTATATCGAATTTGTTATAGCTGTTTTTTTAGTATTAGCCACTTACCTTTTGTAGCTAAATCCATAGACGCTATTAAAAGGGCTTCCAGCTCTTGTTCAGGCAATACTGGTACTACCCAACGAGGATGAGATATTTTTTCTTCTAATGCTTTCAACTTACCCTCGGGGAAGGTCATCTAGAAATTTTTATTATAGATAGATTACTAACAAATTATGATTTTTAGAATTATATTTTAAATTTAATTTATCTTTATAAAAGTAGGCCTTTACTGCACTTTTGGATCAAGAAGTATAATTTTTTTACCATACACTAACTGATGATGGTATTAAAGATCTACTTAAACTCTAAGGTTATGAGGGTTCCTTTGAGCCCTGTTCTGAGAAGAGACCACAACAAACTCAGTCGAGTATTTTTTCTCTCAATACTATACTGTATTTAAATTTAAATTAGAGTAATTTGTTTACCCACAAGTTTCTATCATCTGATTAATATTTCAAATTATAATAAGACTTTGCAATCAATTTTCTTTTAACAAAGACTTTGAGCGAAATCTTTAGAACACCTTGTGGGAGTTTATTATAGAAACTTATACAGTTACCCTTAATTGAGTTATTCATTTCATGTAGTGTACTAGAATTTACAACAATTATGTGTTATAACAAAAGTTATGTGAGGAACATTGACTCTTTTTTAAAGAGCCAAAATTTTTATACAAGTACAACTAGTTTTCTAATAAGTATATGCAGTGAACTGTCATTATATTAACTCTCCTAAATTTGTCTCTTGGCAACTCTCTTGCACCCATATTGTAAATTGCACAAACAGCCCTTATAGTTCAAATATTGCATCTATATGAGCAGCAATGCCTCAAAGTAGAATACAGTATCACAAAATGCTGTGAAAGAGTCGAAATATAACAGCCTGGTAGTTTCAACATCTATGAGATGACAAACTTTTTTCAGACACTTAATATATGCTTATTTCTTTATACTTTAGATGATACATCTACATCAATAAATAAAAGTGGATAGTGTGTTTGAACTTTCAGATTAAATTAAAAAAACAATTATTAATATTTGATTTACACATTTGATTTTTTCTGTGTTAGCAAAAGACACATTTCATTAAAGACTACCTCATAGGTAGTCTTTAATATGACTGGACCTATTTCGGAGGAACTTTGACTATTAGGTTGGTGATGGTTGGAGTAACTTAGGCTACTATTATTTTAGGGAAAAAAGGTCATCCAGAATTATACAGGTAAATCTGCAGGTAATTAATGTAATATTACTTACCTCCCCGGGTATTTGTTCTTGTTCCTTCATTGATATTGTCATTATAATAACACAATTCTAACCATTTCCTGTCCTGAAACATTTATTTTTTACAGCGGATTTTGTTTATAAAAAATATTAAAAAAAGCACAAAATCCCCGGATGATGTTCATAAGGAGAACTTATTTATCGGAAGTTATTAACTTATTTATTCAAGGAGCAAATACTTGTTTACTGAAAGTATAATTAATACTACCAAAAATGGAAAATAACACCCTTGTGAATGTACATACTTGCGGTCAAGAAAACAATCAATACATTTGCATCTTCGATATGCGCACTAGATCTAAAGCAACATTTATGAAACAGATTGCACTTTATTCATACATTTACAAAACCTTACTAACAAATGTATTATCACAAAGAAATCGACATAAAGTATTTGAAAATCATAATTCCAATCAGCCGGCGCGACAAAATGGCGTCACTGGACTAAACAAGAAAGGCAATAAGAATACTACAAAAAAATAATTAAAAACGTTAGATTAATATCAAATGATTTATCTAAAGAGATGAATTATTCTTTTACCTTGTTGTTGTACTTAAATTAGAGAAAAATATTTTAAGTCACAAATATATGCACTACACTTTGACGTAATAATGAAAATAGATGAAATAATAATAATGTAGGTACTACCTACTAAGTACTAACATGTATCACATTTCGGTCAAACGACGATTTACTTTTGAATTCTAATAACCACGCTTTAACAAGTTATCGATTTTGAAAATATATATGTTGCATGGTTTACACTTTAAACTGCAGTACAGCACTTCTAAGTGCGGTTTATGATGTATATATTGTACTATGGTTATATCAACTATACATGTTTTGCTTAAGAATTCTATTGATTTTTGATTAAAGAAATAGAAATCAAATAAAATTAAATAATATCATGCGACTGACTCTATATATTACAATAAATATTCCTAGAGATTAATAGCAACCTTCAATATTTTTTCTAAAATTAACCATAGAAATTAAAATAATGTGCGATTTCTTATTTAACTGCTTGAGTGTTTCCTTCTGGTAAAAAATTTGGAAGAAGTACGACTTTAATTTCTGAAATCGTCAAACTCTAGTAACAACGATGATCTCATCTTTGTTACTCTTGTAAAAACTTTAATGGGAATAAGAGTTAGGACCTTTGCACCCGGTAAGTTTTTAATAACTTCTTTTAATAGCTTCTCTGGTGGTAAAAGACAGACAAAGAATGATTACGGTTGGTTTTTTTTGTATCTTACATAGGATAACTTATGAAAGTCATACTGATTATAATTTCCTTTAGCTTGGTGGCGGCAGGTCTTTGCTCGTAGATTAATGTATATCTTGCACCAAATTCTCCCATCAGTTTAGCTCAGAAAATTGGAATAGAATGTCGTTATAGATAAAGAGCTAGACTTGTTTTAAAATTTTCCATTCCTAAAAATAAACCAAGTTAAATCTCGATTTTAAAACAAAAAGTTTTCAGCTTACTTACATATAAGAGCATAATAGACTGTGATATCATACTAGAAAAAAAAATACTATGCACATGGAAGGTAAATCGTACAAATATCTGTGCAAAATATATGTTATGTTCGACTACTCCAACTTAATCTGTGGCACTTATACTTAATCTATTCATATCTGTGATGTTTATAAAATATGATATGACTACATAACCAAAAAAATATTATATATAATTACAGTAAATAGGGATATAATAAAGCGTTGATATTAGGATTAAATTAATAATAAAAAAAAGTGTTGGGATTTATAGTCTGTCTTCGAACAATATATTATTTTTACTGATTTCCAATTTTCGAAATCTAATGAATCCAAAGAGTCTTGAGGCCCGGAGTCGTGATGATAATCCTTTTGATGGCCTCAAAATTTCAAACTCCGACATCCTTAAGAGCCTCAAAAATCGCAGTCCATGTCCACGTTGTGGAAAATCTCGAATGTACTTTTGTTATACGTGTTTTGTCCCTGTAGCAGAATTAGAAGGAAAAATACCCCTGTGTAATGTAAGGTAACATCCTAATATCTTTTACATTGTCGCTGAGAAATATCTTGATGAACGAATTTGTTTACAGTTGCCAATTAAAGTTGATATAATTAAGCATAAACGGGAAATTGATGGCAAAAGCACAGCAGCACATGCAGCAGTTTTGGCACCTGGAGATGTAAGTATATATACATATCCTAACATGCCTAATTATATTAATGATAATAGAACAGTACTATTATACCCTGGAACTGAAGCTGTCACTGTCAAAGAGTTATTTACTGGGAACCACAATCAATTTTATAAAGACAACAGATTGGCTGAACTGCCACAAGGGTACAACATTGGTACATTAATGACTAAAGTGTATAAAAATACTGATAATGTTGACCAATTATATCATGTAGAGAAATTACCCATTGATCGTCTAATATTAATTGACAGTACTTGGAATCAAAGCAGAGGAATATTTTGTGATGAAAGGTTACAGAAATTGCCTAAGATTGTGTTACAAAAAAGGATATCACAATTTTGGAGACATCAAAGAGGTAGTCCAAGGTGGTATCTTTCAACAGTTGAAGCTTTACATCAGATGTTGTTAGAGGTACATTTATGTGCTTGGGGAAGAAGTCAATATTATGAAAATGAACTAAGTATTGATGGTCCAATACACTGCCAAGATAATCACACATTCTGCACACCTTATAATGGCCAGTATGACAATCTTCTGTTTTTTTTTAAATACATGTATGAAAAACTTCATACTCTCTATAAACATGATGATCTGTTGGCTTACAAAAGACCACTGGAGATATAAAAACTTTTTTACAGGAAATAGGGAAACACAAACTAATATAATAAAGTAGCATGCTGCTTTATTTAGGGCACATGTGATTATCTTTAATAGAATACAAGAATAGTATTTTATCAACAATAAAAATTTTGAACTAGTTACAATTATATAATTTTTATACTGTTGCACAAGTCCCTGGATTAACATCCTTCCAATGATAAACAATGTAATGCACTGATTCATCAGCATCACAAAATCTCCAAAACTATAATTCCAATTGAATTGGCTTGAAAATAATAATGTAAACACAGCATTACAAGAATTTCCTAATATTGTCAACATAATAATTGTTACTTTAATAAATTATTTTAATGTAGACAAGACAATAAATTGTTATGGGAGATGTATTGAGAATTACCTGATTTACAAATTTTTAAGCAAACAGGAGAAATTTTGAAATAAGGATGTCAAATAAAATAATACTAAATATAAAACAAGTTGTTTTATTAAGTTACTAATTTGATATAATATCATAATTTCATATAGTTGCTTTTCCTTATTATAAAATTGTTTAGGCAATTGTATAAGGGTATAAATTGAAGCCTGACATTTGGGTGTCACTGTGAGTTCAAAATCGGATATTGAGAAGAACAATACATTGGTATTTCATTAACATGCAAAAATAACTAGAAACTGTAGTTTTCAAGTGCTTTTACATAACTTTTACTAAGCCATCAATCATAAAAAATATATAAGGATTAGGGAGAAATATAATTTATGATATGTAACAGAATTATTAATATATCAATATTATTTTTTATTTTTCTATAACATCAAATGCACTTTCACTTTCTTATTATAATTTATCCTTATTTATTTGAATCATTCCTCAACATACACCCCTTATATAATCACAAATATCTCTACATATATTGAAACTTATTTCTATATGTTTCTTATGACATGTTAAAAATCGACAGAAACATTCTAATAAAGTAGTATCAGTTCATATACATTCACAGTATAAAAGATGGTCAAAATACTACAATTTACGCAGATCTAAGACAAACACACTGCCATCACTAGCACTTGCGCCAACTTTAGTGCCCCGAGAGTTCCAACATACTTCAAAAATACCTCCGGTACCTTTGTATGAATGTACTAAGCCACCTGTCTGCGTAGACCATATATGTACACATTTATCGAAGGAGCCACTAGCCAGAAACTTGCCATCAGGGGAAAATGCAACACTATATACTGGTTCAGTGTGCTTTGTAAGAGTATGTATACATACACCCCTTTCAACATCCCACAAACGTACTGTTGAATCAAAAGATGCACTGGCTAGTATTAAATTCATATTGGGGTTTTGGGTGCCTGGTCCTGTTGGTGACCATTTTATTGTGTAGATTTCTTTTGAGTGAGCTTTTAGGTCATGTACACAAATATCCTGCTTCATAGACCATATTTTTAGGGTCATATCATCTGAGCATGAGGCCAGCAACTGACCTTGAGGATCCCATTTAATTGCATTAACCTCATTCTGAAATTCATTAAATATAATATAAAAAATCTGTACATTTAAAATTAGGCCAAACATACTTTTTTTGTATGCACTATATTAAATATTGAGACTGCTCTAAAATATAAAAACAAATATTGCTTTGAAGTTTAACCTTAACCAATTAATTCATTCAATTGTATTATTTCAATTCATATCAAATATATTATACATACAAATGCATAATATATTTGACATGCATTGATCAAATTTTTACCCTAAATTTAGCATTTTGTTTATAAGACTTGTATACATACTGTGTGGCCTTGAAAACTTTTTATTGGTTTGTCAACATGAAGTTTACAAACATGTATACATTGGTCAGTTGAACATGATGCAAATGAATTATTTGTTTGCCAGTCTACATCAAGAGCTGGTGCTGCATGGAAGGAAAACTGCTGTGTACATTGTCCTGATGCTGCATCCCATATTATTGTTGTTTTGTCAACCTAAAATTAAAATTTTAACATGTCAAATTTAACTCAATTTTCAGGAGGAATTGGTAAAAAATATTTTTGATACATACCCCCGCACTTAAAATATAATTTCCACGTTTGTTCCATTTAAGAGCAAAAATCGGTCCTTTGTGTTGACCCAAAGTAGATGCCAATGTACCATCAGTTGTCCAAATTCTAGCATAACCATCATATGACCCGGTTGCTAAAAGGTTGCCATCACACTGAAATAAATTGATTAGGAAATACATGAAAATCTTACTATATGTATGCTTATGTATGTATATATATATATATATATATATATGTGTGTGTATATATATATCTACTAAGTGTATTATATCCTAATTTTGTAAAATTTGTTTCCTAATGATATATTTTTTAAGCATCATGATTTAATCTATATTATAAAAAAAAAGGATTAGGTAGATTATCTTAATTAGAAAAACATCAAAATTTAAAACATTTAGAAGCTGGAACTGTCAATCTGTATTAAAGATAACATTTATATCTATTTATCAATCATATAATACTGTCTATGTACTGAAATAAATTACTTACATTCCAATCAAGTGAAGTAACATCTTTGTTACTAGGTACTTCTGCCCCACCTTTTTGTATACAGTGTCTCAATACAAGTTGATTTGGAGTTGTGGCAGGATTGTCTGACATATCCCATATTCTTAAATGGAGGAAAAAAAACTCTAAATTATGAAATGTACATAATGTATTATTATAATTACATAATGTACTGTATGGACATACTTAAAATCATATTCATATTTTGATACCAGAAGTATCAAATCATGCCAGCTTTAATCCAACTGTATGAAGAGTATTGGGTGCAGTATATTAATACATACAACATCTTAATGAAACTACCTAAGTATGGCAGTGTGTCAAGTGTTTCCTGACCACTTACCAGTTAACAGACCATGAAAGGCATCATTTTGGTCACAAATTTGTATTTAAGAGAATGAGATATTCAGTAAATGCTCTGAGTACCTGGAAAACTGTTTTGATAGTACTGGCTAAGTGTACAAAGTGACAAAAATAGTTGGATTACTTAATTCTCCTATAATACAGTACTCTTGCAGTACAACACAGTAAATGGTTTCCATACAAAGCATCATGAAAGAGCCAGGTTTGTACAATTATATCAGAGTTTCATATAGTGTTGTTTCCATGTAATACCCGAATTATAGGAGGGTTGACTATTTCATTTTAATACAATTTAATTTAGTTTATATTTATTCAACCACAAAAAAAAATGTTTCAAGAAATAAGTTGTTTTAATATTTATCAGAGGCTTAATTTATGATAAATTCTTAGTAATGCTTTTAGTGGAAATTATACAAGAGGAAGTAAAACGTTTTAATTAACTTTACCTCGCAGTACTATCACCAGATCCACTGGCCAGGAGATCTGTGCTGGGATTCCATGCACAAATGAATACTTCTGATTCATGACCTCTTAGAACTGTTGCCTTACTAGCAGGTATTTCAATTGACTGATCAACATCCATATTTTCAGGAGCACTTGGAGTTGCAGCTCCACCAGTTGTTGATGCAGCATTACAAGTTGTTCCCTTAAAAATGTTATTAATTATTAATTAGACAATACATATTGTTATTAATATAACACATTTATATTTAGTTTCATATATTATTATTTTATTATAAGATGTAATAGGAAATGGTAATCAAATTTAAAATATTGAACCACTTTAGTTAGTAGATTTTAAAGCTGCAAATCTCTTGAATATCATAATTGTTTTTTTTAAATATAAAGGTGATATATTTAATACTCACATCAACACCATTTTGTTCACCACCTGATCCTGGCTCCTTACTGGCTTGTTTTTGTGCATTATGGGCATTTTGCCTTGCTGCTACTATATCTGGAGTAACAGCATCAATGAGACTAAGACTTTCAGTAAGACGCGTTTCCGTACCTAGAAAATTTAAATAAAATTAAATACTGTATGCAGTAAATGTACCATTAGTTCCGTAATACCTTATACATTACCATCATCGCCGATTGTAATTTCTGCTTCAGTGTATTGTAATCCTTTTTGTAATATGTTTAATAAGGCAGCGGGCGGAACCAACGCTCCGTTTATATTACTCTGAGATATATGTGACTCTATGCCAAAGGTATAGGCAGAGTGATGGAATCCTGGAAATTAAAATATCAGCAACAAATATTTTCACCAAATAATATTAAAGCATGGTGGCTTTGCTTCACCAAGATTACGTACCAGATTCTTGCAAGTATCGGTAAACAAGAAAGTTCACTTCATCTATGGAATAACTCATGTTTATACATTTATATTATAATGTAAATGTTGTGTTAGTTTTTCATTAGAATGAATTGATTAAACAATTATTAATTAACGAGCATAATCAAGAAAGTCTGCTTCATGAAGATTTACAAGATTGTTTTCGCAAAATTATCAAACCATAGAGTAGTGTGGCATATTATCCACAGATAAAGTAGTCATAGATAATCTTATCATATATATAGATTATGCAACAGACTATGCATAGTTGTAGAGATACTAATTTAATGAGTATATTATAGATTTTTAAGAAAGATTTGATACATTGGTAAATGAAGAGAAAGTCTAGTACATTTAATCATATTATTCATCGAAGAAAATGTTAGCATTATATACGTATATTATCTGTTCGCAGGACCATAAGCAAAAGCAATAATCATAAAGTAAAAAGTTGGAGACGTCAAAATCAAAAACAATTTAAAACGGAATTTTGGAGTAATAAACCTGCAAGTTTGAATGTAAAAAGGCAATATTTATAAATAAACCATACAATACTGTGGAATTTTGACGAGCAAAAGTTTTTAGCGGTAGTCAATATAATATTCAAACAACAAAATATTTGTGCTTCGCTCTATTCGACATTAAGATACATGTAGTGATATAAATATATATTTATGTCTAAAACGTAGAGATGGATAACAATCTAAAACAATCTAATACTATCGCTACATTATTGTATAAACTCTGTGAAGGATTGTCAGCAAATCCAGGTAAGATTCTGTTTTTAAAAAGTTGGTTGTCAAAACTTAATTTTTGCTTCGTTGTTTTAATGTATTTATTGAAATTATACTTTTTTCGTTGTTTTATTTATCTAAACGTTAATGAATAGTATTCAGGAATATTTTAAAGGTTTCTTTTCAAAAGTTCTCATAGGTATAATAATTATTTTCTCATGTAAGAATTATGAGGGTTTAAAAGTGGGTAGTTTTAAAATATAATTTAAAGATTAATTAGTTTTACTTCAGTGCCTGCTTCACCTTATTGTGATTATAAATAATGTCAGCACAACTGTGGATCTATTTGGACAGTACTTAATCAGTGTCAAGTAGTACTTCCTTTAAATGTTTGTATAGAATATACCTTGAGAAATTTAGTAAAAGTAACTTTATATAGTGATGAAATTGTTTCATATACTTTATTGCTTACAATAAATAAATAATATTAATTTGCAGATGGAGCCTATGAGTTAGCACTATCATATTTATCTACAAATGAAAAAGTTAATTCAATGAAAGATGAAAGGCAATTGTGCCAAAAAATACATGCTCGTCTATTAAATGTGTCTGCGAAAGATGCTGATAAATTCAATGAGTCCTATACTAAGCTTAAGAATTCGGTGAGTTATATTACTACTAACTTTTACTTTATTTGCTATAAAAACATTGCAATTTTTTTCTTGGCATACATTTGACTTTGTAAAATGATTCCAAATATGATCTAATATGCAACATGGTTTCAAGACGAAAACCAGTACTGCATGATCAAAATCATAGCAGAAAAAATTGTTAAAGATCAACTGATCAATGTCCATTTTATCTATATGTCAAAAGCATTTGATCTACTTCTTCATAAAAAATTTCGTAATAAGCTAGAGAGCTAAGGTATTTGTGGGCAGGTAAACTTCTGGCTACAATTATATCTCAGCAATAGAAAACCATGATTCATTAAAAATAATAATATCAATAAAACAAAATGTTTAGGATTTCAAACAAAAAGGTGGTATAATAAATTGTTTAATATAAAATACAGTAATACACCTATAGACATTGTGAACCGAAACAAAATTTTTGGTATCAATCTTGATGAGCATTGTGATTAGAAAATACATATTGACCCAGAAAAGTAAATAAATTTGTTTAACCCTTGTGTTGCCTAAGACAAGTTGTAGCTTGGATGCCACTCTAGCTGCTTATCATGGTTACATTGTTATGTTACGGAATAGTTATTTGGGGATGTTCATCAGAAATAAATAAAATATTTATAATACAGAAAAAATGCCTTAGAAATATGTTTCCAATTAATCTAAAGTTCTGTACACCACTATTTAATAAATTTACATTGCCTGTATATATGTGAAATAGCGATTTTTGTAAATAAGCATGTGCATATTTGTTTAGTTTCTTTCACTTTTCCCCTACTTCTTGATTGCGATAGGATATTGTAATATCTTACCCATCAGCTAGTAATATATTATTTGTAAATCAATTAACATTCTGCTTCCCAGTAGTTTTACCAATATAAGAGAGAGTGTGTCTTTGAAATACCAATAAATTAGTGACAGTTAACTTAATAAGACACATACATATGCACACACTCCATATACATGTAGCATGTTAGAATAAGTGTTGTTAAAGTTAACATTTGTAAGTTCACAACTACTAAGATTTAGCGCAATATCACATTACAGAAGAGAAACATGGACATCTCGGTTTACCCAGGCATCATCTAACACAAAGTTCCAAGTCGGCAAATGCTATGTGTATAAGAAATTACAACAAAATTATATCTTCTTTAATGTTTCATCATTAAAAAAAAGGTCTCTTACGATTGTTGTAGGACAAAACATTTTATTCCATGTCCAAATTCTTTAGTGCTTAAAATTAAATGAATTGAAGCTTTAAAAACTTAATATGTAAAAACTACCTCATAATGTTTTATGTGTATGGCTGAACTATAATTAATTATTCCACCTATATATATGACCCATATTTGCATTTAAAGATCATTTCCTTTCATTTCAACATGTAGGTTGCTATTTATAATTAAATATTAAAAGTCTTTCATGATGACATATTCATCTTTTAGTTTGTACTCAAGCAGCGAGTAGCAGTATTATCATTACTTTTGGCTCTCTCGGAAGCACCAAAGCATTCAGAATCTACTCAACAATTATTTCCAATGCCAAGTCTTGCGGTTCCTGTAAGTAAAATTGAGTTCATTATAACATTTATAAATATACAAAAGTAGTTATTTTTGTTGACTTTTTTCTTATTATTTATTTATGCACCATTTAAAGTAACTTAGAAATAAAAATTAAAGCTAGTACACAAAGGACACCTTATCCCTTAAAAGAGATCTCTTCCAGGAACCCTAAAAGTGGGAGAATTTAACAGATAAGTGGCATAGGTGGAATATCTAATTAGCTTTATATAATTACATATGCTTAAACATAAATTTACATATATATATATATATATATATATATATATATATATATATATATAAATAAATAAATGAAATACATAATAATACTATAAATACTTTATTGTGTTTTAGACAATAGATACTCTTCAAGACTGATTTTGAACAGGGTTTGTCCAGGGTCGTCTTCAAATATATAATCGGGGAGTGAATTCCAAAGTCTAGTTGCAATAACAGTGTAAGATTTGCCGTAAAAAATGGTGTTATGGAAAGGCCATTCGAGTGGCCCAATTGTGACGCACGAACGGATAGGTCGGGTTCTGGGAGGGCGCAGATTAAAGCGCTCGCGTAAATAACACGGAGAAGAATTTTTAAAGATTTTAAAAAGAAGTAAGATCATGTGCATATTTCGGCGAAAGCGGATGGGGAGCCATTTCAACTCACGTCTGAATTCCGAGATATGATCAAATTTGCGCAATCCGAATATGAAACGTATGCACAAATTTTGAAGTTTTTCAAGTTTTGTGAGTAGCTCTTCAGTCGCACCGGGATAGCAAACATCAGCATAGTCCAAAATAGGGAGAAGAAGAGATTGAGCAAGAATTTTCCTAGTCTGAAAAGGAAGGAAATTTTGCAGTCGTTTGAGGGAGTGCAGTGAGTAATGCATGCGTTTGTCAAGTCAAAGTCAAGATTTAATGTTTGTATAGAGGCCTCCAGGTCCATTAACGATGAGTGTCTATAGATTTGGAGATCGTCTGCATAAAGATGGTAGTGCGAAGTAATGATTTTACTGATTTCATTTATGAAGATAGAGAAAAGAAGAGGGGAGAGTACGCCGCCCTTTGGAACGCCAGCATATAGATCCGTCCAGCAAGACGTAGTATCGTTGCAGCGTATCATCTGCCGGCGTCCATGAAGATAAGACCGGAACCATTCAATCACGGGGCGAGCTATATTAAGAGAGCTCAGTATTCCCAGTAAAACATCAAAATCAACCGAGTTGAAGGCACTGCTGAAATCAAAGAGAATGATGATTGTCTTCAGTGACTTTAAGTAATGCAGTGAAGGTACTACGACAAGGACGGAAACCGGACTGGAAAGGACTAAGGAGATTGTTATGTGATAGAAAGGAGAAAAGCTGCTTGAAAATTAAATCTTCGAGGATCTTTGATAGAAAAGGAAGAATAGAAATAGGACGAAAATGCGAAAGAACCGTGGGATTAGATATTTTTGGGATAGGTATTACATGAGCTAGTTTCCAAGCTTCGGGAAAGGTTTCAGCCGACACAGAAAAGTTTAAAATGTGCGTAATGGTAGTCAATAATAAGTCAGTTATAGGTGTAATCATATCTCGGCTGATGTTGTCATTGCCAACGGCTCTTGAAGTAATTGATTGAATGCTTTTCTTAATGTCGCTCTCCGCGATTGTGTGAAAAATGAAAGAGTCACGACACGGTGCTTTAATAGTAGAGAGTTGTATTAATGTGGATGATTTAGTGAAGTTGGAAATACTAATAGGAGGAGTTGCAAAATGTTTATTTAGAGAGTCAAGATCAGGGAAATGATTGAAATCTATGGAAGATTTACCAACACCCAGTGTCTTAAAAAATCTCCACATTGCCGAAGTAGGAAGATCGCTAATAGAAGAGTGAATATGGCGACGCTTTGCAGATCGACACATCTTGTTACAGAGATTCCGCAATTTTTTATAGACAGCAAGGTTTTCTTCAGTGTTATATCTTCTGCATTTCCTCTTAGCTTTGTCCCGTTTTGCCATTGTGTTTTTTATGGTCTGAGTGAGCCATGGTGCAGGTGGATGTTTAACCTTGACAGGTCGCAACGGAGCGTGAATATCATACAAGCTAATTAATGTATTATTAAATATTGCTACCTTATGTTTATTTTTAGATTTTGTTTGATATATATAAAATTTATATCTATTATTTCAGAATTCCACAGCAGGATTATCAAACGTTGCATCAAGTTCTAGCAAGAGTACAATTGGTTCAGTTGGCTGGAGCAGTCATGCCCCTAAACAACAAGGATCTAACCAAAGTCTGCCATCTACAAATAGCAACATGAATATTGTTTTACAATCTAATGGTGAGAGTTTCTATAATGTTGATCATCTTGGGGTTTTAAAACTCCCACTATTAGTTCAGATTTTACGTGTATATATATAATGATTAACTAGAAAAAAATGAAGGGGCGGGACCACCCTTAAGATTTAGGAGTTTGAAAAATAGATGTTGAGTAATTCTCAGACCTTCTCAATATGCACACAAAAATTCTTGAGAATCAGTTTAGCCTTTTCACAGGAGTCTGGCAACAATTGTCGCAAAATCAAAAAATTATATTTATATATCAAATTTTCACTTATAACAAAATACTTTTTTACTTATCCACCCAAGTTTAAATACATTTTCAAATAAAATTGACTGTTATACGGATTATTTCAAATATCAATTAATTAATAAACTAGTGACAATTAATTTAATAAGACATATACACACTTAGTCACACAAACTTACACACACACATCATTCCATATAAATGTAGCATGTTAGAATAAGTGATGTTAAAATTTACATTTGTAAGTTTTGCTTTTTCTTATGCTACTCTATGTATGTAATGTATCTATGTAATGTAAATGATATGGTGGCGTAGACTCTTCTGTCATGAGCATTTTCATGCTTCAATAAGTAATGACTTTAAGAAGTCAAGTGTTGAGTGCCAACTGTATTTTCAAACACACACTAAACACCCTCTTTTATATTAGTAAAAAAGGCCTAACTACCGGGAAGTAGAATGTTAATAGATTTACAAATTAGATGTTAATAGGTGATGGACGCAACTTCGTATCGCGATCAAGAAGTGGGGGAAAAGTGAGAAAAACATAGTTTTCGATTTATTCTTGGACCTTCTAAATAATCACAGATAATTTCATAAAAGTTGGTCAAGCTCTTTTGGAGGATATCAATAATATAGACTAATACAAGAATTTAAAGAAATAGATGACATAGTAATGTATTATAAATTATATTTAGATAGAACAAACTTGCATTCGTGTGTTCGTGACACGGTGTTAGCAGCAACAGGAGTGAAATTACGGGGTTCTAATATTTTACCTCGACCGGTTCAAATACTAGACTCACGGATAGCACACCTTGGTTTCCTCCATGATCGCCTTAAAGAATTTATTGATCCTTCATCAGGACTCATGCCTCAAGGTTTGTAAAATTTGACTTCCTATTTCTACTAGGCATATGGTGAAAGGCTTGTCTGTTATGTTTTCACAGGTAAACTGGTAAGCCAGTGTTGATAAATTTTGGTATTTAACACATCTACAGAATCTAGTTTGAATGTAGGCTATATTTTATCAGTGTGAGGAGGGCAGCGATATATTTCTGTACAAACTTTGTTCTATATATCTAATAAACTTTGTTATAAATTATAGTAGGGTAATTGTTTTAAACTTAAATTTTCGTGGTTTATTAACATATTGACTATTTGAACGGGTACATACCACGATGGCGTTTTGTAATTTTGCCGATATTTCGACCCAGTTGCGTGGATCGTGGTCACGACGTTACTGCTGTGGTCGGTTGTGTCAAGCTGTCAAGGGCAGAATCTGTCTACCCTACGTCTGATGCTTTGATTTTTCACGGGACCCACATCCATTTTTCGGCATACTACACTTACAACGTCACGTTTTAATTTTGAAAAATTGCATCGTTTCTTCATTTGGCATAGCTTCACCACTGGATTCCCCGTATCTGCCAGCTTAAAACCATCTTCGCGATTGAAATTAGGATATTTTTTAATTTCAATGGCCTCGCGATCTAATCTCGGCAAAATTAAAAAACGCCATCGTGGTATGTACCCGTTCAAATAGTCAATATGTTATAGTAGGGTGCATAAAATTAACAATTCATCTAAGGGTAATTATACATTTCTATAATAAACACAAGACGTTATAGAGATGTCACTTAATAAATTGATTAATTAATAAGCTTTATTGAAAGAAATTAATTGAAAATTTTTACTATAATTTGCTAGATTACTTGGACGATACAAACGCGTGGGAGTAAACGAATTGCGCCAATTTAAATGTAAATATAATATGATATTGTAAAGATGATGGTAAAAAAAATACAAAATAGCTTACTGAGTTTGTTGTGAGTTCTTCTCAGGACAGGACAGGAAGGAACCCTCTTAACTTTGGATTTTAAGTCGTTCTTTAATACCATCATCACTTGTACATTAGAATTAGTGTGTGAGAAAAACCTATATATTTGACGAAGTGCTGTGCCTATTTGAATAAAGACACTTTTAGTTTGTTTTTTTTTGTAAATATTAAGGAAACAACTAAAATTTCTTCATTTTTGAACTATCAAAGCAATTATGAATTTTTTTTAAGGTTATGGGGAAACTCATTATTTATCAGTTTAATTTGTCTACCTAAAGCATTATTAAATGTGCCACACCACACACAAAAAAATCATCAAAATGGCCCAGTTATTTAAAAGGAGTCCACAAGAGTCAACCACAAATAAAATAATTATATACAGAATGCTGGCAGATTTTGACACAGATAATGCTTCATCATTTTTTTATTTTTATACTTTATTGTATACCACACAAAGTTATTATATATTAGGAAGGAGGCTAGAACTATGTAAATTTAAGACTGACGAAAGGCGGTCTTATCGCTTTAAAGCATATTCAATATACATAACAAAAGTTACTAATCAGAGATGTTGGGTATTTTTATATATATAACAAAGCAGTCAAGTTCAAGAATAATTTAAATTTTCGGGAAGACTAATTTTTTACTGTCTTTTAATCTATGTTACCAAAAAATATTAATCATAATCTGGTTGAGTTTGAAAAAACTTTTCAGTGTCCAATTGGAAAAAATTTGCTGTTTTCCCTATTCTTTGCTCTTCAATTGATTTTTCATAGACGTTTGCCTAATTTTAATTTTGGATGTGTATTTTACGATGCCTTTTTTAATATCGGATATTTTAGGTATTTATTTGATAGACATTTTACTTTTAAGGTTTAATGGGAGAAGGATTAGTGGCTTCAATAACGAGTGAACTCACCGAATATTATCGTAGCATTGCAATACTACAGTCTCAGGTGAATATAAAATATAAATAATCACAGATAAATGAAATAGTTAATTTGAGAAATTTTTACATTGTTCAATCAATATGGCAAATTTTATTGTTGTATAAGAGAAAACACATGTTTCTTGAAGATATTTTCTTAGTAGGAACCGATGGTAGATAGCTGTTGAGCGGGTGGCAGATTGATTACTGTTTAAAAGGAATTTATATTAAAAGGAAGATTCTAAGGTATATTTGATTATTAAAAACAAATCAAAATAATCTATATTCTAGTAAGCTCAAAAAGCACTTTTGAATCGTCAGTAGTCTGTCCGTTGGTAACAAGTCTACCACCGGTTCGGCAAGTTTATGCGCTGAGAAGAATCTCGCACGAAACTCAACACTCATTCTATTAAAGATAGCTGTGTATATTACAATATGTAATATTTTACTTCTGTATGCAACTGGAATCAAGTCAAGAATGTAAATCAAGTAAAAGATGTTTTTGATATATTTCTTAAAATTTTGCGGAGGCTAATCTAGTACTGATTGCGGTATCTTATGAAAATGTGTATACTCAACTCGACAAATGATTTTTGAATCTTCATCGCGATTCATCTGTACAAATTTTACCCTCATGCGCCTAAAGAACTTTCACTTCAAAAATTAAATCTTATTTGTTAATGTAGGTGTGTGATGGCGATGGTGGTGGTGGAACGTTGAGAAGAGTCTATGTCTGGGCACAGGAACCCCTGCATCGACTGACATGGTTGGCCAATATTGCACATAGTGCACATCATAAGAAAGGTATATTAAATTTTCTTCGTACCAATTTCGTTCTGTTTAAAATGACAATTTATTGGACCTCTCGCTTTTGTTTTACAATTTTATGGCATACTAAAAACTGCGCCATCTCTCAGAAATTCTGATAACTAGTAAACAAAAGGTGTAACTGTGTTGTTACGATACGAAATAAGCTGATTTATTTTAGCTATTTTGGTATCGTGAAATTATGATTAAATAGCCAGTGTAAAATGTGTAATTTTTAATTCAACTGCTGATTATAATTTATTTTTATTAAGTTTTCTATTTTGTTTTGTTAATTATGAATAGGTATTTTAAATTTATTTGAGTTCTTAGTTTGCTGAAATATATATATGTAAAGAAATATGTTTTATACATCGAAAGAAAGACACTCTAATACACTTATTTATTTAATTGTAAAAATAATAGATAGACAATCTTTGATCAGAAGGGAAATAAAAACATTTAATACGATCAATCACATATACAATTTTGCGTAAATGGGCTGCGTCAATAACAAGCAGACTGCGTTGGAGCTCCAGTCGTATTCTGAAGACGTTAATTATGAAGCCAGACAATCCTTTCGTTAAGCACTGGATTGTTTGGCCTCGAATCGATGCCAGAAACGGGAGATGTGTTTATAATAGTTACCAGGTATATAACCTCCTGTCGTTCTGACTTGTTTCGAACACATTCTTTTAAAATGTGGCAAAGATCTTGTCTATCACAATCCAAACAATTTAGCGTGATAACTTTTAACCCATTAAGAATCCAAACTTATGTGTTGGAATGTGTCCCGGCCGTATTCTCAGAATATGTACAGTATCCTAACGTTTAAATGAACAATTGTCAATCCAAGATTGGATAGGTCTCGGTTGCATGATACGGTACCAAATCCCTTTTTCCCGAGATCTTAGATTTAAGTACTCGTTCCATAGGTCTGTACACTTCATTTTTATCAAACCTCAATATAAACACACTCAATATTTAGGAGAAAATAGTGTCATTAGGAGAAATAAAATATTAGTAGTGGTCGCTGACTATGGGCCTCACGCGGAAGCTCGGATTCACTCAGCGGGCGGTGGAGAGGGCTATGCTCGGAGTTTCTCTACGTGATCGAATCAGAAAGGAAGAAATCCGTAGCAGAACCAAAGTCACCGCCATAGTCCTATGAATCGCGAACATGAAGTGGGAGTGGGCGGGGCACATAGTCCGAAGGACCGATTAACGTTGGAGCCCGAAGATGCTGTTGTGGCGACTCCGCACCGGACGGCGCAGTGTAGGCAGACCCTCCTGGACCAATGGTAAGAAAGGGATCGCCGGTAGTCGCTGGAGCTAGCCGGCGTAAGATCGGGCCTTGTGGGCGTCATTACGTGAGACCTATGTCCAGGAGTAGACGTCCATGTGTTGAAACGACGACAACGAATTAGGAGAATTGGGTATAAATGTCCTTCGTATGTCGTTCGTTGCCCCTTATGCCTATATGAGACGGAATCTACTGAATTTTTTATCCTTTGGGATTTAATTTTCAAAATACTTTCGATATCCGATAAAGGTGGAGAGTTAGCTTCGTGCGTTCATCGCTTCGTACGTCATGGCGACGAACGCGTCGCTACGCTGGCGCGGCGTCTTCTTACCGCGCTTACATATCCGCTGCTATTAATGCTCACCCGCTGGCTCTTACACGGTGCGTATTAAACAAAACATTTTCTCACATTTCATTTCATTCTTGATAAAATATACATGTCGGAGAATAAGAGAGAAGGAGATGAAACATAAAGCATAGGCATAGGGTTCTCCGCCGACATCATCGTTAGTGTGGATCACATCCATATTGTGAGGGCGTTGGTGGGTATTGTCGGTGCAATCAAACACTTTATTAATTAACTCAGATTATAATGTTCAATCACTTAATGTTTCCGATATCAATTTATACAAACTCATTAATAATAATAGCCAGGAACGCGACACTGTCATTAGTCGACCGCTCTGGTGGACTGTCCCTCGGGAACACGTCCACCGTCGGTTCACGACATAACTCTGTCCCACACCATAGACAGATAGCGTCAGCGTTCCACAGACTACTGCACTCCGACATACATATATAATCAAAAGTAATGAATGTGATAAAGTAATTGTGTACAATTATAGTTCAAAAGGAGATAGTATTTTTATTACTTTAGAGTGATAAATAGAATAGTAAATGAATGAGATTGTTTCAATATAAAACAAACCGCGGCCCGACCACCTACAAGGTATTAGGACACGACTTCCGAAAACGAAGACAGACGATAGTACCTACTAATGATATCTTTATTGATGGGACGGAAAAAAAATCGATTCTAATTGAAATAATCATTAATACAAATGAAACGATAGTTTCATAAAAAATACATTTCTTTAATAAAATAAAAAAACCACCAATGAAACACTAAATTGAAAATAGCTGACGTCGAACGCACGGGTCAACGCCCTTCTTTGATCAGTTCGTTGGTCCATCAGCTGTTTTTGATCTTGTATTTCATTGCTTGTTACAATTTTATCGTTGCACGCACCCAAAATTATTTTTTCCTAGAGACAACATTAAAAGGAATGTTTTACAACTATCATTTATTGTGACACATACAGGTGAGATAGACGACCCTTTCAATGAATTCTACATAGAAAGCAGGAGTGGTGTACCTATTGACAGAATGTGGCATGACAAATATCGAGTGAGGTAAGGATCTTACACGAATGTAATTCTGTTTCAATACAAGTATTTATTTAATTCTTTAACAGATTTTTCCTAGTTACAAATAGTTTAACAGCTATCAAATCTTCCATACGAAGTCGTAATTCAAACATAAGTTACTCTCATCTACTTTTCAATACGAAACGTAATTCTAGCCTGCCTTGTCTATATAACTAAACATAAATCCTCTTTGGTGTTTTGCATACCGTCTGTCCACTTGTTCGTCTATATAACAACTTTATAGTACTCCGCTGCAAAATTTGGATCCAAGAGCTCGTGACAATTATTTACAAAATACTGAATCTCTATAGCATGGAAGACAGTTCTGTATTGAAAACAACTTAAGTCCCTTTATGTATTAATTTGCGTGTTGCCAGTGCTTACCTACGGATCGGAAACGTGGTCGCTGACTATGGGCCTGAGATCGCTGAGAGGGCTATGCTCTACGCGATCAAATCAGAAATGAGGAGATCCGTAGCAGAACCAAAGTCACCGATATAGCCCTACGAATCGCGAACCTGAAGTGGCAATGGGCGGGGCACATAGTCCGACGAACCGATGGACGTTGGGGTCGGAAAGTGCTGGAATGGCGACCCCGCACTGGACGACGCAGTGTAGGAAGACCCCCCACAAGGTGGACCGACGATATAAGGAGGATCGCCGGTAGCCGCTGGAGCCAAGCGGCACAAGATGGGCCTTGTGGGCATCATTTCGTGAGACCTATATCCAGCAGTAGACGTCCATCGGTTGAGGCGACGACGACGATGTATTGATTTGAGTAAAACTGGTTACGAATCGACGTCAATAGGTGGTGTTAGCAGCGATGGTGATAGTACTCAATTGTATCTCAACTAATACAATTGGCACTTGGTAGTGATGTTTAAGTGAGATGATTGTGTAATATTCTATTATGATCATAACTACATTTGTAATGTTTACATTTTAAATTTAAATATACATTATTGAATAAAGAAAACAATTTGCATTTTCTGACATGGAGTTAAATTTTTAATATTAAACTTTAAATATCCAGGTTGATAGCCAAGAAATGTTTTGACCACCCCTTTACGGCTTTTATATAATTAAGAAATTGCTTCACATGGCAGGGAGTGGATGGTACCATCATTTATGTCTCGGGAGCAAGCAGCGCAAATACTGGCGACAGGCAAGAGCGTAGTGTTCATGCGTGAGGCTTGTGCAGACGAGCCTACACCAGCAGACCATCATCACCATCTTCACGACTTACTAAAAGCTCATGATGCATCCGGTAAGATTTTGACATTAATTAAACTTTGTATCAATTTCTTTATTTCCTAAAAACTATTTTATATAAAAAATTGAATAATTGACAAACAGTGACCAGCAAATTACAATACTGAATAACCCAACAAAATTGCTTTAGAATATTATTTTATAATATTAACCCTTTGCACTCTTTATTATAATACTGCTTATTTTAAGTCATTTCCAAGAATTCAGAATTTTACAAATACAGTGTATTAAGAATAAGTTTGTCTAAACATCTTGTATTCAAAAGAAAAAAAATGTATTTAATGATATTAATTACTTTCTAAAATGTCAAAATGCTTCATTATAATAAAGAGTCCAGTTCGACATAGGAGTTGATGTGAGAAATACGATATTGAGTCACCCTCGATATAATTTTGCTTTAGAGGATAAAGTAACGGCGAGCAACTCATATAGAATGGAAATAGAGTCCATAACTTCGATTATAACTGAAAAACTCTTCATGATATAAATTAATATTAGAATGACAAGTCAGAAGGATAAGAATGTGTCAGTTGTCTTTACAACTCATACTCGTACATTCATATTAAGATACATTCTCACTGAATGGATACATCAAATTTAAAAAATATATATCTCATTTGGCTACAATGGTTGATAAAACTGCCATTATAAATATCATTAAATGCCATTATAAATGCGTCCGATTAAATGTCAACACGTCACAAATAGACCAAACCGATATTTAGTAAAAAAAATCTCCATATCTTCAGGAAGAAGTTTAAAAATAATAAAATCTCTGTTAGGTCGTTCTTGTGTTCGTAATATACGTATATATAATTTTAAATGCGCAGTTACAAGTGGAAATGAAACCGACAAACCTGATAACGTTTTGACGGCGTGGTGGGAGGCAAGTGGACTGAGGGAAGGAGTAGCGGCAGCACATGCATCAGCTTCAGCACGACTGCTGGCAGCACTTACCACTCACCATCATCTTCTGGACCATCTCGCAGCGCACAGACGATACTTACTGTTAGCCCAGGGTGATTTTGTACATCACCTCATGACCCTGTTGCAGTAAGTAAAATTAATAAATTGTAATAAAGAAAGCTGTTTATAACCTGATAACATCTCACTGCTAGAATAGATCTTCCTACTCTAAGGCTTTCCCAAGCTGATTCAGCGCTCTCTTCAGTCTGTGTAAATTTAAAACAAATTTTAAAATTTACTAGCTAAATTTAGCTGAAAACGCCAAGAGGCGCAAATATGAGAGCCTTGCTTTAGAATACATATTTGTGCCTTTTGGAGTGGAGACATTGGGACCGTGGGGTCCTGAGGCTAAAAGTTTTTTGAAAGAAATTTCTTCTCACTTAGTTGATGCCACCCGTGCCCCCAAGGCGGGGTGGCAATTTGGACAGCGTATAAGTATCGCTGTCCAAAGAGGTAACGCTGCCAGCCTTATGGGTCCCATACCCATCCATTTGCTTCTGATGGCGTGTTTTAATTACTATTATTTTTTCTGTATTAATGTTGAGGTTCGATATAATGTTATCATGGTTAATTGTATATTTAAGTTATGTAATAATTAATTGTGATAGTATATTTAATACATTGCTCTTATATTTAAAAAAAAAATACTTACCTTATTAAGCCCCGAATCAAATCTAGGACCTCGATTCACTAGCTCTCAGAAGATCAGGTTAAATTTTATTATTTTTTTATTGCTCGGTTAGTGTTTGACTATTTTTCCCCTTATAGAAAGTGATAATACTGTCTAAGATTGTAGCGTACAGCTGTTCGTTATCGAAGCGAATTCTTTCGCCATAACGTCAACTAGGCTTTCTAAATTATTACAATACAAAATACAAAAACACTTTATTGCACACCCAATACATAAAAAAAACAATACAGTTAAGACATAATAGTATACATTATGGAGTACAATTGGCGGCCTTATCGCTGAAATAGCGATCTCTTCCAGGCAACCAAAACCGCTTAGAAGTACACATACAAAAGAAACAGAGAAAGGTGTACTTACTCTATTTACAACTAATANTAAAAAAAAAATACTTACCTTATTAAGCCCCGAATCAAATCTAGGACCTCGAATCACTAGCTCTCAGAAGATCAGGTTAAATTTTATTATTTTTTTATTGCTCGGTTAGTGTTTGACTTTTTTTCCCCTTATAGAAAGTGATAATACTGTCTAAGATTGTAGCGTACAGCTGTTAGTTATCGAAGCGAATTCTTTCGCCATAACATCAACTAGGCTTTCTAAATTATTACAATACAAAATACAAAAACTCTTTATTGCACACCCAATACATAAAAAAAAACAATACAGTTAAGACATAATAGTATACATTATGGAGTACAATTGGCGGCCATACAAATACAAAAGAAACAGAGAAAGGAAAAGAAACAACTAATAGTAATACCACTTATAAAAATTAATAATAACAGTATCAATTAGTCAAGTCTTGGACAGGAAGTAGTCTTTTACCATCTTTTTAAATAAGTTATGGGACTGAGCATATTTTATATTGATCGGCAGTGAGTTCCAGAGACGAGCAGCTTGAACAGAGAAAGATTTTGAAAAAAATGAAGTAGAGAATTAGAGTAGTAGAATTATTTAATGTATATAAAACTTTAAATTCAATCTTATATTAATAGGGAAGAATTAAATAAGCCCGCAACAACACTGTACGTGCACAACTTAACCTGTACGTTGGAGGCGGCCGTTAGGGCCACCAACGCTCAGTTTGAGCCTCCGCACGTCCTCGCCCGGCTGCATGTCAATCTATATGCTAATTGTAAGTACATAAATGATAATTAAGTATAAATTAATTAAATTAACAAGCATAGAACACATTGGAATCAACTGAAAGAAGCCAATACCCAATAAGGCACCATGATCTATTCATAAAATACTAACATACAAATGGACACATACACACACAAACGTATGCATGCACACAAAATGTATATACACTTAAATATATATCGCCGTTCCCGATGGACAAAGTCCTACTAGGAATATTACAATTTTACAGAAGCAAATAAAAACTGAATATCTTGAAAACCAGCAAAACTTAAAAGAAGATTCTTTTATCAAAAGGGATTATCTTATAGGGAATATTCTTTTGCACTAGATTTTTACTAAATTTTTATTATAAATTTTCTTTATCGATAAGAAAAAGTTGATAATGTCCATTACTGGATACGCTATAGAAAAATTAATTTTATGTGTTCGTCGGGAACGGCGATATATAGTAGTGGAAAAAATTAAAGGATCAATAAACTTATTAAAGTTTATAACGATTTTTCAAAAGGCTGTATCTTTTTAAAAATCGTCGTATAGGAGTAAAATATGAAGCAATTTAAAGCTTGAAGTTTTTGGTTGATTTCGGAGACATGTTTGAACAAAGAGAAAATGGTCGTATCGAGACCATAAAAAAACAAAATGTCCTATAAATTATTATGATGTCACTTCTTATTAGCGGCTATTATTCTCTTGCCGAAATTTAAATTCATTTCACTTCACTTTTTGTTAATTTATTTGAAGGTTTGACGGTTTTAATATTTACAAATAACATGTGGCATTTTAATTTGCCACTCGTTATTTAATAATTTAATATACTATTTTTCATAAAATACCAAATATGTATTTCATAAATTCTATTTTCGAAATTTGAAATTGAAAAACAAAATTTAATTAGTAATTTCTAATGTTATAAAACAAAACACTTGACATTTTTATTAACAATTCATCATTTGAGATTTCAATAAATTATTTGTATTAATTTTCGACACTTTTAATATTTTAATGTTTCGGAAATCTAAAGTGATAGATTTGTAAAAATATAAACAAGACTTAAATATTTATTTATATTTTTTTTATTTACCAGACACTCAATCTTTAAAGGAATCTCTTTGGCACTTGCACTGGGTTTCCCTGTGTCGCGAGTGTCAAGACCTTCCTCCGTAAACAAAAATAATGACATTATATATAAAACATTTAAAATAAAGAAAATAAGATTTGCCGGAATGCAACAGTACAATTTTCAGTTTATAACTATTAAGATATGTGGGAACTATATATTTGTGGTATATATTAAATTTAAATTTACATTAAAATCTTTTTTAGGGTATGCCTATGAATGTATGTGCAAGTGAGTGTAAATGCGTGTGTGAATATATGCGTTTAAGTGGGTGTTTGTGTGTGTGTGTGTGTGTGCGCCAAAGATATTTCACTTTTGACATGTGTACTTTGTACGCACGCACTTATAATTTTTGTTGTTTAAGTATGGTGTGGTAACAATAAAGTAATAAAAAACATTTTTAAGAAGCTATTACTGTTTTCAAAGGCGACGGTCGGGAGGACAACGGATGGGACGTATTTGCACTGCAGTACTGCGTTGATGGTCCGCTGGGCACGCTGTTCCCAGCCACGTGCGCAGCGCGGTACCGCGCGCTTTTCACGCAGCTGTGGCGGGTTAAACGCATCGAACACGCCTTGCACCACGCCTGGCGCGATCACACCATCCTGCAAAAGCGACTCAAAAATATGCCCGGTTAGAAAACATTTACCACACCACATTATGACTACATAAATCTCTTCCTTTCAAGCTCTTCCTCCCGAACAAAAGAAATCGCTATGCTGTGGCCCCCGTAACAATAACTCATACGGGTTTGCTAGCTATACTCAATACACAAAATAAACATCGCTCGCTACAATAATATTAATTGAAAGTTAAAAATACATAGTTTGAAATCTTATAACTGTAGAAAAAAACCACAAATATCTACAATCAATAAACTACTAAGACCCAAATCTATTTTGATCGTATCGATCGAGTAAAATTTTTACGGATAAAACGCGTGGTTAGCGTCACGAAGATGTACAGCGTTTTTATATGCTAATTTGGTTAAAGGTTAGATAGTTGACGGCCTCGCTGGCGCATTATTCGATTTGCTAGCGGAGGTTCTGGGTTCGATCCCCGGTAGGACGAATTTAGGAAATTGTATTTTCTAATATGTTTGAGTCTGGACTGGTTGGAGGCTTCGGCCGTGTCTAGTTACCACTCTGCCAGCAAAGACGTAACGCTAAACTAAGACATTTGTGTTCCGGTACGATGCTGTGTAGATACCATAAGGGGTATATCGCCTCTTACCAGATTAGCGCGCTTCCATCTTAGACTGTATCATCACTTTACATCAGGTAAGCGCTAAAACTGTCGGCAATAAAAAAAATATATTTACAAATAACACTCGTCGTCTCGTAATTTAATATACTATTTTTCATAAAATAAGAATATTTCACGAATTCTTTTTTCTAAATTTGAAGTTCAAAAACAAAATTTAATTAATAATCTCTAATATTGACAAAAAAATACGTGGCATTTTTATTTACAATTCGTCATTTGAGATTTCAATAAATTATGTGTATTAATATTCGACACTTTTAATGATAATTAAAAAATTCCTAAAATATTGTCTCGGACATTCAAAGTTTTACATTTGTTTAAATAAATGTAAACAAGACTTAATAATTAGTTTACCAAAGAAGTTCCACTTCTGACATGTGTACTTTGTACGCACGCACTTTTAATAATTATTAAATTATTTCCATTTGTGAGAGACAAAAGGCAATTTTATCGCTTTAAATCTTTACTCAGGACGGAAAACGAAAACAGACCTGACTTGTTGGGAGAAGTTGGGTCCGTTTTAAGTTTGAATTTATACAGATATTGTCCCAGACCGAACATTTTGTAGCGTAGTTAACATTGGAAACTAATGAAAAAATATATAAATGTGTTAGAGGTGTGGGGTTTAATGCGTCGCGTGTCGTGCTTGCGTGCGGAGGCTTTGCGGTTGTGCGGCGCACTACAAGAAGCGAGCTTTGAGGGTGCGGAGGCTGCTTGGGCTGAACTTCTGGCTGCGGCGGCTGCACGGCAACACCTGGACCGCCTGCTAGCCTTGCACCACCGCGCACTGGACCGACACTCCATACACGCAATGATACACCACACTACGCAGGTCAGCACGGGTATTACAATATAATTCAGTATACAGTGGCAGCCCGACTGTAGTCATCAGGTTCAATGTATTTTAATTATCTGGTTTCCAAGAGAGCCAGGCCTATATTTATAAAGAATACATTTTGATGGCCCCACATTATAGAATACTAATTTTGTAAGACTTTATTTAATAGATAAATTCATTACTTCTTTGCTGACTTTTGTACTAATTATGGTTTTTTATGCTTAACTATGGGATAACTGAAGATTTAGTTAAGTCTGCTGTAATTTTTTTTAATAATGACTCAAACACACGCACATGAGAACATGCCAGTAATTTATAATTATTGCACTGTTTAATTATTGTTATGCGCCCATGGTTCGTTTCGTTTAACTTAAGAAACAAAAACAAACTTGTTATAAATTCTCGTAGGCTGCATGAAATTAATAAGTCATTTAAGGGTAACGTTCTTCAGATCTCGATTAATAAATTCAAAGTCTTTGTTAAAAGAAAGTCGATAGAAAAATCATATTATAAGTTGCTAGATTACTCAGAAGATAGAAACGCGTGGGAGTGAACGAATTGCTTTAATTTGAATTGAAATATATTAAATCAATATGATATTTTAATGATGACGGTAACAAAAAAATATACAAAATACCAACTTAAAATGCAATTCATATAAAAAAATTGTTACAGGAACTGCAGTCATATCTTGGCAACGTACTGAACGAGACGTTGGCGTTGCGGAGTTTTGAGACGAATTTGCACGCCGGCATCAACACGGAACTCGAACGACGCGAGTGCCTCGAGCAGCTGAAAGCTGAGCGAGTCTCAAGAGGTAAAAAGACTACAGTGCTAATTAACTCACGACTTTTTAGTTTATACTACCTGTCGGCGGTTTCACCCGCGTAGATCCCGTGCACAACAAAAATAAATTGTCCTATTTCGTGTTAATACCCTCTCCTCAATGAAATTTCTTCCGTTGTGATAATTTGTTTAGATCAGTGGTACTTAACCTTTTTAGGTCGTTAACCCTTAGAACCTAACCGTATTGTCCAAAATATTCATACTTTTTCACCTTCCTGTTTTATAAAAAATATAAATAGTTCTTATCATATCGCAGGAGAATTCGCCCTCGATACTTCGGATGAAATGCGAGATAAGGAAAAGAGAAAAATGTTTCATCACTTTTTGGCTAACAGAAAGGCAGATCTAAACGTTTGGGCACGAACTTACAGGTACGTTCAATTGAAATGGAACAATACTATGCATAGATTAAGATCCCGCTGCGAAATTGCTACGTTCGTATTGTAGTGTCGCGACATTATTTACAGAAAAAATACTTTTTACCTACAGTAATTTTATAGTTCTTTTTAAAATTACAAAGTCATTTTTTTATATCTTCATATGACATTGTGTGCACAAATGTGTACATCTGATAAAATGATGATGAGAAAGTATTGTATTTGAATGATTTTATAATTATCGTTTATTCAAGCTAACATCATAGAGACCAAATATCATGTATAAGATGCTATAATAATACTTTTTCATCTTTATTTTGACTATATTGTTCAATAATACAATAAATTACAATAATTTTCAAATATCATAATTAAAAAACAAACAGCAAAGTAATGGTTCTGAGATTTGTAATTCTCGAAAAGTAGAAACTATTTTCTTTAAATGTGAATGCTTTTTTTAAGTTGTTTGATTTGTTTCAGAGGTCATGTCACAACATTGATACTTAAGCTCGCCTTACACTCAGAGGATTCCCTTCAGACTCTTGCCTTCCGCTTGGACTATAGCGATTTCTACAAACGAGGCGATGCCAAACTACACGAGCCTCTTACATATCAACATAAACGTCTTAGCGAAATTGGACTTAATTCAGCTAAAGTAAGCGATTTTCCTAAAATAATTTTCACTTTATTTGATTGGTCTTACAATGAGAAGAGAATAATAACTTTATTAAAGAAAATAGGTTTTAAAAAATATTAAAAGAACATTACAACCTTTCTTAATATACAACTTAATATATGATTTGTTGGACACTGATGGTTACCCTGTAGTATAGAGTAGCCTGCTTCCTTTTACAATATATTCTACCAAAAATTAACAACCACAAAGTGCTGCAAAGCTACTTACAATATAAAAATTTAATTGTATGTTTATATAAGAGCGTGTCTGTGAGTGCGTCGATATTTGTGTGTGTGCATTAATATGTGTGTGTGCGTAGTTTATGTGGTTAATCCCTATCATTAATTAATTACAATCATAGTCAAAAGAATGAGCTAAATTTGAAATAAGCATTACAGAACTTTACAAAGATATTGATTTTCATTTGTAACTAATTAATCCATGCAATTTCATCTTAGTCATATGATGCAAAACTAGAGAGAATAACAAATTTGGCTACCGCTAATTGTTAACCTTTAAAGATATATATATATCTTATTGTGGACATATTTTAAGAACTTTTTATCACATATGATCTTCTGAATACTTTCAAGTACACAGATCCAGAACTGCGTGAACAAAAATTATCACATTTCTGGGTCTTATGCTAACAAATTTATTATAGTCTGGATACAATATCATTGTTTGTAAAAATATTAGAATGCTTTGTGTTTAAGGAAAGTAATTTTTAAAATTGTTTTTAATACAATTATAATCTTTTTTCAGAGTAAACTGTCAGATAATTCCAGGAAGAAGTGACACATCCTATCGCCCAAACCGTCCTCAGGTAGTGTATGTCAACCGTGGATTGTGTTTGGTTGTATATGTTCTAACTGAACCTTGTCCCAATTAATTAAACCAGCTTGTAAGAATTCAAGCGACCTCTGTTGTAATAACTATTACGTTTGTAAATTGCTCTCTACATTTTACATTTTTTTACAGACTGTGCCATGCTATTGTAAAAAGTAACAAATGTTTAAGACATGATTTAAAATCCTTTAGTATTATATTTAGTATAGAAACTTACAATAAGCAATTTTGAATAGTAAATATATTAATCATAGATCTGAAGTTTGGTTTTATTTATTTACCACTTAACGTTGGCAATACATTTTTATTTTTTTGGTTTAATGCTTGATTGCTATCTGCAATGATGAAGTTGAAAATGCTAGTGCGCTAAAGACTACATATCTACAGGTTTCTATACAGTATCGTAACGGAACGCATTATTTTCACTTAGTGGTACGTTTTTGCTCGAAGTTAACTAGCCTATTTCTTAAAACTGCCTTGCCGGAAATCAAACCTAGGGGCTCTGTTAGCAAAGTAAGTCTTTAAACCGTTGCGCCAAGGAGGCAGTGAAATTAGCAGCTTTATAACGTATTTATTAATATATTCAATTAAAAATTTAAAGTATATAGAACTATTTTAAAAGGTCTGTTTCCATAGTAGAACTTGTAAAATCTAAAATAAGGCAATCTGAGTACATTGTATATTATTCGTTATAGTCTGTGGTTAATAACCATATTTTACCAGTATAATGATACTTTATCTGTGGTCATAGCTTCTTTAAGCTTTCTTCTTCTTCTTCTTCTTCTTAATTGGCTTGTTACACACAAGGCACACACAATTTCACCAGCGTCACGTTAATTGGAGAAGGCACGTAGGAGATTGTACGGTTTCTGTGATTATAAACCAAAATTTTGATAACCTACAAATAGTTGAAAACTTAGTCATTTACCACCACCATAAAAAAAATATACAATTTTTTAAGGATTATGGACGACACAATAAAACACATGATAAACACTTTTCACAAGACATTCACAACTTAATGTTATTACATTGAATAAATTTACAAAGATATTTACAATAAGGACTATATACAAGGGTTAACAAATACTCAACATTTAAAGGAAAAGGAACAGTGGAAGGTATAAAGTCATATATGGGATGGGTAATTTTGGGACAGTTGAACATTATATGGAAAACAGTGCCTTCGTCCAGTCCACATTCACAAATTGAATTGTCCCTGATCCGGAGTTTCGCTAGGTGAACAGGGGAACACAAGTGACCAAGACGCATTCGTGAAATAGTAGATGTTACAGAGCGATTTGCATATCTATGAAGAAAAAACCAGGGTCGCCTTGGAATATTTGGCTGGATGGTGGCATAATATTTGCCTTTAACCAATTTTGATGACCTCCAGTATGAGTTCCAAGACTCTTCCATGTAAGACTTGGAAAGTGGACTTATATCATGTGAAAAATTTTGAAAGTGTTCAAGCGTTCCATCTTGGACTGCTGCTTTAGCGCATGAGTCAGCTGTCTCATTTCCAGGGATACCGGAGTGGCTGGGAACCCAAACAAGCAAAACAGATAAATTCCGCTGAAAGCATGAGAACAAAGCCTCTCTGATTCTGAAAATAATGGGGAATCTTGATTTACTACGAAAGGGGTTTTCTTTAATAGACAATAGACAGCTTAATGAGTCAGTCAAAATTACAGTTTGTTGGATATTATGGGAATAGGCATACAGGATTGCTTCTAGCAGAGCAATGGCCTCTCCTGTAAACACAGAGGACTCTGGAGGGCACTTGAATTTTAAAACTATTCTGTACCTGGGAACCCAGCAGGCTGCACCAACACAGCTATCAGGAGATAGCTTTGATGCATCTGTATATATAAGGAGGGAGTCTGCCCAATTTTGATGAATTAATTTCTGTAATTTAATATTATTATCCGGGGCTCCTTTACTGAGACCCAGATCTGTGATAATAGGAGGGTTGTAAATGAGGGCTTTGTAGGAAGTGCAATAGAGGGGATTCATGGAGAGAGATATTAAAGGATGAGGGAGAGAAGAAAATTTGAGGAAGCTGCCTAGTAGAACAGATGATGAATTCCGATTACTAGGCATCTGGGACAACTGGATTAAGCGAGGCCAAAGAGGATGGGATGACAGCTGTAACATTTTGCTGACAAACCGGTCACAAAGATATTGACGACGGATGGATAAAGGAGGATCAACACATTCAACCTGCAAAGCATTAGTTGGGGATGATTTCATTGCGCCCAGAATGATTCTGAGGCACCTATATTGAATTTTGTTTAATTTTTCCGCAGCAGTTTTATTAAAAGGTTCTAAAACAAACAAACAATAATCCATAAAGCTGCGTACTAAGGCATTGTACAATAATTTTAAGTTGTAGGGGTGAGCACCCCACCAAACACCAGAAACCGCACGAATGACATTAATGCCTTTTTCACACTTTTTAATTAAATATTCTGTGTGGGCAAATCCGTTCAGAGTTTTATCCAAATTAATACCAAGGAATTTTACCTTGTCAACAAAGTTGATGTGTTGATCACCATAGGAAAGAAGGAAATTGGGAATAGACCTTTTTCGTGAAAACACCATAGCTTGACTCTTGGACACAGCCAGGGACAAGCCATGATCCGACAACCACTGGCCTAAATAATACAAAGCAGAATTAACGCGGGAAGATATGTCCTCCACACAACTTGAGCTGTAGTAGAGGACAATGTCGTCGGCGTATTGCAGTATATTGCAGTAGCAATTAACAGACAATTCGAGATCATGAGTGTAGATACTGTATAGAAGAGGACTAAGGACAGAGCCTTGAGGGAGACCTTTCCAGACTGTTCTGGGGGGAAGAGATTTTAGTTGATGTTTAACCATAATAGTTCTGCAAAACAGCAGATTACATATGAAATGTGCTAACCTCGCAGGAATACTCAGATTAAGCATTTTTTGCCTGAGCACTGGAAGAAGGACATTGTCATATGCAGAAGCAATATCTAGGAATACACCCACAAGGTACTCTCCTTTAGCAAAGGCTATTCGAATGTCTGTTGTCAATATACTGAGACTATCTGTAGTGCTCAAACCCTTGCGGAACCCAAATTGGGAGGAGGGGAGCAAGTTTCTGCTTTCTATCATCCATTCCAAGCGATTCTTGACAAGTTGTTCTGTCACTTTTGCCAAAGTAGATGACAGAGCTATAGGTCTGTAGGAACTAGAATGTGAGGGATTTTTTCCGGATTTAAGGATGGGAATGATTGTTTGAGATTTCCAGGAATCAGGAATAACTCCACCAACAAAACATTTGTTGATTAAATTCAAAAAACAAATCTTTGATTTGTTGTTTAAATTAATCAAAAATGAGTAAGGAATGCCATCTTTCCCTGGAGTAGAATCTTTTAGACCATTGAGACCTATAAGAAGTTCTGAAAAAGAGAAAGGGGAATCCATATCATCTAGAGATGGATTAGGGGGGGGATTTAGAATAGAATCCAAATATGGAACAAAGGGAGGGGCTAACTTGTCAGCAAAATCATCAAGCCATTCAGAGGGATTATTGGAGGAAGGATTGACATAGTCAAGAGACCGACGAAACCTCCTAACTTTAGTCCAGACAATGGAACATGGTGAGCGGGGACTAAGGGATTCACAGAATCTGGCCCAGTTTAATTTTTTCTTCTTAGACACTAACCTCTTAGCCCTAGCATCTAGATGTTGGTAAATTTTAAAGTTCTGAGGGGTCATACTATTGGTATAAACCTCTTCTGCAGAACGTCTTTGTCCAAACAAATCATTGCATTCCTCATCCCACCAAGGAGGGGAAAGCAAGTAATTTTTGGGAGGGAATATTTTAGGAATATGAGAATCGGCCGAAGATATGAGAGCATTAACAAAGTTACTATAATAAACCAAAACGTCCCCATCAGTTCCCGAGCCCGAAAGAGAGTCCAGCATGATATCAACAGAGTCAGCATAAGCAATCCAGTTCGCTTTTTTGGTTTTATATTTAAGGATGGGATCAGGATGGGCAGATATCACAGGTTTGGAAATTAATGAAAGGATTATAGGAAAGTGGTCACTGCCGTGAGTGGAAGGTAGGACTTTCCAAGATAGTTGGGAGGCTAGGTTGGGGGAACAAAGAGAAAGATCAACGGCAGACTTAGGATTCTGATTAGGATAAACTCTGCGAGTCGGAGAGCCATCATTGAGGATGCATAGACTGACATCATCAAAGATATCAACCAACTGCGGAGCCAATCCATCACAGCAATAACACCCCCACAAAGTGTGGTGAGTGTTAAAATCACCCATAACAATGATAGGACCAGAGAGAAATGACAGGATAGATTGGATCTCAGGAATCAAGGAAAGAGAAGGATGGGGGATGTATAAAGATAAAAAGGACATGTTTAAGGCATGAACTGCAACAGCATTAATCTGTTGACTGTGGGGAGGAAGGGGAATTAGGGAAAAGGGTAGGGAGTGCCTGATGAGCAGGGCACAACCTGCATACCCATCACTCCTGTCATCCCGCAAACAGAAGAAACCAGGAACCCAGAAACGGGAACCTGGAGCCAGCCATGTTTCCGAGATGGCAAGAATTACAGGATTATGCAGGTTAACAAGAGAGAGTAATTCGTATTTTTTGGAACGAATGCTGTTAATGTTCCATTGGAGAAAGGTTGTTGGGGCCACTGTTGAGGATCTTAAAAAGTTGGGATAGGTTATTGGCAACGTTGGACGGTAATGGGATTTCACTGCATGGAGCAAGGATACTGAGGAGGAATTCAGAGATGAATTCCAGCAGTTTACCCTGGGATGGAGAGGGGGGGATGTCACCACGGTCGTGGTTTAATGCACTACCATTTGGGAGAGAAGAGGAAGAAGGTCTTGTAAGGTTTTGATGGGCTACTTTATCATAACCCTTACCTTGAGGAACTCTGGGACGAGGAGAACGGAAAACAGTCTTACGATAAGACTGACTTGGAGATCGGGTAGGAGCGGATGGACTTGGGTTGTATGATGGAGCTGAAAACATTTCTTTGGCTATCTCTGCATAGGAACGTCGAACAGGAGGGAACTGAGAAGCTGCCTCCATGTAAGACAGGTTATCTTGCGACATAACCGTCTTTATTGATTGTTGACGAGAGTATTCAGGACACTCTTTGTCAACAGCAAAATGTGTACCAGTGCAATGTAAACAAGTTGAAAATTCCTTAGCTATATTACATGTATCACCTGTATGAGCTTGTCCACATCTGTAGCACCTAGGGGATGAACGACAACTCAATTTGACGTGACCAAAACGGCAGCAATTCATGCACTGTATAGTGGGAAGTTTATATGTCTCAACAGGAAGGGAACTGTGATAAGAAAAGACTCTAGCAGGAAGCATCTGACCCCTGAAGGTGAGAACAACAGATTGCGTTGGAATCCAAGAAGTCTCACTATCAGTAACGGATTTTCGATTTAACCTCCGTGCTTTCACTACTTCTCCACAGCCGGAGGGAAGGACCAACGATGAAACAAATTCTTCCATTGCCCAGTCTGAAGGTACACCTCTAACGAGACCCATTCGAGTAATGTTATAGGTAGGGATAATGGCTTTAAATTTGGTGAGGGACAAAATAGGATTACCTAAAAATTTGTTAGCTGCATCGGCTGATAAAAATTCTACGCAAACTTTGTTGCGTCCAGCATTCTTTATTCCGTCGCAAACAATATCATTAATCTTATGCCGGTGCAAAAACTGCCCAAAAGATATTGAACGCAGGCTAGCGCCCGACGAAGGGTCGGAAATCTCACGCGACACCTGAACTACAAAAGGACCCTTGTCATCCTTATCGTAGGATTTCAGGCCTTCGGAAAAGGATGGATGTATATAAGTCATTTGAACGGATGGATTAGAGGATTCCGGGTCGGTGATAGTTTTTTTGGGGGTTGGAATGTTTGGATTTTGGGCATTACAATCGCTGTGACGTTTTCTTGAAGCCTGCGGACCACCCGGGTCAGGTGGCTTGGGATCGGGATCGCACTCCATTGCGAAAGTTAAAACTTAAGAATAAGGTTAAAACACAATTAAAACAATAAATATTTCTTACCAGCACCACAAATAACAAACCTAACTAAATATCAACTATTTAAAATACAGTAAACAGTAATAAACCAAAAAACACCGCAGTCTCGATAACGTGCGTCAACCAAAAAAAACTCTTTAAGCTTTAGTAATCTGTGTGTTCGACTGTTCGTTCGTTTATTTAAAGTTTATCCGTCAAAAAGTTTCAGATTTTTAAACTTTTTCAAAGTAAATGATGGCATCATCTGATTTTGATCTAGATGATGAGATTAAAGAACTTCTACTGAATTATAAATATAAAAAGTCTACGGCTTACGAACCATGCACATTGAAAAATTTTAAAGAATGTTTAATCGGACTATCAGAGGCAGGTTTGCAGTTTCACAATGGTTACAATAATTGTATAATTACTATATTTTCTCGATTGTATTTTTTAAGGAACTGGGAGTATTCAATATTGGGTATATTTTTAATCCGCACACTGACGTTGACAACGATACTTTGAGTACAGAAGCTCTTGTAAGGCTTATAAATTCAGTGTGGATATTATTACAACATCATAAGGATACCAATGAAAAGGCTGAGAAGTTAAAGGAACAAAATCATATACTTGAACACACTAACAAACAACTTACCGTTAGTATAGTGTTAAATCTTTTAGTGAAATATCGCATCTTTTAATACGTTATACGATTTTTTTTGTTGCTAATGTACATGACTGTAATCTCCTCTGATGGTAAGTAATGATATAATGTAAGACTAGCGTGTTAACTTGTTAAGGGTTTCAACACATTATTGTTCTATTATAATAAGTGTTACACTAATTTATAAAGAATATATAATTTTTAGAGTTCTTTGGTGAGGGTTAAAGAAAAATTAAACATAGAAAAAAATGAATCTAAGGCTTGTGTTGCCTCAGCACAAAGAGTATCGGATCAATCAAATGAAATATATCAAAAATCATTAGAGACACAAGCAAAATTGACTCAACTAAAAAAGCAAAAAGATACAAATGATAAGTGTCTACAAAATAAAATAGTGAAATTACAACAACAAAATGAAAAGTTGCAAGATAGATTGAGAAATAAGTCAGGTAAGCAAAAATAGTCATAGAAGTACATACAAGAACCCCAATTTTGGTCAGGTAGATTTCTTGGAGATTCGCTTTTTATTAGAATACTACTTTTAAATATTTCTGTCTGCCTCAATAGTATAGAAGAGAAAATAGAAACTATTAGTTGACTGTACTTAACTGGCTACTATATTTAAAAGATTAACCACAGTGTTTCTTGCTAGTTTCTTCTCAATGGAATCAACTTTCCGTACAGGTGGTGGTGGTCGGAATAGGTGGCTCAAATTCCAACATCTATTCAAATAAATAATATTTTTATTAGTACTTGAAGGCTAGTCACTGCTCTGGTACATCTAGTTATTTAGTTTGATTTGATTTGTATTATATGTACAATTGTACAATTGTAAGTGAAAAAATGACCACACACTCATTTACTTATTATGATATCTCCCAAAACTATTAACTACTTATTAATTAGCAACGTAATGTTAATATTCCTACTGGCTGAGCAATTCAATCGATATTAAGATACTTTTTCATCAAATCCAGTTCATATATCACTTTTTTTTAACTTACAGTGATTGCAGCTTTTTGTTTGATGGATTTTTTAAAAATATTATTTCATAAATGTAATTTTTTTTGTGATTCATTATAAGTAACAAGAAATAATAAGCTCATTTAAAAAGTTATATAACATTTTATATAACAAATTCAAGATATATGTGCTCGATAACATGGTTTATGACTGTAATTGTTTTTTTTTATTACCTTTTGATAATAAGAATCAATAACATAATAACACATAGCATATTGTTTAGAAAACTTTAGGATACATAGGTGTCTGTTTAACAACAAAGTATAAATATAGCATCCAATAATAATAACTTTATGTTTAATCTATATTATTAGGTATATACCGTAATCGTAATTATATAGATCTATATATATATATATATATTGTTGATTTCTTATTAATATGATAAATATAGAAGTTATTTTTTGTGTTGAAAAGTTTTTTTATTTCTGATGAATTAATTTTGATTTCCTAATTTATGCTTTATAGAGTAGATATATAGATGATTTTATGTTATTTAGATAGCTACACTCCATGCGCTGATATATGTGATTCAACTCTCATGCAACTAAAAGAACGAGAGAGGAAACATAAAGTTTTGATAGCAAAACTCCAAGCAAACAATCATGAGCTGATAAAAGAGGTTTTGGCACTTAAGGAAGAAATTGTGCTTGAAGGGCTTAATTCTGTGATGCTGAAGAAGTAGCTTAAAATAAATATGCCGAACAGATAATTACTTAAAAAAACTATGTAGCTGATTTACCTATTAAGTGTATTATGTAAATTGACTGATCTCTTAATTTTTGTATTACTATTATTAATGTTACAAATTGTGATATTTTTGCTAATGACTAATGACTACCATATTGTAATTTTGTAAGATACTACCATAAACATTGATAGTTACCTGTTACTTACTGTTAGTTATAAGTAATTAATTTTGTTGTAATAATAAATGATTTCGTATTAAGCTATTGTTTTTTATTATGTAATTTTTTTTAAATTAGGCTTTCAAAACATTAATTAGGACTCTAAATAAAAATATTCAAATGAAATATCTTTATTCAAGTAGGTATAATAGTACTTTTAAATTGTCAATTTTTTTTTCCACACTGTTTCTAATATATGTCTGATGATGGTACCAAAGAACTACTTAAAATCTAAAGTTACGAGGGTTCCTTCGCGCCCTGATCCGAAAATAACCCACAAAAAACTCAGTCGGGTATATTATTCTTTATTCAAGTAGACTGGAAAAGCACTTTTGAATCATTTTGAAAGTTGATTCTACTGAGAAGAAACCAACAGGAGTCTCAATGTATTCTTTTAAATATCGTTTTCGTACCGTATAGGTTACAATGTATAATATTTTCCTTCTGTGTACAACTTGAATCAAGTCCGAACATTGTTATCGCTGATCATCGCGTAAAAAGATGTTTTTGAGATAGTCCTAAAAATAATGTGGACGCAAATTCGAAACTGATTGCGGTATCTCATTAAAAATGTGTATGCTCAACCCTACAAATAATTTCTGAATCTTTCTCACCCTAAAATATGGCATTACAAGTTTGTTTTTATTTCTAGTATCAAAATTTTATATTTCCCTCTTTTTGCTGTACAAGTGAATATTATTACGAATATATAAAATGTTTATATTGAGACGGCGTGGTGGGAATTGGTGTTTCTTTGAATTTTTCTTTTAGAGAAACACGTGGTCCTAATTGATATATGGCACGTATTTGGTAATATAAATATAGTTTCAATGTCCGCCGCCTTACCCCATAACAGTGAGTCGTAAGACAGTATGCTATGGGAATGAACGAAGTACAACTGATTTGAATTGTAACTAATATCCCTTAAATTATAGCTGTCCGTACTTGGATATATATATAATTAAAAAGCATGTTCATAATGTGAGATTTTTAATAAATGTACATGAATGTTTATACAGTTTTCCTTATTATAGAGTTATTGGTTTTAATTAGGTGTTACAACATTACTTAGGATTTGTATTTTAACAAAAATTCTATAATTTATCTATAGGGATATATAAAAGCTGTTTGTAATGTGAGCTTATTACTAAATGTTTATGAATGTATACAGATTAGTGATATAAAATTCCTATTTAAAAATTATGTATTAGTCTGTCCTTTCGAAACTTATAGAAAGCTGTACCGATTGTGATGATACCTACGTTCATTTGTAGAAAACTGATGCTGTTTAACTTAGGTTTATTAAAAAAATCGCCACTCAAACCTGATACCTGAACAAAACTGATAACAAAAATAAAAAATAAATTTTAAAAGAAATACCTAGCCTGTTAGTAATGTCAGTCGTGATTGACAGGCGGTAGTTGAGTGTAGGTATATAATATAGTTCCAATCATTAGTAAAATCTTAATACACCAGTAATACATTCTATATTTCAAACTAATTTTGATGCATTTAATTACAAATTTGGACAATTAAGTACTTAGCTAAGATTGAATAATAGTTTTACTAATGTTCCATTGAATTTACCCAAAATAATTTGATGACATTTAGTTGTCTCAGTATTAATAATAGTAATTAAGGTCAATTAAGGAGTAGAACATTGGATAATTATTAAGGTGATTATTTAAAAGGTGTATTAGATGTTTCAATCATGACGTTCTATTTGTTACAAAGTTTGGACAGAAAACGTTCACAGAATTAATTAACAATTATATTTGCTGGGATCGCGCCTTCCGCGGACATGCGTCGATGTAAAGGCCTCGCTGTGACAAACCGCACAGTTGAATCACGCGCATTATAACGTTTGTGATCATTTCGCTTTTGACCGCTAAAGAACGCGCGCGTTTGTTTTAATTTAAATTGCCGCGTTATCACACACGATTCCAACGAGTTTGATAAGATCATTACATCACTTAATGATAAGAATCGTCAAGGACCGATTTGTCTTGCCGATGATCAAGTCATCGCTTAAATTCGATATGCTACGTTTGTAGTTAAAAACAGTGCTAAAACAATAGCGGTTATTGTTTCTACTGTGTGAGTTGTGGTTTGTGTGTGACTGTTTGTCTTTATCGGATGTCGCTTTACGCACCATGGGGACGGTGCCGAGACTTAAAATAACGGTGGTGGGCGACGGTATGGTCGGGAAAACCTGTCTGCTCTACGTGTACACTAGAAATGTATTCCCTAAAGAATATGTACCGACAGTGTAAGTATATTGTAATCTTTACCATCTATATATATATTAGGTCATTGGGTCGTCAGTTTATGTGCCTATGTCAAAATTAGCAGGTTGATGCGGTAACAACGTTATCTTAGTGATGGCAAGGTAGAGCGATGTTTATCATTGCGTTTTTTTTTCGATATAATATGATATTTAATAAATCAAATAGGTGTTTTTATGGAATTGATTCATGTTTAATTTCGCTCCATTTTCCTTTTGGGATTTCATGTAATGTTATCATTTTCCGTAACTGTGTCATTGTGGTATAAACAGCATAGTTTGTAAATGTACAAGTGGCACTCTAACATTACACACATCGTTTGAATTTTAATCTTTTTGCTGTCCTTTTACGCACGAGCTCTGGAATTATTGAGGGTCCCGTATAGTATGAGTCGGAATAGTTTTTGTCATCCGTGTCAATAAGCGAGTAGCTCGTAAGCAAATGTTGATAAAATGACGTTAAATGCATAATCGAATAAAAGATGACTAACATTATTATAAGAAGCAGCTGTTACTCATTTATGCCGGTAGGTAAGCTTAATACTAATCTTATATGCTATATAGTTAGTTCTACAGAAATTTGAAAAGATTAATGTGTTAATTATTATATGTAATGTTACGGTGTCAAGGAGAAGATATTTATTTATTTAAAAATAAAATAGAAATTACAGAAGTAAAAACTATGTTGAGGGATCAACGTCTTTCCTTTAAATACATAGAAATATAATCGCATCGATAAGTAAAGGTATCTTTTATATAAATAACATAAACTTTGGCAAATATTGGCATGTATAGGTGCATCTGTGTTTCCACACCCACCTATGTGCGTGTGTGTGTGTGTTTAAAACACGTACAGAAGTTATTTTTTTATTGCTGACTGTTTAGAGCTTGACTGTGATCTCACCTGATGGTAAGTGATGATACAGTCTAAGATGGAAGCGCGCTAATCTGTTAAGAGGTGATATACCCCTAACGGTGTCAACACAGCATCGAACCGGAACACAAATCTCTTTGTCACGGCCGAAGCCCTTCATTCCAGACTCAAACAAATTCGAAAATACTAATTTCCAACCGTCCTAGCGGGGATCGAACCCGGGACCTCTTATATATAATATATATTATACTGACAAGATTTCATTTATATAATTACGAATAAATATAAAAAAATTCGCATCCTTTTTTATCATAAATTATAGCTGTCATAACACAAATTGTCACGGCACTCAGAGGTTACATTCTTATAACGGTATTACACACATATAACTGATTTTAATATAAAAAAAATATTTTAATGTGTTTCAAATTATGTAAAAACTAGCCACAAGGTCCTCTGTACTGAGTTTGAGAATTATTGGATGTATTACTGGGTGCCCCGCCGTTACAGTACAAAAAGAAACAAAGTTAAGGTATATAGATAAATGTAAAATAATTATAAAATTCTATGCGAAGTGAATAACCTAGTGTTTAAAAGCGTGTGAGGGTGCATGCACGCATTGGTGAGTATGTGTGTGTATGTGTGGGTGTGTGTGTGCGAGTTTGTGGGTATATGTGTGTGGGTGCATGTGACGTTTATGTCTATCAGGAAGTTGTATGTCTACATAAATATATTTTTCGTTTCTGCGTAATTTAATGTAAATAAAAATCTTGTGTCTTGTTCTCAATCCTTTTAATTCCCTCCTAGGAAGAATCTGGGATTATAAAACATACTGGTATATTAAGCATCAAATCCTTAATTGCTATATACATTAAATTATGGATAATAATCAATGGTAGATATAATATCCGGTTGTGTTATACAGTACCATTAAAATTATTGTTTATGGACGATGCTTTGGTGCGTAGCAATCCAAACTGCACTATTTATAAAGTCAAATATGCGTCGGCATTGTTGTATTGTGTGAGCGTGTCGTTTCCACTTTAAGAGAATGGACGCACGCCTACGTTACAGTCCAACTTCCTTATGATCCATCTCTGTAACACATTCCGAGGTCCTACACGTTTTAGTAGTCGATGACCGTTGCTGATGAGTATTGTAACACCGGTAGAAGGTCGTTTCGTAACTAAGAAAATACCGTCCTAACGCTAAAAAGCGCATCGTTGCACGTAGTATTACAGTGTAAAAAAGGTAGGTAGCGAACTATTAACGTACCTTAGTTGAGCAGAGATATTTTAAGTCAGAGGAGAGGGGTTTTTTTTAAAGCATAACGCCACGTTGCTCCATTGCAGGCCTGCAGATATACTCAAGGTATATGCAGGATTTGTCACTACGTTTTCATCCATGGATAAACCGTACTGGAATAAAAAGAGCGTATTGGAGTAAGCCCAAAATTCGCTCTTTCTTAATAAGAACTCATGTGTAAGTAGCAGCCCAGCAAGAGGCACAGGCCTCCTCATTTATATGAGAGAGGACTTTTAGAGCATGAACCCACCACACTGCTCCATTGCGGATTGGCAGGCATAGTGCACTCACTAAATCCTTCACTCTCATAGTCCTATGTGACGGGAATCCGACACGACCGGAGAGAGATCAAGCGCAGGACAGACGATTTAACGTGCTCTCCGAGGCACGGGGGTGGAGCACCCAGCCAACTTCTCAACTTCGGGCAAATATTGAGAAAATCTTAATAGAAAACTTAATTTCATTTTTGAATTGGCCCGACCCATCACTCGAACCCAGAACCTCATGTCTGTAGTCCCACATGCTAACCACTAGACCAATGAGGCAGGTGGTATTACTAAATGTTATTGAAAAAATCGAATATCTAAGGTTGTGTCCCTTTAAAGTAGGGCCTGACAGATATAAGGTGACGGCGTCGGTGGCGCAGTGGTGTGAATACTTGCTTTACTAGCATGGGTTCCGAGTTGGATCCCCGGTTGGGAGAATTTAGGAAGTTGCATTTTCTAATTAGTCTGGTGGGAGGCTTCGGCTGTAGCTAGTTACAGCAAATACCCTACCAGCAAAAACGAATCGCGAAGCAAAGAAATTTGTGTTCCGTGTTTCCCAGATTAGCGCGCTTCAAGCTTAGATTGTATTATCAATTACCATCAGGTGTGATCACAGTCAAGCGCTAATCTGGGTCCATAGACATCGTAACTTTCGAACTTTGCTAATGCTTAAAAATGTATGAGAATGACGTTTCAAGTCGAAACAACGAAATATGAATTTCATTCCCATACATTAAAGCGTTAGGAATCTCTGAAAGGTATGTTTACTACGAGCCCTGTTAGCAATTAAAAAAGATTTTTATTAAGGATTTGATTACTTTTCCTCATTCGTCAAATTTTGTTTTGGTGGCCTCGCTGGCGTAATGGTGCGAGAACTCGCTTCGTTAACAGACAGCTTCGTTACAGATTCGATTCGATTCTCGGTAGAGCAAATATAGGAAATTGTATTCTCGAATTTGCCTAGGTTTCAAGTGATAAGAGGCTTTGACATTGTCTAGTTGCAACCTAACAAAAACGTACCAGCTAGCAATAAAAAATGGTTCCGGTACGACATCGTGTAGAAGTCAATAAGACGTAAATTACCTCTTATTAGGTTAGCGTTATAACTTAGAATGTATCATTACTTACTAATAGATGAGTTTACAGTCACACACTAACCTGTCAGCAATGAAAAAGTTAAAACTTTACTTCTGACTAATTCATAATCATTTTTAACTGAAAATGTTTCGAAAAAAGAAACGATTGAAATCCTTTCAAAAAATTACGTTTGTAGAAATAAACGTAAACTAACTTTCTTTGTATAATAATAGTTTATAATCTGTTTTCTATAGTTGAGTCTGAATGTTATAATTTTGACAAGTTGATATTTTCAATGTCACAATATATCTAACAAGTAATGTAATAAAATAATTAAGGTATTATGTAATTAAAAAAGACCATAGCTAACTTCAGGGTGTCGGTTTTTAGTGACGGTGTACGCTCACATCGCAAAAATTTATTCTCATAATTTTTCCCTAACGCGCCAAAAGAAGTATAAATTCAAAAATATATTGTGTGACATTGATAAGGACACCTTGCGTCTTATATACCATACTTTAGTACCATTAATAGCAATAAGTTGGCTTATCTAAGTGTGCCAGTGAAACTAAGCCCATTCAAGTTTGTAGGGAAAACTGTTTTTAAATAGAAATTGCAAAGTAATTGATATCCCTATGACACTTAAGCGTACGTTAAAATGTTTTTATAATTAGTTTCTGACCAAATTAGGAAGTTTTATTAGCTTTCAATGAAATCGGTATCGAGAGTAAATTTTTGACGGGGTGAAAGGATAATCTACATAATTAGTTTATGTAGATTATGTTTATGTCTAAACTAATATTATAAAGAGGAAACATTTGTGTTTTTATATGTAAGTATGTGAGTATGTATGTATGTATGTTTGTAACGTGATTCCAGTTTCTCACAGAAGCAAAATACACACGCATTACACATTGTAACATTGTAAAACTACTTATAAAAGAGTAACTGGTGAGTTTCTTGCCGGTTTCTTCTCAGCAGATTCAACTTTCCGAAGCGGTGGCAGATTTTTTACCAACGAACAGACTACTGACGATTCAAAAGTGTTTTTTGAGCTTACTAGAATAAAGAATATTTAGATTTGATTTATACAAATATTTTGAACGTTTTCACACAAAAATTACTGAACGGATTTAAAAAAAATTACACCATTCGAAAGCTTCAATTTCACTAAGCGACTTATATTAATATTTTTTTTTTTAATTAGGGATCCCTAATAAAAATGCCTTAATACAACCCAAGGTGTGAAGAAATTCGTCAAATAACTTCTGTCATGGCGTGCGCTGGGGAAACTCGTAATGATAGAGTAAAAAAATATTTTACAGTAATATAGAACATATTAACATTAAAAAAAATACCAACTACTGTAGTTATGCCACTATAACTACTTTTTTTATTTTAAAAATTAATGAAATTACATTTAAATCCTATAAACCATAACATTTTATTAAAGGCCGTTTCAATGCATGTAAATAACTTTTTAATTTATTAAAATGAGACACTACATTCGAAAGATATAACGAATTTAAAATGTTAATCTAAGAAAATAAGTCTGACATAGTAGACTTTCTATTGCAACGGATCACGTGGGTGAAACCGCGGGTCATTGCTAGTGTACATATAAATTAAATATATTATTTGTTTGAAAATGTGTTGGTGTATTAATATCAACATTTTCCTATAGTTTTATATTGCCCAAGTCCCAGATTGAGATGATTATTACCAAAGCTGTCGTAAAGTTTAATGATGTTTTTAATACGTTAAAGCCCTGGCTAGATTTTAAATCCCTATAATATAGTTTAAGTTCACAAAGTACAAAGTAAGTAGCAGCCAATTATGTCCCACTGCTGGGCACAGGCCGCCTCACTCGTACAAGAGAGGGTTACTTAAGCATAGAGCCACCATGCTGCTCCACTGCGGGTTGGGAAGCATAGTTCACAATTGCACTCTCTATTTTCACATAAAGTCCGATGTGACGGCAATCCGACACGACCGGAGAGCCATTAACGCCACAAATTGCCAAATTTCGGGCAAATATTGAGAAAATCTTAATAAAATTTCAATCATTTTGTATTGGCTCGACCCTGGACTTGAACTCAGGACCTCGTGTCTGTGGCCGAACATGCTAACCACTAGTACCAATGAGGCAGTTTATATGTGTATATTACATTAATCAAAGTATTCTTCTTTGTTTAAGATTTGACAATTATATGGGTCACATCACCGTGGATGGACAAGAAGTAGAAATGGCATTATGGGACACCGCTGGACAAGAAGACTACGAGCGACTTAGACCGCTTTCTTACAACGCTGTAAGTTATTATTGGTTACTAGCTGCTCCCCGCGGTGTTACCCGCGTAAATCTTGATTCCGTTGGAACAACGGAAAGGCGTTATTAGTGCAAGTTTATATCGCTAATATCCTGAATCCGAGGGAATATGGAGAAAGACGTTCTTACTAAGAGAGTTCGCAAGAAAGTAATATATATAACGAATTTGAAGTAAATATGATGAGTATTGTTTTGGAGATCTCACAATAAGTAATCCTTTTCGTCTGTATATCCATACCATTGGAATATCGTGAAACTTGTTCTTAGTAAGTCTCTACGTTAAAAGTTACAATCGCATTTATAATAGTAGTAGTTAAATAAAAGTCATATTTACAACTTACGCTGTCTATAAATATTAAGTGACACAATTATCCATCGACGTTGTGCTAAACGTGGATACAATATAAAGATACATGTTCACTGACTAATCCGGACCCATGGGCGTCAAGATTAAGCACCTGTCCGATTGTCCTTTTCAGCAGCAGCAAACGTTGCTCTAAGCCTAGGTCCGAGCCTCGCAGGAGGCGCCCATAGANCTATTAAAGCCAAAAACAGTGATTTCTTTTATGATATACCGGCTCGCTTAGGAATTTAGCAAAAGTTAATACCTTTTATCTTTGGAATTCCGAAAAATATTAAATACTAGCAATGCCCCGTGATTTCACCCGTGTGGATACCGATCTCGTGCCAGTGAATGACTACATATTAAGTCGGACTATAGATTTATTTTTGTTAACATAAAAGTTTTATTTCACTTAGTTTTTAATTACTAAATCTATAGTCCGACTTAGTAGACTTTCCACTGTCACGAGATCGATCTGTATGCCAGTGAAACCGCGGGACATTGCTATTATAAAATATTTTAAAAAGGGGTATGATATTTGGTAGAAAATATAGGTGATATCATCTTGACGGGACTCACTATCGGGTAAGTAATACGTACATAAGGCAAAAGTTTGGCTACTTAAGAAATTTATATGTGATCGGAAAATAGAACTAACAGCACATCTAATAAGAATACCAAGCTTGTTCGAGTTTGCTATACCTATACTGTAATAGGCGAATTTTGTCTCAAGAACCAGAAGTTGCGCCAGTACAAGCGATTACACATACAGACGTTGCATCGCCTAATTCGTCACAACACATTTGTTAATGTGTTCTGAAGAATTAGTATGTAACCGTATAGTTGATTCATAAATTAAATTTGAAACTCGTAGACAAAAATCATGAAAGGAAACTGTTTTGTCGATACTGGTGGTTAGTGACCGATTAGGCTGAATTATCAGCTTAGTCATTTACAAATGTCAGTTAAGCTGCTAATGTACAAGAGACATTCGTCAGCTAAGCGGAACATATAGTGCGGATTACAGGATGACAAATATTTTATGATCGGGAACAGTCAAGTGTATAACCGAAGGAATAGCATCCAATATAGCGTAGTTTAACCCACCTTTTCAAGCTGTTGTATTTTCTCTTAGATATGCATAGTTTACAAACATTATTGGTCGAAAGTCAAAATCAAGGATTTCATCATCTTCCATCTAACAACAAAATTGTCTTCCTCAAACAGGCGTTTTTCCAACTGTCCGATTCCATCTTACCTTTTACAGGTGATATATTCTATTACAACTCATATAAAAATCCCACATTTCATGGACAATTAAGATCCAAAAAGCCCGGGAATGTATTCCAACGCAACGGCGTTTTTTCTTAAGTTCTATTATACACATTTTCTTTGACAGTTATGTAAGTAAAAGCTTATTTGTATACTCGTACAAGGTAATAATATATACAAAGGGGGCTTATATTTTAAGGAAAATAGTTGAAATAATTAAAATTTTATAATTGAATATAAATATTAAGTCTGATTTTATATTTGTAGATTTTTAGATTTAACTAAATAAACATGTTTTTTCCAGACCCATTGTTTCCTCGTGTGCTACTCTGTGGGTAGTCGGTCGTCGTTTGAAAACGTCATTCACAAATGGTATCCTGAATTGAAACATTTCAGTTCTTCAGTACCTATTGTACTTGTAGGTGAGTACAACCTTCATACTATTAGCTCACATTCACCCTATTATATATATATGTCTTGTTAAAATTTTCAATAGGTAATAAATTACCTTTCATCCATCCACTCAAGTTCAAGTGTATTTGAAGTGAAAATGTTAAAGAATGAAACGCGTGATTAGAGTCACTAAGATTTGTAGCGTTTTTTATGACAATTTAAAAATATATATCGTCGTCGTCGTCGCTTCAACCGATGGACGTCCACTGCTGGACATAGGTCTCACGTAATGACGTCCACAAGGCCCGATCTTGCGCCGCCGGCTCCAGCGGCTACCGGCGACCCTCTTTATATCATCGGTCCACCTTATGGTGGGTCTGCCTACACTGTGGCGTCCGGTGCGGGGTCGCCACTCCAGCACCTTCGGCCCCCAATGTCCATCGGTCAAATGGGGGTAAGAGAGAAAGAAAAAGGGTGTAAGGGAGAAACACGTCCCAGTCCGTTTCTCCAAACGCTAACCTCACCTGCACGCGGTGCACCCTGCTTCTACCGACGAGGCTCTGGCGACCGACAAATGGCGGTATAACCATTCTCTATAGCTGACCTAAATGCCACAGACCGATAACGGGCAGCAACGTTATCGGTGCGATAAGGTCAGCACTGCGATCACCAACCCGCCTGCCAAGCGTGTTTATTATTGGCACAACCACGAAATGATTGACATAAGGCAGCAACGGCCTCCAGTCCTTGGCAGTCCCGCTATTCCTAGCTCTGGCAGCGGTTATGGTAACGGCGGGGCGGAGGGTGTTAAGAATCTCCGGAAGAGATTCCGCTGCCCATCCCGAAATATATATAGAGGGAGGGAAAAAGGAAGGTATGTTTGGAATTTAATGAATCTAATTGTCATTAAAATATTAAAAGTGTCGAAAATTAATGCAAATATTTTATTGAAATCTCAAATGACCTATTGTAAATAAAAATGCCACGTGTTTTTTGTCAAATCCAGAAAAGAGAAATTGTGAAATATTTTTATTTTATATTTTATGAAAAATAGTATATTAAATCAATTGTTTTAAAGTGATTTGGGTCACTAGTGAAGCACTTTCACTTTTATTTTTGAGTCAGAAGGATTGTACTGAAAGGGATTGGATGATGGTTACGGTATGCTGGTTGTAAGGATAGAGGAGACACTATTATAAATATTACGTTTATAAATATATAAGTATCAACGCGTGTTTACCGAGACAACAAATATAACTAGAGCCTGATTTCGAGACGAAGTTGCTTTAACGACCTGAGACGAGGTCTGCGGGTACGCAGTCCCTTACGACCACATGAGATGGTAACGGCGCTTACGCTCTACTACGTATATAAAAATGAGATGTACGGATCCTGTCCGTTCGTTGATAATTAATTTTACAATATTTATGATATATTTATGTCATAATGTATATCCTAGTATATTTATTCTATTTATATAATACAATATTTCTCAGTAAAAACAAAGTATAAAATTATTCTACAATGTGAATGTGTATAAATAGAAATAAATGTAGTGGTTGTAGTGTGCAGTTTCATCCATAAAAGTTTAACCCTCATGCGCCTAAAGAACTTTCATTTCCTTTGATATCTAAGTAAACACTAGATTCTAGTCAGTTTCTATCATTACTCTGAGTTGAATTATAACTGTATGGAACGAGTCGTAAATTCCCATACATTAAGCTAATTCGCACTAGTCATAAAAATATTTACGTTAATAAGGATGAACTTGTTTAAGGTTCACTACAAAAATGTATTTTCAATGTTTTTCATGTTTATTTTGTGCAACTTGTTTATTGACTAATTGTTCTTAATCGTGCCATTGTCTTTTGTCTAAACAAATAACGAAGGATTTAGTTACGGTAGACATTTTTCAGTTCAAGACTGTTTGTGTTTTATTGGCTAAAGCGTATTGAGGATAATATTTCGTTGTAATACGTAGTTATATAGTTACGATGTGTTTGCATTCCATGCTTTAATAGTAGTGTTTAGGGAAAAAATTTAAACTTACTCTATTATGATCGGCTGATCATATTTAGGAGTTGTCCATAGATCATGGTTTATTAGCACGTGACTTCTTGATAAAAGAGTTTTTTTAATTGCTGACAGGTTATCGCTTGACTGTGATCACTCTTTTTGGTACTTCATGATACAGTTTAAGTTGGAAGCGCGCTATTCTGGAAAGAGGCAATTTACCTCTTATAGTTTCTAAACAGTATCGTAAAGAAACACGAATTTCTTGGCGTGATACGTTTTTGTTAGTACTAAAAAAAACTAGACACGACGTGTTCCACCACTCCGATCTCAGACAAAATAGTAAAAGCAATGTCCTAAATTCACCTACCGAGGATCGAACCCAGGATCTCTGCTAGCAAAGCGACTACTCGCTCCACTGTGCCAAAAAGGCTGTTGATTGTCGATTGTCTTTACAAAAAACTTATTTACATAATTATTAAAGTTAACATTTAAATGATAATTTATTATAAATTTTGACTGCCTCATTGGTCTAGTGGTTAGCATGTTCTACTACAGACATGAGGTCCTGGGTGCGAGTCCCAATTCGAAATCGATATTGAGTTTTCTATTAGATTCTCTCAATATTTACCCGAATTTGGGAAAAATTTGGCGGTGTGATCCATCCCCGTGCCTCGGAGGGCACATTAAGCCGTCGGTCCCGCGCCTGATCTCTCACCGGTCGTGTCGGATTGCCGTCACTCAGACCATGAGATTGAAGGAACAGACAGTACACTTGTGTACTATGCCTGCCAATCCACAGTGGAGCATCGTGGTGGATCTATGCTCTAAAAACCCTCTCTCACATGAGTGAGGAGGCCTGTGCCCAGCAGTGGGACGTTACTGGTGCTACTTACTTTTTTTTAATGAGTTCTTACATCTATTTTTGAAGTAAAACTCCTTTACCTTTTTTTTTATAAATTTTAAAATACTTTTTTTACAGCAACCAAAACAGATTTAAGGGCTTCCGGTAAGGCCGTTATCACAACACAAGAAGGAAAAACGTTGAAAAAGAAAATACGGTAATAACAATAATTTCTATTTTGAATTTATATATGTATATGATATACTTATACATATATAAAATGTATTCATATTGTATATGTAGATTGCTAATCACAGAGACATCTCCCGTTCTAACAATAATTTTATATTTAAAATATAAATAGATGGACCGTCCTCATTGTGCCATTAGTATTTCATCTATCTCTATATAAATAATTGATATTCATTTATCTCGCTAAAACTAGTTGGACTGATTATTAGTGGAAGTCCAAGGGAGGTTTAAAAGGTCAGTTAATATGAAAAAAATGCTGAGAATATAGTAAAAACAAAAATTTCGGTTTCCCTTAAAAACTATTTCTGCCTATCAAACATATAGTATTTGTCCCGAACTTTAAGTTTTGAAATCAAACAAATTTAAAAGTCGGTCAAAAACAAATTAAATTTAAAAGTGAAGTTACTTTTTCATTTTGAATGTTAAGCGTTTGATATTCGTCCTGTCGTTTGTTTTTACAATTTGACATTGACAACCAATTACTTCAATCAATTACAAAGTTTTTTTTATATATTATTTAAATGAACGACTGATTTTAATAATAAAGAACGACTTACAATCTAAAGTTACGTGGGTTACTTCGCGCCCCGATCTGAGAAGAGCTCATAACAAACTCAGCTTCAAGTTTCAAGCTTCTATCTCTATAAATTACATTCCTTACAAGCCTTTTTACCATTAAAAAGTAGCCTATGTCCTTTCTCAGACTCTAGGCTTGTGTCTTAAAAGTTATAACAAACAGTTCAGTAGTTTTGGCGTGAAAGCTCGACAGACAGAATTACTTTCGCATTTCTAATAGTAAGGATTCATTGAATTTTTAGCTTTGAGCGTTATATGAATAAAAATTTCGGTCAACCAGTGGCTCTTCTCATTTTACATATCTCGAAGAGGCGTTTATTATCGACATACAATTGATAATGCATGCGATAACGCAGCTGCCAGCGTGCGCCAGCGCTATCGCACTCGACACTTTTTACTTACACCATAGATTACGCTGTTTTGTCTCAATATTTGTATAAATTACATTGCAAATTTATTACTCTTTATAATATTCTGCTAAATTTTATTTTGTACAGTCTATACGATTTTTTATCTTTGAGTTAGTTATCTACAGTTGTAGCTTGTTTCCGGTTGAAATTTGAGCTATTGTTGTGAAATAATTAATCGTTACAGATATGTGTAATGTCCTTTTGTTTCGGGTATAGAGTTGTATTCTTCACGTATTCCAATTAATTATCACATATCAAATATCGTTACCGTTTTTACCACCGGCATTGTAGAATGTAGGGTCCATCCCCTCCCCCCCCCCGCGCCGAAGCTTGAGATTGGGTAGGGATATGCTCTATTCATAGACTAACTACAAAGTTCACGGATACCTAACAATATGTAAAAGATATTATAGAAATATAACTCCTTTTTGATTTTGCATGTGGTGTAAGTAGCAATTTTGGTGGAAGATTTCCTTTCATTCGCAAATGGGAAAAGATTTTACCTACTACATATGTTACATTACTTTGTTAGATTTTGGAACATACAGAAAGGTTCACAAATCATTTTCCAAGTAGAGCATACGCATTTTGAACACCTAAGTTATGATAAATAAAAGCACATTGAGTCTATATAAAATGTTCTGTTTTTGATCTATTATATTGTGTTAAATAGCTATGATGGCCTAGTGGTGTCACTTGTGGATTCTTTGGAGAAATTGCAGGTTCGAATCCACAGCACCGTTAAGTTTCTCTATATAAATATAGAACTTACGTGCTTGATTGTTCTTTACAACCCATAATTGTGCATTTAGGAGAAGGAAAACGTCCTGTGCTCAGCATGGTTGTAGGCTGGGACGCTAGTTGGCTGCTACTTACTTTACTTATATTGTTTACGTTAAAATAAGCTGTTATTTTATTGGACTTTGCAGGGCGGCGCAGTTCGTAGAATGTTCAGCTTTAGAAAGAGAGAACATGGACGAAGTATTCGAAGAGGCAGTACGTGCGGCTTTACGTAAAAAACCTGTCACTAAACGTACATGCCAATTCCTCTGATAAAAGTTAATTTAAAATTGAAATGTATTACCCCAAAACTATAAATCAACATGATACCGATAGTAATAAGTTTTCAAAAGTGATTCCTCTAAGGATAGAACCAAAGCTATACCGGAGTACTATATATATAGATTATAAATCATGCGATAAATACCTACTTAAGGATGAAATATATTAGAAAAAGTTGATGAAAGGAAGCGTTTAATTCTTTAATGCCTGTTATTAATTCAAATAAACTGTTTAATATGTAGAACAATATGTAAACCTAGTCAAAGAGCACTGTGTTAAACGAAAAATATTTTTAACGTGGCCCAATGTAACGATGGCACCTACGTATAAAGAGTCAAGTATAATGTCCCAATTTTGTAATAATTGATAATGTTAGAATGATCACATTAATTTGTAGATGGGTACACCATTTTGTAGCTGGCAACACTGAACTATACGCGGGGTGACCGCCTGCGCTGCAGTTCTGGACAATTGTTTAGACCATTGTCATTGCCAATTTAATTATTCAATATTCCCGCCATTTTTAAGATGTTACGGATAAATACACGTATTATTGTTTTAATCTATAAAAAAATGTTTTTAAGTTGACTGTTTATATGTTGGGGCTGTCGATATAATTATATCTAATGGCAAATATAACTTAGTTACAATAAACTAATGTATTTATTAATTCAGTTGCAAAACCAAATAAAACAGAAATATTTAGGCATATTTAAAAATATATATGTATATGTTATCTGTTAACATTTGTTAATCGTGGAATGCACTGGTCTTTATTATTTATCTTTATGATTATTTTAACCAATTTTCCACTTTAATATAATTATTACATTATTGTTTCCATACATATATCGAATGCAGTGTTGTTATCGTAAAAATGTTGACTTCTTGTTAAATTATTAGAATTTGTAATTAAAATTGGAGTGATTATTCATTAATTTAAAATAAGTAATTAAATGTCTATGTTTATCATTAACAGCAAAATAAATTTATTATTCAAAGTTTAACACAAATGCAGTATTGCATGTGAAGTATTTAAAATTCATGATAATATTATCAAAGTATTTGCAATTACGTATTAGATATGTACTCATGGTACTGTACCTATGTACATACGATATTGTATTTTTTTTAAATAAAATAGTACATAACACTGCCTTTGCATTTTTTTTATTACTGAAAGAAAAAAAGGTTATAGTCAATTAACCTTCTACTGCTAACCACTCTCTGATTCAAGCATTGAAGTCTCTCTATGAGGGTTCTAGTGCCTGTGTCAGAATAAACGGAGCGTACACGGAGTGGTTTCCTGTCGAAAGAGGTGTTCGACAGGGATGTGTTGCGTCACCATGGCTGTTCAACCTTTTCATGGATAAATGTTTGACAGATTTAAAAGAATGTATGTATGGGTTAAGAATGAATGAATTACTCATCAAATGTTTACTCTACGCTGATGATCAAGTAATACTTGCGTCATCCGCTAACGAGCTTCAGGAGATGCTAAATATTATGAATGAAGCTTTGAAAGGGAAAGGAATGAAAGTGAATGTAAACAAAACGAAAGTTATGCTTTTTGAACGAGATGAATCTATGATGAATGGCAATATTTTGATAGATGGGGAACAAGTGGAAGAGGTGAAAGAATTTGTATACTTGGGATCTAAATTTACAAAAGATGGAACATGTGAAAGTGATATCGAAAGGAGAGTGAATGCAGGGAATATGGTAAATGGTGCTCTGCATGCTTTTATGAATAGCCAGATGGTGTCTCAAAGGGCTAGACTGGCAGTGCATGCTGGAGTGTTGGTGCCAACACTTATGTATGGTAGTGAAAGTTGGGTATGGCAGAAGAATCACAAAAGTAAAATAAATGCGGTAGAGATGAGAGCGTTGAGAAGCATGAGTGGATTAAAACTGAGTGACAGAGTGAGAAATAGTGTGATAAGAGAACGTTGTGGTATAAAAGAAGACGTAGTGACTAAAATTGAGAAAGGTATGCTTAGATGGTTTGGGCATGTAGAGAGAATGAATGAAAGGAGACTGACAAAAAGGATTTATGAGTCAAGAGTGAATGCGAAAGTTGGAAGGGGAAGACCAAGGCGAACGTTCCTGGACCAAATCCAGGACATTTTAAATAACGGCCAGGTCAAGAGTACTCTAAACCGACGAACTTGTATGAAAGGTTTAATGAGAATGAAAGAAGCGAAGGAGATATGCAAGGATTGTGGCAAGTGGAAGGATGTTGTCTCTGCCTACCCCTATGGGAATGAGGCGTGATGTTACGTATGTATGTATGTATGCTAACCACTGGCCTTCTCACTAGTAGGAGGGAGGGTTGCTGATAGGTTAGCACTTAACTGTAATCTCACTGTATGGTCAGTGATATTATCTAAGATGAATGTGGTATAAAGTAATAAAATTCAAATGGTTTCTACACAGCCTAGTAATAGTGGCAAAAAATGTACGGCCGATACCACCTAGCCCTAAGTCAAAAAAATTACAAATTTCAATTTTCTAAATTTGCAGAACCTTTGCTCGAGTATTTCGCATTGCGCCGAACGAGCCGTTGAAATTTTATGTAAGGAGGTAAGATTTAGTATTGTTACTAAATCTAAGAAATGTCACGTATTTTTTTTGGCAGGTTAAAGAGCAAAGACGTATGAGGTTTGCGTTCCGGCACGATGCTGTGAAGAAACTTCCATGATGATGCTTCCATGGAAGAAGAGATGCTTCCATCTTAGATTGTATCAACACTTACTAACAGGTTTGTTTACAGTCAAACGTAACCTATCAGCAATAAAATAAACCCTTTTGGTGAAATGCATAACAGTCTTCAGTAGAATGTATCAGGCCGTTTTAGGACTCAAAAAAGAATAACCAAATGATTTTTAGATTCAGCCGTTTGGTATATATAGTTTATTAATATGTAGCTCGTTAGAGAATATTATGATTTATCGGCTCGTTGTAAAAGACGCTTGGTCGAGATATATAAACGCCAAAATTGTTATTATATAAACCTCGGTATTACATCATACACCAGGCACTTAATGTATAAGGTCATGCTTAAACCGGTTGTATGACTTCAACATTTACAATGAACATACATAAACATAAACAAATGGATAAAACCGGCTTATTATGGTTTATTTGAGAATTTACTTAAATCTTCATACTTTATCCAAGTACCAGTCTAATCTACAGAACCTACAGAAGTTACTTGTTTTTTTAGTATTAATAAGCACCAGACGATTTCATCTGCTGTGCCTAGATAAATTAAAAAGTAATTTTTTTTAAATACATTCTACCAGCAATAGAACCCGTATCAATGTAAAAAAATGCTTCTTTGGGATTTGTCCGATAACGCTATAATAGTGAGACCTTCGAAGTTTTATTATTACAAATCCCACTTCAGGGTTGTTACCAGAAAATTCTAAATATCATATTTTGTTTATGAAAGGACGTGTTGCCTTTATTTATAATTAGCTGAACTTAAGTGGCCATAGGCGGCGGCAGTCGCATAGTTTCAATTCCGCAGGAATATGTGAAAGTATGCTCTCAGTGAGTCTCTGTATACCAAAATAAAACATTTTTTTTTAAATTTCATGTCAATCAATTCGACAGTTAGAAACTTAGATAATACCTAATATAGATTGGATGAAACGAGGTAAGCCGTCCTCTGACATCCATAATAATATGACAATTAAAAAGTATTTGTGGCCATTTTTGTTTTTGAAATGTGTTAAAAACTTACAGTTTTTAACACATTGGCTTTTATAACGTAACCGGGAAAGGTTGCGAGTGCAGAAGCTCTGCAGAATAGTGACCATAGATTATTCACTAGATAGATTTAGGCGTTCAAACAGAAATAAAACAAATATGCTATAAAACATTTGCCTTTTCCATTGAAGGGGTAAATAAATAATAAAATCTAATATAATATGAGTAATCTATGGTTATGGCCATAGACTTAATGACATGTAATAGCTAATGTCATACGTCAATGTCATTTTAGTTTGCTTTCGTTTGCCATACAGAATTAAAAGTATTTTAATATTTAATCCAGTTCTATCATCCAAGCTTTTCGCCTTAATACCGAAGAAATATAAAACGAAATAATACAAAATGAAGAGAAGTTATGATTCCATGAACTCGTCAATTGAAATAAGTTCCTATCGAGATCAGCATTTTAAGGTATATTAGATGATAATATATAACATAAATACTGCAGTGATCATTCATTTATTATTATATTTATTCTTTTTGTTTTAGGGCTCGAGAAATGAACAAGAGAAATTATTGAAATTATCTTCCACACTTTACATAGGAAATTTATCATTTTATACAACAGAAGAACAAATATATGAATTGTTTTCACGTTGTGGGGATATTAGACGCGTTATTATGGGTTTAGATAAATATAAGAAGACACCTTGTGGATTCTGTTTTCTGGAATATTATGCTAGGCCAGATGCCGAAAATTGTATGAGGTGATCAAGTTCCAGGATACTTTGATATTTTATTTAATTGGAATATATTGTACTAAGAAGTTGGAATGTTGTAACATTGATAAATGACAATAACTTTGATTTGCAGGTATATTAATGGCACTAGATTGGACGATAGAATTATTAGATGTGACTGGGATGCTGGATTCATAGAGGGTAGGCAATATGGAAGAGGCAAAACAGGGGGACAGGTATATTTTGTAACAAGATATAATTATGAAATAATAAGGTTTATGCTTTTGAAACTGTTTGATGTCGCAAAATTAGGGAAACAATGTGTGCCGACTGTAATTTCACACTTAATGTAAATTTCTTTTGCAAGTAATTTTAAATAGGCTTTAAATGTTTCACAAAACAGTTATTATAACATTAAATTCTCTGTAGAGTTAAATGTAAAATTATCTCTATATATAAAAATCAAATGGTGTTCGTTGGTCTCACTCAAACTTAAGAATGGCTGGACTGATTTAGATAACTTTGGTTTTAAATGACTTGTGGAAGTATAGAGAGTTTGTAAAAGGGAGTAAACGTGAAAAAAGTGCTTGGAATGTAGTAAAATCAACAATTTTGCTTTCCTTTAAAAACTTTACTTCATTTGATGTTTGTCCCGTTGTTTTGAATTCAATTACATACAAAAGTGACCTTATGGTTTTGAATGCTATCTTGTACTTATGTTTTTCTTTCAATTGTTGATCATCATTAACACATGGACAACTAACAATATTTTATGGACTTTGGTGGGAGTTTGGGCGTAAAGGTCATTTTTTTTATTAGGAATTTTTTAAGTTTGGCTAAGACTTGACCAAATTTTATACATAAGTTGAAACATTCTACAATTATCATTGAGCTTTGTTTGTATTGGTTCCAAAGCAGTATGCAATTTGCTATGTCAGCTATTAAAATATAAATCTAATTGTTGTAACTTTTGCTATTGGCATTCAAACTTACACAAGTCCACTGTTCCTCTGTTCGAAATTGTCTATGAAATTCTTGAGAGGTTTAACTTAGTAATTTTATATGCAATATTTTAAAATAAGTAATTTGCAAACAAAAATCAATTTAGTTCTTTCTTTTTTTTATTATATTTAAAATTTGTAGGGAACAATTAATTTTAACTCTTGACAGTTTGAGAGCCAGTGTAGAATACAGATTGAGGTCGAAAGAGATTTTAATAGTGTATAACATTTAACAGGTGCGCGACGAATATCGTACTGACTATGACGGAGGCCGTGGTGGATATGGAAAAATAATTGCACAAAAAATTACACCAAATACCTTAGAACGCTAAAATATCATTTATCAACAACACTCTTAAATGATGTTGATATGGACTCTCATGTGAAAGACTGTAATAATTATTTTATAACGGTGGTAACATTCTATTAAGTGAATGTTATATGAATTCTCCTGTGTTGTACCACTATCTTAATTCATAATTTATAAAGATATGAATCCAGAATACAGTTTTATTATCCCAATACCTATACAATTTTATTTTTTGAACTTTCTATAGTTACATCAATCAGTGGGTAACAAATTTGGTCCAGCGTCATCTCGTAATTGAACAAGGAAAAAAGCTACATGGTTGGAATAACATTTTAGCCCTTTAAATTGAAAATACAGTTAAATGGTTCTGCAAAATGTCTGAGTAACAGTAAAAGCCATATTAATAGAAATGTAACATCGCTCATAAAAAACATCGATATTTTCCACGTGTAACATTTATTTTTTTGGAAGATTATCATTTATGTATATTACTGATTTGTAGAGGGCCACCCCAGTTTGTAGCTGGCCACACTAGTTGCTAGCTGGCCACACTGGAGTAGTCGCAGAGACGCCGCGCTCGCGAAAGTTCCTTTCGACATTTAATACGTGACTTGCCTGTTTTAAATATTGCCGCCTTATTTAGTAGTTAATTGATAAATAAACTTATTAAGTACCTAGTTTTTTTAATTTATAAAAATATATATTTGTAATAAATCGAATAAATATTAAATAAATACGATATATATATTATTTTAAGAAGTTTTTTGCAGATTTATCTTTATTTCGATCTAAGCTCAAGTGGTTACCGATCCGATTTCGCCGGAATCTACATATTCTTTCACTTCTGTACTGTACACTATTTGACCCCACTACCCCGAACTATTTAAAATCTAAATTCGAATTCCTGGGAGGGCACTGTGGCCAAGAATTAAGGTCTACTTCACTTTTAACGTTAAAGATACCGATACATCGCACTAAATTTGTCGGCAACTCCTTCACTGTTACGGCCAGCCGGCTGTGGAACGCACTACCAGTGAATATAAGACGAGCACAATCTTTAAATTCCTTTAAACACGAAGTCACAAAACATTTTCTGTTACAAGTCATATAATTAGATGATATTATTACAAATTTTATTTTTATTACTGTGTTAGTATGTATATGTAAGTATATTTTATTTATATATTATATGTGTATTCTGTTTAATATTAGTATGTATTATTTCTTTATGCACCTCCCACTTACTTTAGCACAATTTCCTTCTCCTAAAGGTTGTCTGGAAGAAATCGCTGATTAGCGATAAGACCGCCTTTTTGTACATTTGTTTTGTTATTACTTGTGCGTCTTTTTTTCTTTGTAATTCTTTCTTTGGTGTACAATAAAGAGTATAAATAAATAATAAAAATAAATATATATTAAACATTTTTATTTTTACGTTTATTTCTTTAAAATACCAATTTTGACAACCTGGTACTCAGTAAACGGTTTCTCTCTTGGGTGATTGTAGCTCTAGCTTCTGAGAGTAACCGCTCGCTCGTATCGAAGTTAAAGTAAGTCCTAATTAAAGTGAGATCTTGTATTGTTGGCTTAGTGCAAGAAAGAGGCAATTCTTATGAACTCAGTTTCAAATCATGTCTTTACTCAACACTAAAACAAAACAATGGTCACCGATGCATGTGTTGCTGAATGAACGAGACGTTAATTCCAAGTATCTGTTTGTGTGTAGCTGTAAATTACGGCCGAGACGGCGCTGTGATCAGACATTACTCTTAAAGAACAATGTTTTGGCTTTCAACATCGATTTAATGAACGATACATCGATATTGGAAAGAATCGATGTGTCGTCACCACATATTAAAGCAGGAAAGCAAACATGTAGTACCCGCAAAGAATAAATTATTCATCAAAACAGAAAATAAATGTACTTTTCGTATGTACCGATTACGATTGTTATTTTTACATTATAATTCGTTGCTAATTTTGACGGAATTATCCTAGTTTTGTAAAAATAATAGTATGCTGGCTACAAATGTGTTTTATTTCCAGGGTCTGTATTCAATCTAAAAGGAGATTCCGGTGAATAAATTTAAAGGCAGCAATTTATAGTATAATTTAAAATAATATGGAGGTTTTGTTTACAAAAACCTGACTCAATTTTCCCTTTATACATTTTTACTTATAAAATAGATTCAAATATCAAACACATACAGGAATTTGAAATGAAATAAAAAATATTGGACGACAAAATATATTTATTGATTAATAACTTAGAAAAAAGCAAACACTTAAAGCATTACATGATTATTTTGTAAATTTGAATATAATCAAAATTTCATTCATAAGCTTTTTTAATCATAAATTCTAACAAACATCATAACATACGAATTGTAAATCACAACATTTATAACATGAAACAATAAACATTCATATAAATAATATTTTTAGAGTGTTCTAAATAAGAAATAAAGGTAAATGGATGGGTTTTTTAAGTTACTCAATCTCATAAGTTCATCTAATTTCTTTTTGAGACATACATTGTTTATTAATATTCAAGCGTAATATTCAAGGCAGCATATTTATTCATTTAAAAAATTTTGTGGTTTAATAAAGACGACGTAATAACCAATAATTGAATATTTTCATAAGGTAATTAAATTACTTTTTTTTTAATTTTCATAATTCAGTTTAAAAAAATTATGTAATAGACAATAATTAAATGTATTTTTCTGAGATACTTTTATATCATATTCAAACGTATTATTCAAGGCAGCATATATTTTTTATACTTATTCCAGTAGGCTTTGATGTTATAGAAAAATTCAAGGTTATGATTACTAATTTATGATTAAAGATAACCTTGTAGTCAAATAAAAATGACTAACAAATTATACATAAGTGAATTTAACAATTGATATTATTAAAGGCACTACATAAGAAATACAAACGTAAAAAAATATAAATATTCAATGAACAGATCCATCAGTGTTATAAAATGGTTATTAAAATCTCATAATTATGCGTTTTTTTACTCTCGTGGAGATGACTCAGGCAACAGATCAAACCAAAGTGTTTTTGCTTCGCGGAAATCGTACTGGTTTAGATGCAATATCACCTTAAACAGACAAATCAATATATTTTATAATTTTAAAAAAGTGCGTGCGTACAAAGTATACAAGTCAGAAGCGAAACTTCTTTGGCACACTAATTTTTAAGTATTGTTTATATTTATACAAATGTAAAACTTTACATTTCCGAAACTAACAGGGATGGAAAAAGGAAGATATTTTATAAAGGAATTTAATAAATTTCATTGTAATAAAGTGTCGAAAATTAATAAACATAATTTATTGAAATCTCAAATGACGAATTGTATATGTAATAATATTAAAACTACCTAACCTACAAACGAATTAGCCTAAAAACGCTCGGGATAACGAGCGCACGCGGTCGGCGCCGGTGTGCGTGTAAAAGAAAAGAATAAATTGAGCGAAAATGCGAATTACCGCCGTGCGGCGACGGTATTGTGATAGGGATGACAGATAGGATAGGATAACGGGAATACGTCGAATTACCAATAGCCATACGAGGTGTGTTCAAAAAGTATCGCGAATTTTGAATTTTCGCGGTTACGTATATTCGAATTTCGAATTCTTTGTGGCGTTATGTTGGTACTCATGTCTCTCACTTATGCCGACAAGCTCGGCCATTTTGAATGTTCATTTAATTGTTGACAGCTGCTTTGCTTGCACGTGTTTTGGATCGTCTTCGATTTTTACCTATTCAAAAAAATGGATCAAAGAACCTGTATCAAATTTTGTGTGAAAAACGAAATTAAGTGCGCGGATGCATTCCGAATGTTGACTGTGGCATACGGAGAAGCTACCTTGGACCGAAGCAACGTTTATCGGTGGTACAAAATGTTCTCAGAAGGCCGAGAAGATGTGAACGACGAAGAGCGTGCCGGACGCCCGAGCACTTCAACAACAGACGAAAAAATTAATGAAGTGGAGAAAATGGTATTGGCCAATCGTCGAATCACCGTTAGAGAAGTTGCTGAGGACCTAAACATATCGATTGGCTCGTGCCATTCGATTTTTATCAATGATTTGGGCATGAGACGGGTCGCCGCGAAATTCGTACCAAAATTGCTCAATTGTGACCAAAAACAGCATCGCATGAACATTGCTAATGAGATGTTAAACTCTGTCCGCGACGACCCAAATTTGCTCCAGAGGGTCATAACTGGTGACGAATCGTGGGTTTATGGTTATGACGTGGAAACCAAAGCTCAATCATCTCAATGGAAGCTGCCGCACGAACCAAGACCGAAAAAAGCGCGCCAAGTTCGATCGAATGTGAAAGTTTTGCTGACAGTTTTCTTTGATTGCAGGGGCGTGGTGCATCATGAGTTCTTGCCACAGGGAAGAACGGTCAATAAGGAATATTACCTGCAAGTTATGCGCAATTTGCGCGAAGCAATCCGCCAGAAACGCCCGGATTTGTGGAAGAACAAAAATTGGCTTTTGCACCACGATAACGCCCCTGCTCACACATCGTTGCTTGTGCGCGACTTTTTGGCCAAAAACAACACACTAATGATGCCGCAGCCACCGTATTCCCCAGATCTGGCCCCCTGTGACTTTTTCTTGTTCCCTAAACTGAAGAGGCCCATGAAAGGACGACGTTACTCTTCTCTTGACGAGATAAAGACGGCATCGAAGGAGGAGCTGAACAAGATAAAAAAAAATGATTTTTTGAAGTGCTTCGAAGATTGGAAAAACCGTTGGCACAAGTGTATAATATCTCATGGGGATTACTTTGGAGGGGACAAAATAGATATTCATGAATAAATAAATAATTTTTGAAAAAACACAAAATTCGCGATACTTTTTGAACACACCTCGTATATATAACTGCCTCATTGGTCTAGTTGTTAGCATGTTCAACTACGGACATCGGTTCGAGTCCCGAGTCGGGCCAATTTAAAAATCAATATTGAGTTTTCTATTAAGATTTTCTCAATATTTGCCCACACTTGCGAAGTTGGCAGTGTGATCCACCCCCGTGCCTCAGAGAGCACGTTAAGCCGTTGGTCCTGCACCTGATCTCTCTCCAGTCAGACGGGTACTACTATGCGAGTAAAGGAATAGAGTGCATTTGTGTACTATGCCTATATATATATATATATTTATAAGATGTGCATAATGCCATTTATCTATTACCTGTCCGATCACAGGGCTGCCACTGAGGAAGCCTTTGTGTGTTGCTACAGTAACCTCCAGCTGGCGAGAGTGCAGTTCGGCAAGTGGTATAGCCCACTCGAACTGTTCGTCATATTCCGGCATGCAGTTGTCTTTAACCACCTGTCGACGTATAATACTATATAAATCCGTCTTAGTATGTTATGCACGTTAAAAGGAATAAAAAACAAAAGAATAATATGTACTATCTGTTTCGTGAATGCCACTACTCTGTGTCTGTAGAATCAGTAAGTAAATTTAGTAAATTTCAGCAAAATCTATTTAACTCTGTAATAATGTAGTCTCTGAATTGTATAAATGCAGTCAATATTTACATTCTATTATAATAAACAAGTGGTTTCATAATATTAGTTCATTTATTTCTTAGTTTAATATCATATATTAATACATACAACAGTCTTCCGTTTTGTGTCCTTGGAACGACCAGGTAGTAAGTACAGTTTCACATAAGGATCAGGCACGTTTGTTGGGTCTTTCAGAGGTATATTCCTGTTAAAAAAAGCACAAACAAAAACAAATATGAATAAGTTAAACAATTTGCAGATAGTTGAACAAAATAGCTAGTAAGGATAAAAATGGTTCATTTATACTCTATAGTCGGACGCCATCTTATGAATTTCACTAAAAAATGAGATGGTATCAAACCATAGAGTATAAATGAACCATTTTTGTTCTTATTAGGGATATATCTTGTATAGAAAATATTTTATGAACATATGATTGATTATATTTTAAGGTATTATATTTTTTAATTTAGTCCTAGGGACTTAGGCCTGGTGGGGATTTAAGATCTGGCTAGTGACCACCCTACCAACTAAAATGTGCCGTCAAAATGAAAAACTTCTGTTCCGGTACGAGGCCTGTGTACAAACCAATTATTTTCCGCTGTACCTGGTCTGTCTGGTATGTATTAATCAAGAGAAAGAATTCAATAATAAGTCGATGGCTAACACTTTAGCAATAATTTTTTATGCAAATAAGCATATGTACAGTGTACGAAATAGTTCCACGCTTCATGCACTTCTGGTTCGACTCCTTTATATTTAATACATAACCTCAAAGTATCATGTATTATCAATATTGTCTTGAATCGTTCCCTATTTAACAGAAATATGTATCTTTCAATTATATTAAAGCGTCATACGCGTAAAATTTTTACGGATGAAACGCGTGATTAGCGTCACGAAAATGTGCAGCGTTTTAAATGCTAGTTCGTTTTAATATGTACAAATAACATGGGGCATTTTAATTTTTGATAAAATATATAATAAAAATTATTCCTAAATTCTCTTTTTAATCCGAAAACAAAATTTAATTAATATATTCTAATATTGACATAAAAACACATATCATTTTTATTTACAATTCGAGATTTCGATAAATTAATTGTATTCTTTTTCGACACTTTTAATATTTTAATGACAATTAAATTCATTAAATATCTTCGTTTTTCCCTCCCCCTAAGACTCGGAAATCTAAAGTACTAGATTTGTAAAAATATAGATAAGACTGAAAAATTAGTTTGCCAAAGATGTATAGACTTGATTCCAGTTGCACATGAAAGCTAAACACAAAAACTATGTTTAAAGGAGTAACCGTTGAGTTTCTTGCCGGTTTCTTCTCAACGGAATCAACTTTCCGAACCGGTGGTAGATTTGTTACCAACGGACGGACTATTGACGATTCAAAAGAGATTTTTGAGCCTACTTGAATAAACAATATTTGATTTAAATAATAAGAGAATTTCCTTACATAATTTTATGTACGACCACGTAAAGTAATTGATTTTGCATGCTGTAACGTAGTGATAGAAGAATACGGCCAAGACCAGCTTCACCCGCAGATCTGTAACAAAGGTATAATGATTTACGAATATATAAATTATTCATGGACCTCTATTGGGGACATGCTAATTCTAAATCGCTAAGATTATAATTTTTTGTATCCCCTCCCCACCCCTTGCTACTGCGTTAACTTAAAATCGAAGTTAACTATTTTTCATGTATAATAGCATAATGTCTTTATTAATAAAACGTGAAGTTTTTTTTGTGTTTTTTCAGTCTGGCCGTTTTTTCAATATTTTCGAAATATTACTGCGTGGCATTAGATGTCATTATGATGTTATTAACTGACTTATTGGTCTAGTGGTTAGCATGTTCGACTACAGACATGAGATCTTGGGTAAGAGTCTCGGGCAGGGCCATTTCAACAATCAATATTGAGTTTTCTATTTAGATTTTCTCAATATTCGCCCGAAATTGGGAAGTTGGTGGTGTGATCCACCCCCGAGCCTCGGAGAGCACGTTAAGCCCTCGGTCCTGCGCCAGATCTCTCTCCTATGAGTGAGGAGGTCTGTGCCCAACAGTGGGACGTTAATGGGCTACTACTTACCTTCTTATTTCTTTTAAAGGTCTTTGAGTTTCTTATGAGACTATGTCAGACCCATCGTAGCTTAAAAAAACCTCTCCTTTTACGAAACACTTTAAACTTTCAAAATTTTTAGAATTATTTTCAATAATAAATTTGCCCGAGGTGATGTCGGTGCTGACAAAATTCTTTGAAAGGTACCAACATCCCTCATATTAAGACCAAATTTATTTTTTAGTTCTGTCCTCATTATCTAGCTCCGGGCACACTCCGTCAAAATATGGTATGTATTTTCCACAAATTGGACATAGTGAAGTATTAGATTTCTTCATTAAAAATTTGAAGTAATTCAACAGAGTACGTCCGGATCGTAACTTGTGGGCGAACACAATTACTTCCCGCTTTAATTTCATATTGAGAAACCAAGGTATACGAAGAGGTTGATTCTGTATAGTGTTGTACCATGTTCCCTTTATCGTTGAAAGTTCTTTTAAATATTGTGACCATTTATTGCCATTTAATGCCTATAATTTCTGAACAGTCTGGTGTAATTAATGTATTGGCTCCTGTAAGTATCGTTTTTTTTGCTATAAGATCAACCTCTTCGTTTCCCACTAAACCAACATGTGAGAACATTGCAATCTCAAAGATTATTATTATGTTATTATTTGACATCATATTCATGTTTCTACTTACGTAGTCAGTGACGAGGTTCTGTGGACTAACTTTGGCGAATCGTTTTCGGGTGGCAATTGATTTTCTTGAGGCACATCTGTAATTAAAAAAAAAGATCATAATATTAGGCCGCGAAGTTGCGGTAGGGTAAAAGGCGCTCGGCTGAGCAGCTTAGGACAATATGGTGGCACCCACGGCTCGCATCAGCGGTTTCAATTGCATCGTGGTTTCATAAAACATACAATGTTTTTTTAAATTAATTTTTTAATTATAAATTGGGAGGGGATAGGTGCTTCAAAATTTTACACTTACCGACTTCTTTTATGATTTGCTCAACTGGTATAGATTTTTCAGATGTTTTTTCAGGAGTTGAATTTGATGGGACAGAATCTTGTAAGTCTTTACCAAGCTCCTGGTTAGATGACACGACCGGCGTATTTTCTAAAAAGACAAACATGATTGAGGTATAGAAGTAAAATAATTCTTTCACTTACAGTTTCCTATACCCAAAGATAAAGATAAAAAGTAAGTTAAGAAGTCGCTTAAACAATAAGACCGCCTTGCATGCTGTGATTTTTAATTAAGTTTACTTGTAATTTCGATTTCTCTAAGTTTGTTCCTAAAATTAGATCATACTATTTGCATACTAACCATTATCTATACATAAATTTGTCGTCGGATCGAATTGTCACCTATAAAATGTTAGAATCCATCTGAAAACACAAAAAATCATCGAAATCAGCCCAGTCGTTTCGAAGGGAATTGGTGACATACATGCAATACATATATATACAGGACACATATATATATAAAATATAGGTTCCAATATGACTAATAAAGTAATTAAAATCTCTAAGTTATTAAATAGAAACTGACCTGGAGGCAATGAGGTAGGGGTAGGGGGCAAAGGTCGCTCTTCTGTGCTCTGAACGGGAGGTGGTACGAACGACTCTTGTGTATTAGGCAAATCTTCTTCGATATCTTCTTCTTTAATTGCTTCTTTGAGGATCTGAGTTCATAAAACTTTTCGCTCAGTTGTAAAATCAATTTTGTTTTATGGGCGTGTTACGTGAAGAGTTACAAAAAGATCAAGTTTTTATAAACTGCTTAAGGATAGCGGTTTTTGAATAGGAATTTCGAGAGGTAAATTATCTCTTACCAATTTAGCGTAATCTTATAGCTCATTACCTTAAACTGTATCATCAATTTCCACCAGGTAAGGATCACAGTCAAATATATTTTTATAAATTGGTCAGTGTGTCAAAGTAGCTCTTTTGTTAAATATATGCTATATCGGTCTTTCTAATTTGTTTTTTTTTTATTTAATTAATATTTGGATTGGTCTTTCTCACCAATTGTCTTTGGATGTATTTGGATTGGTTTCACTCACAAATATTATATACTAAATTATTGTTCGCGACATTTTCCCAGTAGCCGAATGACATTCATATTAACATGGAATAGTTTTATTAATAAACTTTGATTTATATTCATAATAGATTTAATTCGTTTAGGTTTAAAATTAATTTTTAATAAAATTTAGTAACGTATAAAGTACGTAAACCATGAACGCTTACTCGTTCCTTACTAAACGTTTGCCAGTCACATTTGACGTCGAGTCGTATTGACGGCAAGATTATTCCGAGCATTCGAAAATTTCGTCGCAATTGCTTAATTTCTCACTTACCTTTAGTTGCAAAGCCAAAATTATTTTGGACTCCGGTCCTGACTTTTGTAAGTTCATAGGTTGGTTCAGCATTGTTAGATTATTTTGCTTCAACAACGCAGACAGTCCATAAGTAAGCTGTCCAAGCTGACTTCCTGTTTTTTGGTCCATTACCTGAAAAATTCATTAATATTATTCATCTACTTGTCAAAGTGTTGAAAGCGTATTAAATTTGTAATTAATATTGACTATATAAATTTGTAATTAATATATATATTAAAAGTTAATGGCATAGATATATCTATGCCATTAACTTTTAAATATCTAGGGTTTTTTGACTAATACTTGCATGCCATTTAATAGGCCAAACCCCACAGTTAATGAAATATATAAGTTTCTGCGAATTAAGAATTTTAATACTCTGAAGTCCGACCGTTTCAGTGACTTCACTTTTGGATATTCTTTGTATTAATAGAATATTAGCTGAAGTTTTCTCTACTCTATGTAGTCAACGTTACAGCAAAGTAATAAGGTGTGACGACTTACTGGTTAACACGTGTAGTCTTGCTAAAAGAGAGGCATGATCGAATTTTGGTCAGGATTACTACTATTTATTGTTTAAATGGCATATATGCTCCTAGTTTAGTAAATAGAAATAAATGTATAAATTAGACTAAGAGATATAATATTAATAATAGTAATTTTTTGAATATGAATAAAGAAATGCCCGTAGAACACTTACTCGTTGCTTAGCGAAAGTTTGCCAGCCGTGTTTGTCAATTGTAAATATATAGACAGTTGGTGGCAAATTTATTTCGTACATTCCATGCACTTCACATAGTTTTAAGATTCCGAAACGACAAGAAGCAAAAAGTAAGCGTCGGCATAGTGAAGTCAATGAGCGTTTTAATTCTCAATAGTTTGAAACAGTATAGTTTGTGTTAAAATTGTGTGGTGGTTTTCACTTTCAAATCTCTCCCCCTAAGAATAAACAAATCATGTACCTAGTAGTGCAACGCTAATAAGCCCACCTACTTACTTGTACGTACCTTAATATCCACCACATCAATCTCAGGGTTTTGAACCAGGAATGAGTAGCCAATTTCATAGACAGGACTGTCTGTGCGCATCTGTACTGCTGTGTTCTCAGTTTTCTTACCAACTGTCACCATGAGATAAGGGTCTGGACGGGATTGAGCACGAGCATTCTATGAGTGAACAAAATAAAATAATTCATTTAGCCCTAAAAAATTTCATTTCAGTAATATATAAAAATAATTTATTTTTATATATCTTTGAAGCGAAATGCATGTCGTGTTTCGCTCTTACAATAATTACAATCTGTTGTTTATTAGCAAATATTTATTTAACTGCAGTTTCCTTAGTTTATTTAAGAAGCAAATCAGTTCAATTCTAGCCGATAACAAGAAGTTTTATGTTTTATTTATTTCATTCATTTATTCTCGTTCATTGTACTGCTTTGTCTGTTTAGGTCTTAATTAGATATAAAATTACTGCTGTTTCCCAAAAAAGAAATTACAATTTAATTGTGAATAGTAGAACAATGTTTATTAAAGAATGAGCAATTGTAAGTATTTATATATAAATTATTTAAATAATTATATCATGATATTCGTTAAATATTGGCGTGATAACGTCTTGTAAATCGTTGGTTGCCGGTTGCACGATGAAGCATTACTCATTGTCACGTTCTGCCTGAACCGAACGTGGAATCGCGAACGCGGAACAAGCGATAGAGAGGCGCGGTTGGCTTAACTGTTCGGCCTGTGATGCATCTATCGTGCGTAGCTATTAACTGAATATTTAAAAAAAAAATCATGTTTTCTTATAACGTTATCACGTAAAATTATCGTCCATAAGCCGACTCTAGAGACAGCCAAATTTTTTAATCACTTACTGGCAAATTTTTACACGAGTCTATGTAGACTGAAACAACTGCAGAACTGAGTTCAGCGTTCTTTATGAGTTGCGTTTCCGTAATTGCCTGTAAAAGATATACATATATTTTAATGACGTAAATAACTAATATTTCAAGTATTTACTACGCAGCTTAAATATCCGCGACTTCTTCTATATATAGTTAATACTAATAAACTGAGAAACCCTAAACATAAGCTTTTGTATTAACAAGTATTTAAGAAATGGTGAGCCTTTGAAATGAAAAATACAACAATAACATCATATACTACCTAACCATATAATATAGATATTATAAGTTTTTATATAGCCATAACCTCTAAACATAAGAAACAATTGTTGTCTATAGAAACCTTCAACACAATTTCTCCCCTTCAAGGTATGTTTTCGCACAAAAAATACAAGTAGCCTATCTCCTATCTCTATTTATAATGAAAATTAAAACATAAATACATAACTTGTAAACAAAAGACAAACATAATACTTACATGACTGAGGTCAACCAAATCCGAAGATAAACGGTGCCACGACATACGCAAATGGACTTTGCCAGTCTTTGCCTGTTGGAGCGTTTGCCACTGAAATAATAATATCATTATATTTGATCATTGTAAAGCATGTAAGTCTATTAACGACTGGGAATAGGCCTGCGTAATCTGTTCANTATTAACAAGTATTTAAGAAACGGTGAGCCTTTCAAATGAAAAATACAATAATAACATCATATACTACCTAACCATATAACATAGATATTATTAGTTTTTATATAGCCATAATCTCTAAACATAAGAAACAATTGTTGTCTATAGAAACCTTCAACACAATTTCTCCCCTTCAAGGTATGTTATCGCTCAAAAAATACCAAGTAGCCTATCTCCTATCTGTATTTATAATGAAAATTAAAATATAAATACATAACTTGTAAACAAAAGACAAACATAATACTTACATGACTGAGGTCAACCAAATCCGAAGATAAACGGTGCCACGACATACGCAAATGGACTTTGCCAGTCTTTGCCTGTTGGAGCGTTTGCCACTGAAATAATAATATCATTATATTTGATCATTGTAAAGCATGTAAGTCTATTAACGACTGGGAATAGGCCTGCGTAATCTGTTCAGTGACGTTTTGGAGCTCACATCCGCCACGCTGCTTTAACCATTATAATTTTCCTCTTGGAAGCCATATCACACTCCGAAGTTTAGATAACAAGTATAACTGATGCCGATTCTAAAGTCGATCACTCACATTCAGACATCCACTGCTGGACAAAGTTCTCACCCAATGACGCCCACTGTTCCCGATCTTGTGCCGCCTGGCTCTAGCGGCTACCGGCAATCCTCCTAATATCGTCGTTTCACCTTTTGGGGCGTCTGATTACAATGCGCCGTTCAGTGCAGGCTCGCCTATCCAGCACCTTCGGGCCTCAACTACCATCGGTCCTTCGGACTATGTGCCCCGCCCATTGCCACTTTGCTTCGTGATTCGTAGGGCTATGTCAGTGACTTTGGTTCATCCCCTCAGTTCTGATTGATCGCGTAGAAAGACTCCAAGATCAGCCTTTTCCGTCGCACACTATGTTGCTTTGAGCTTTCGAATGAGGCCCTTAGTCAGCGACCACGTTTCCGATCCGTAGATGATCATTGGCAACACGCACTGATCGAAGACTTTCGTCTTCTGATGGATATTGAACCAAAAGATCTTTCGTAGCTTTCCGAACGCTGCCCAACCAAGTCGGATACGGTGTTTGACCTCTTTATCGAAATTGAACCTAATTAGCTAGACTATATGTCCCAGGTTTGTATACATCTACAATTTCGAGTGTAGACTTCTCAACGATGACTGGGTGGAGCGGAACATGGTTATTGGACATAACTTTCGTCTTATCAATGTCCATTTTTAGACCTACCTGTGGAGAAGCTTTGTTGTTGAGGTCATCGAGCATAATATTAAGATTTTCCAGAGTCGATCACATTTAAAAAAAGACCACTAGCCGCCGTTATGTTTAAGGAAGCTTTAGTTAAACCAAAAATAATCAATTGTTTCAAAAGTAAAACTTACCGTATCCAGACGACCGGCGCGAACAACTTGAGATATGTCTAAAGAACATCTGCAATAACAATAATTTGAAAGTAATACAAACAATTGTTTTGCCATTAAAAAAATATTTTAATGTTACATTGATTATAAATTTATAATATGTTAAGTGCTTGATTTGATGTTAGGAGGCTGATGGTAAATTTAGTACTAGGCTTAGTAGGCATTTAACGAAAGCATTATTGTGTCCTAGTGGATGTATTAATAAAATTGTATTTACATAATTTCTTTTAAGTTTGGATTATTTAATTGTGACAGTCGTGCAGAGCTAATGTAATCAACACTCTTAATTGTAACAATGTACGAGTATGTTTTGCAATGATATTTGTAATGCGCGTGACATGTTAGTTAAACAAAAAAAAAAGAATAAAGAATAATATTTCTAGAAAACCAAAGTTGTATTATGGTTAGTTTTATGTGTTAGTCGCAATATAATGATGAATATTTCGAAATATATATGTATCTTTAGATTTGTTATAAATAATACTATGAAAATAGTAGATAATAAATGTATACATATAAATAAATAAAAAAAATGAAAAGTGCGTGCGTAAATAGATACACATGTCAGAAGTGAAACTTCATTGGCAATCGAATTTTTAACTCTTGTTTAAACAAATCTAAAAACTTAGATTTCAGAGACTTAGAGGGGAAAAAGGAAGAGATGTTAGGAATTTAATGAAATTAATTATTAAAAGTGTCGAAAATAATACAAATAATTTATTGAAATCTCAAATGACGAATTGTAAATAAAAATGCTACGTATTTTTTTGTCAATATGAGAAATTATTAATTAAATTTTGTTTTTGAATTTAACATTTAGAAAAGAGAATTAATGAAATATTTTTATTATATGTTTAATGAAAGTAGAATATTAACCTATTAAATGACGAGTGGCAAATAAAAATGCCACATGATATTTGTAAATATTAAAACTACCTAACCTCCAAACGAGATATCATAAAAAACGCTGCACATCTTAGTGCGCCTAAAGAAGTATCACTTCAAAAAAACTAATGATTCCATAAGAGATATATTCAATCATATTGTTATAGGTGATATCTTAAGTCAAACTTAATAATTCTTCCTAGTAATCTTTAATTTTTTCAGTGCACTTCATCTAGTGCCTTGACTGCTTCATTGGTCTAGTGGTTAGCACGTTCGACTACAGACATGAGGTCCTGGGTTGGGCCAATTCGAAATCGATATTGAGATTTTCTCAATATTTGCCCGAAGTTGGGAAAACTTTGGCGGTGTGATCCACCCTCATGCCTCTGAAAGCACTTTAAGCCGTCGGTCCTGAACCTGATCTCTCTCCGGTCGGATTGCCGTCACGTCGGACTATGACAGTGAAGGAATAGAGAGTAATCTTGTGTACTATGCCTGCCAATCCGCAGTGGAGCAGCGCGATGGGTCTATACTCTAAAAACTCTCTCTCATATAAGCATGAAGGCCTTTACCCAGCAGTGTGACGTTAATGGGTTGCTTCTAATCTTACTTCATCTGGAGTGCAAGAGTGAAATGTGTAAGCTTCTAGTTCCCAAAAAATTACTTGGTAAAATGCCGCTGCTTATAGTGTCTATTGTCGCATTTTTAGTGAATACTATGTACGAGAGATTTTTTAAATAAAACTCACGGTGCGCAACATTTACCCCTTCTCTTTTCTATCATGTGGAGCCACACATACATCTAATGCACGATAACGAACTTCTTTTTTAAATGTCACTTTCTCATCTTTGGCTGTAACATTTAAGAAACAGGTCCTTACCTGCCTTTTTCAAAGACTTTCATTGTGTTTATTAACGTCCCACTACTCTAAGGGCTTCTAACAGATAAAAAAGAGGGAATTTGTTTTTTTAAATCAAAAGAGTTGATCACGCGATTTCTTTAGCATGAATCCTCGTGTCTAATCATTAGGCCAATGGTCGTAAACTCGTCATCAAAAACATTGAATTTTAAATAACAAGCACTTAAATTGCATAAAAACAGAAACTTAGTGCATCTTGGGATTGGATTCGACGACTCTCTGAATAAGATATATAAATAATCCACTCATCTAATTACTTGGCTATTACGGCTAATATTCGGACATTTAGCACGAAATCTATAGTGGTGCTGAAATGGTCTTGCAAATTACGTGATCATAGATGCCGTACATGCACGTGCTTAATGATTGCATCGTATGCAACGTGCGTTGTACGTGTTTACGGCAACCGACCTGCCGAGTTTCTCATCCCTGCCCGCCCGGTCCCAGTCGAAAAGCTGTATGGTAATGGTCGTCACGCATCGGCGTAGCACGGACTGTCACAACCCACCAGATTATATATATATACACCAGATAATTACACACACACAAAAAAAATAAGCGCAAATTAACGCAAATATCGGATTAGGATATTAGTTTTGCAAAAACGCTGCGTTGAGGAAAACGTCAGTAATATAATGTTATTTATAAGAGTAAAAAACCCAACGATAAATACAAAACCGCTCGTATCTAGTCCATCTGAAGCTGTACATAAAATCGGCAAAAAAAAAATTCACACAAAGAACCCCTCAAAAGTATTTAAACGAGAACACAAAATTTAAAAAATCCGCATATTACCTATTACATGCCTTCCGTATATTTTATTTCAAATAACCTAATAAATATATTGAACGAAACCAATCTCACTGCGAATTTAATTTCAAACTTATCAAGAAAACTCGTAAAAGCCTAGACTAGCCTAGTACATGGAGAAAAGTAGATAGATCATGAAATCAAACAAAGATTTACTTACTGGTGATTACCAGAAAAAAAGGTTTTTTTTTTGTAATGCAAAGGTTTGTAATGGTAATATAGGGATTTATGAAATGGAGTCACGCAAAACATGGCAGCTTGGCGTTTAAGACTCTAGGGGCAACGGACCTGCCAAGATAGTCATCATTCTGAATGCCCATCCCAGGGTCCCAGTCCCAGAGCTCGCACTGCAACATCTGACTCTTTCTTGAACTTATTAACGCCTTGGAAAAAATTAAACTTATTATAGTAACATAATGTCATTTCCTACAACATATCTTAAAAGATAGCGAAAATACCACGCAAAATACCATTACAATTGTACAACAACATTAATAAATTACTCATATAAGAGCAGTCCTTCTTTATTTTGAATACAGGGATTTACACAGCAATGTACTGAAACGGCGGAGCACATTTCCTATACATAACAAGAAATATAAAAAAAATCTAAAGTCAATTCTTACTCCATCTAACAGGAGCTTCATAAACTCACTATAGTGAAAGAAACCTTTCACGTGTGCTTTTAATAGATGGCGCTAGACATTTTTTGCAAAATAAATTTAATTTATCTTATTATTCAAAAAAGTCTATGCAGTAATAGTTTAAAAGAATGTACATGAACTTGAATTAAGAAAAAGTACTTTATCAACGACAGAATTTTGGAACATTATATATATACAGAGAGAGAGAGAGAGAGTAAATTAATATTAGGAAATGAAAAATACAATGATACGAATAATGTTATTAATATATGCTATCTTAACGAAAATACGTTACCTCTATTAGAATGCAACGCTCTGATCACTCTTTTCAATAGTTTAAAATACTATAAATGATTATACCATTAAAAATATCGCAATCAAACAAATAATATTCGTACAGTTTAACAAACAACCCAGTACATACCTCCTATAAACAGCATAAAATTATATAACTTATTTAAAAGAAAAGTCACACAGAGAAATATACATATATAAATAAATAGGCACATAAGCACAAAGCACACAGAGCATTAGAAAATTTTTAAACATTACATTTGCATTGTAATAATTTTATGTAATTTTGACGGCCTAGATAGATATGCAATGTTCAATCATTTTCAAAAATATTACTTACAATAAAGGCAATCGTGATAAGGTCTTAGAAAACTTATTATATCAAGATATTGGGAATTTTAAAAATTTGATGTGAGCTTAAACTGCACACGACATAAGTGAAAACTTCATTCAGGCGATTTATTTGTGTTTTATATTCCTAAAGTAATATAATTTTTAATATATACATATGTATATATTATAAATTATATAATTAACCATGATAACATTATATCGAACCTTAACATTAATTAGGAAAAAATAAAAATAATTGTATATTAACATTATTATAATTATACATTTGCTGGGAGAAAATAATATAAAATCATAATTGTGTGTAACTTATTATCAACAATCTATTATATGGGATATATGGGATTCCTGGAAGAGATCTCTCCAAAGAGATAAGGTACATTTTGAATTTTGACTTTTATTGATGCATAAATAAATAATGAATTAAGATAAACCAGTTAGGCGTTTACTATAACTCACTCGCTCAGGACGAGCGTTGCATAATTGAGCGTGATGGGTCTGTCTTATTCAATAGACCATAGAGCGTGAAAAGAAGTTTTCACTTCAAAAATATGGAACAAAAATCAATGAGAATTTTCTTAGACCTTTTACGACAAGCAACTATAATATTTCCAAATGTACCTGCCAACCGCCAAAGCTTGCTACTAATAACTAAATGTAAAGAATATCTACTAACGCACTTGGCTACATTGAAGTGTAAATATCGTATAAGTGGCCAAGCGAAATTTGCACCTACCCTCTCGTTTTCCATTGTCAAGAGGGTAGCCCTTCACCTTACTCACCTGCCTAGCTTGTCATCGTCGTTGCCCTCGTCCTTGTCGAAAACTTCTATTTCCAACGCTTGGCCCAGCGATTGCATTATACGCGCCTTTACGCCAATCACGCAAAGTCCCACGCAAACATAAGTAAGGAAAACAAAATCATTTCTCTCATACCTCCTTTCGGTTTCGATAGTAGAAAAGGCGTATAGAAACGTACTTGTGCGCGGCAAAGAATAATCAAGAAAAACAATTACGAAGCTAGTACTTATGTCTGGTTAAATTGGCTATTTTAATTGAAATCATAACATATATTCTAAAGGCTAAATTATCAAATATCTCTTCTTGTATTACGTTATATAAGTAATTATTACCAATCAAGAAATTTTAAATTCAATCGATTTCAAATTAATGATTTCCGTTATATGTTAACAGGCACAATTCAAATAAGGCATGCAAAATGATATCCAGAAAATTTACTACTACAGTTACGAGCAAAAAAAACTGCAAAAAGATGGAGAAAATTCATAAAATAAATTTTTTTTCAGTCACATTTTACATATATACAAATAAAATGAACATACCAAAAATGTTAAAGGATACCTATATAAAAAAATGTGAAACAAGGAATAATTAACTATGAATAAAGCTAATACTATAATTACATTATATCAAATTTATTTTACGATTACACACCGACAGTCATATATTCAAACATTTTCAAGTAAATCTTATTATAATTATGTCAAATTATACGATTTAAAATGATAGATTTTAGGCAATTTTATTTAAAAAGTCTGTACCACAATTGACACCAATATCATCTAAGAAATTCCCCAACTACTAAGGTTTTAATATAATTGATTTTATTTATGTATTACAAAGCTTCACTTCAGGTTCGCGAACCTGAAGTGGCAAGGGACGGGGCACATAGTCCGACGAACCGATGGACGTTGGGGACCGAAGGTGCTGGAGTGGCGACCCCGCACCGGGCGGCGCAGTGTAGGGAGACCCCCACAAGGTGGACCGACGACATAAAGAGGGTCGCCGGTAGCCGCTGGAGCCAGGCGGCGCAAGATCGGGCTTTGTGGACATCATTACGTGAGACCTATGTCCAGCAGTGGACGTCCATCGGTTGAAGCGACGACGACGATTACAAAGCTTAATTGTAATTAATATTGAAAGTAGATGCGAGAAACGATTTAAAAAACATATGAACAAAACTCGCAACGATTTGTCGCCATGTTTGTGACGTCATAATATTCACGAACGTGGACAAAAAATGAAAAGATATAATAAATGAAAGTCAGCTGTATACCACTGTGGGAAAATAACAGTGCGACGTCACACGCACTCGGGTTAGTTCGGGTACTGTCGGCGTGCTTTCGGCACTCTGTTTAGATGAAAAAATATATTTAAAATAACCATTTAATTATAAAGACAATCAAGAAATTATAAATATTAGCTTTCTTCATAATTATTAATTTCTCATCCTGATTTAATTACATGCGAAGCAAAAATAACAATAATATTTGTATATAAAAGGAAAAAATTCTGTTAGTAATAACAATAATACGGTAACGAAAACGAAATATAATAAAGAAACAATCCACTACAAAGTTTTAAACTTGCAAATTCGTATAAGAATGAATATAAAGAATATGAAATTCCATAATAAATTTACACAGAAGAAAAACTTAATACTCACCGAGAAATGTATACCAGATAAAAAAATTGAACACATCCAATTTGTTTTGGAAAATGGGACCTAAAAGTGCTGTGTCCAATAACTGAATCTACAAGCGTCGGATTAAGATAACAGTCAACAGATATACAGTTAAATGACATTTAACATAATAATTATAGGTGCATTAACCATAACCGTGCTGAGATATAAAAAAATGGAAGAAAAGAATAAATAGTAAAAATATGTTTCTAATAACGTTATATGTACCTCACACCAGAACTCCCACCGGGGGTTGATATTGTTGTCAATGTGCTTGGTCTTCCATTGTTGTGCGCCGACTGTCAAGATTGCATAAGGATCCGACTTACCCTTGCCTGCAAATTAGGTAATTCCAAAGATAAAATGGGTTTTATGTTTTTAAATCGACTCTGGAAAGCAAACACGTAGTCACCCACATCCAATTGTTTTAACAAAACAATAACTACGATAAAGTCAAATCAGTTTAGCAAGCAAATATGAATATAAAGTCATCTGGTAGCATCACGTGAGGTAACAGGCTTTTAATTACATTATCTTTAATAATGAACTGCCTGCTGAACTCATAACAATTAGTGACTTTTTCAAATTTAAAACTAAAAGACTATCTGTTCGATAAAACTTTCTACGCGCTAGATGAATACTTAAATTAATTGAATTTATAATTTGCCAGACGAAGCATTCATGTATGATTTTATTTTAACATAAGTTCAGACATATTTACATAAAGGGCACTTTTATGCGTAAGGGATATTGATACTAAGTGGAATACTTCAATGACATGTGTTTTTATAGCTCAATTCTAATTTTTCTTTCAGTCAAATTTTTTATTATTATTTTATTTTATGGGTGAAGGTACTTAAAAATGAGATAACCTTAGTCTAGGAAATATTATTTATTTATTTGTATAAATATATTATTAATTGACTTTCATTTCACATATTATGCATTCTAATTATCCATAATATATTATTATAATATTCTTAAAACTTTACAATAAAAAGGAACAAAAATTTGTACATGGGAAATGGTAAAATGTGAAGGACATTTTTATTGCTTATTGTGACATCTACAACTAACCAAATTGACAAATAAATAAATATTACTATTATTTAGTAATCATGGTATTACTAAAAATATGATACAAACTCACCCAACATGGATACATCTTTCTTCATGAGATTCTGAGCTTCAACAAGATGAATTCTGAGTACACCCTGAAAACATTTTTAATTGAATTAGAATGCCATTCAATTTATTAAAAAGATGCACAATTAAATATAAATACACCATACACACTGTAATATTAATAACATTTTAAAATTGAAAGATAAGTGACTTTCAGTAATGAAATTCGACCTATTTTTTTTATGATTCAAATTAGGAAAAACCTGGTGAAGAGTGATGATATAATATAAGATGGTAGCGCAATAATTTAGTAAGAGGTAAATTGAACTCTTAACAGTTTTAACAGCATCGTACCTAAACTCAAATTTTTCGCTCAACGGCATGTCTTTCCTAGTACGGTTGTTAACTATCCATGGCCGAAGCAGTCTGCTGTAATTAATACTTACTTCTGGTTCTGGCATGCGAAGATCAACTGTTGGTATTTCGTCACTCAACTTTATGGGCAATTTATTAGGCAACACCATCATCTTGGCTACTTGTTCAACAATACACCGACGTAATATGTCACTGAAAGTTAATGAAATTGTATATATTGCTGATACCTATAATGAAAGTCGATCTCCAAGAATATAAATGTTCAATACAGCATTTGGAAGTTATGTTTCATTGGTAAAAATTTTATAATCTGACAAGCTGACCCGGCAAATTTCGTGCCGGCTAAGAATCAATAAATAAAACTGATGAATGATAATTGCAGAATGTTTCTTCTTTAGTAACTAATATGGTAAAAACTTAGCAGGAATAAAAATAAAAAAAATCGCGACCGAATTACGCTCACATTCCCGACTAAGTTTTGAAATTTTATAGTTGTATTATAAAATAATAATGTTTCTGAACAACAAACGTCTGACATGCAAAAACAAAAAAAATATCGCATTTAAGTTTAATTCCTGAACTACTGTATTGTATTCCAAGCATTTTTGAAGTGAAACTTCTTTAGGTGAATGACGGTAAAATTTCTACGGATGAAACGCACGTCACGAAGATGTGCAGCATTTTTTTTATACACATTCGTGTGAAGGTTAGGTAGTTTTAATATTAACAAATTTCATGTGGCATTTTAATTTGTCACTCGTCATTTAATAATTTAATATACTATTTTTCATAAAATATAAAATAAGAATATTTCATAAATACTCTTTTCTAAAGTTTAAATTCAAAAACAAAATTTAATTAGTAATTTCTAATATTGACAAAAAACACGTGGCATTTTTGTTTTGAATTCATCATCTGAGATTTCAATAAATTATTTGTATTCGAATTTAACTTCGATACATTTGGCAAGTATCACAGAAGGGATCGTGATTATTTAAAAGTTATGTTAAATGTTTAAGTAGATACTATATATTACAATGTACGGTAGTCATATGATAATTCTATTAACTTCATGCATGTGGTGTTTACATTTAAATAATTGGCTAGATTTACAATGAAAGGAAGTCCTAGCATATATATTTACCTTAATAAATAAATAATTTTCGACACTTTAAATATTTTAATCACATATCTTCCTTTTCTCTCCAAGTCTCGGTATCCAAAGTTTTAGATGTGTATAAGTATAAACAAGACTTAAAAATTAGTTCGCCAGAGAAGATTCACTTCTGACATATGTAATTTGTACGCATGCACTTTTTCTTCATATTTACTATTAAACCTATCCTAGACTTCCAAAAATAATTCAAAACTCAATATCAGCCAACTCTGTTGAGCCGCACCCGAATTTCAGCAAGACTAACGGTCAGCAATTAATTTTTGTACATATGTACATGTCTTAATCACGTCAAGCGTGAAACCATACCTCGTAGTACACATAGTCCAAATTGTAAACATATTATTAAAAACTTTCTTCACATTGTAACTATCCCAGTAATGAGTACTAATAATAAGTATACGAAGTCGCGAGCACAAGCTATATTATAGTAGAGAAAATGTTAGAAAATATTAATCTTACGTACCTAAATCCTGGCATGTCCAGTATGTCAGCGGCGCCGACCAGATTGAAGTCGATGGCTGGGTTGTTGAGGAAGAACACTTGCAAACCACCCACTAGTGGTATTTTACTTATAAGTGGCTTCATTACGACGCGGACCATACCGTGGATCTACAACGACAGATAGATTTTTAATAAGACACCCGAATCACTTTTGGGTTTGACTCGACATAGTTTTAAAATTTATTTTTAAAACGTCCTACTATAATAAGCATATTTCAATATTAACGATTATTTAAGCGATAAAGATTTTATGACTTTATTCTAGTTGCACATGAAAGCTAAACATATTGTAACATACTAAAACTATATTTAAAAGAGTAACCGTTGAATCGATTTTCCGAAACGGTGGTAGATTTGTTACCAATGGACAGACTAATGACTATTTAACAGGTTTTTGAGCCTACTTGAATAAATAATATTTTGATTTGATTTAGATAGATAGATAAATACTTTATTGCACACATTACATTAAGAAAAATTACAAGAAAATTTAAATAGTTAGTAGTAGTTTAGGAACCACAGCATGCAAATGCGGTCTTATTGCACAAGCAATCTCTTAACAGACAACCTTTGGGTAAAGGAAACTGTAAGTGAAAGAAAGCAGGTGACACGATAAAAAACAAGGAAAGCAATAAAAAGTACTTAAAATTACTGTATAAAATACATATATAAAAATAAATTTAATATATATAATATAATTTAAAACATATAAACAGAAGTACGAATACATAGACGATACGCAAATATACAGGTGTTAAAAATACATTTAAAAATTACACTTTTGAGAATATATACAAACAATGCTACTGAAAATATTATTTATGACGATAAAAGTGGGAGTGCAATCGTCTTTTAAAAGTATGGAGTATCAGACTTATGTATTTCTAATGTTAAGGAGTTCTATAGACTTATTAATGTGGCTGTGAAGGAATTGCTGTTATTTGGTGTGATAGACAGGGAAATTAAGCAGTCTATTTTTGCTAGACGTCAAATTATAAAACATAATTACAATAGCACAGCGGTGTCCTGAGATATTACTATTGTAGAAGTTTAATAGCCTAATTACCTGGAGATCTTTGATGCCACCACGGATTCGTTGAAGCACAAATGATATATCACAATCCCCCGCGTAGCTGAAATTAAAAAAGCATAGGAGCACACAAACACAGAAATAGGTAGGCGAATATAGAAAGAACTTTAGAAAAAAATTGTAGATTTAGACCTTCCACACGAATATTAAGAATAGGGAATAGTCCAATAAAACAGCTATATCCTGTAAACCCTCAACAAATTTTTTTTTTTTATGGGGGACAAGGGCAGCAACTCCACAAACTTGGGGTAAAGCTTCTATTGACCTCCGACACATATCCCAAAAATAAAATTGCATCCTCTAACAAATGCAATATTTGTTCCTTAAATTGTAACATTTCAACGGAGTAATGGTCTAAGCCAGGGCTTCTTAAACTATGGGTCGCGACCCCAAACGCGATCGCGTAGCATAATTTTTTTAATGTCAAGTATTTATATATGTCGGAGGGCAGATGTCTGTGGAACACTGGCGCCATCTATCGGCGTGGACAGAGTCAATGGTGGTAGTCCGGCGGGAGTCTCTCGGCAGTTGTCGGTAGCGCTCGACCATAGCAGTCTACTGTTGGAACTGTCGCGTTCCCAGCTATTATTGTTAATGAGTTTGTGTAAATTGATATCGGGAACATTAAGTGATTGAATAATATAATCAGAGTTAATTAACAAAATGTTTGATTGCACCAACATCACCTACAAACGCCCACAGAATAAGAAATTCAATAATGGATCCAATTAATAACGATGTCGGCGGAGAACCCTACGCCCCTGTGCTTCTCCGTCATATATACCATTTTATAACATTTTTAATTTCAGAATTTTGTGTTTCAAAACGAATTCTAAAACTGTATATTTTCAAATGTATATGTAAGTTGATACCTAATAAATAAATCATCAAAAAATATTAATTTATTTTTCTTTTATTATTATATTTGTATGGGGTCGTCAAGAAACTCACAATCATAAATGGGGTCGTGAATGACAAAAGTTTAAGAAGCCTCGGTCTAAGCCATTTTATAGTATTAACAAATATGTTTGAACTTGATAAATCGTGCCACTTATTTGAACTATCTCAATACAAAGTCCAAATTACAAAGGTAAACATCTAAAAATTCACGTTTGAGTTTAAAGTTTTCCAAATTCCCGGTAACAGAAGTATGTCAATGCAAAAATTTCCGAACCTAATTTTGATTATCAATGACAGAGGTGGACTCGTATCTATAGGACATTTATCCACTGTCTTAATTGAATAATTGTAAACAACAGTAACACACATAAGTTTTTAAAGAGAAAGGAACTTTCCCTAAGTCCAATTGTGTACTTAGGTGGAATTATGTCATCATAGACCTGTGCTGATAAAAGGTAAATATTCAATTAGAATATCAGTTTTTCAAGATAATTGTAGTAATGAATTAGATTAAATGTTATCAATGATTGAGGCGTCTAACTAGGCGATTATTTGTATGTGCGATTTTCTATTCAAAGTTTAAAATAGATTATACCATCGCAAGTATACATTGTTTAAGGGACAGCCAGCATTTTATTTTTATAATTGTTGACAGCTTAGAGTTTGACTGGGATCTCACGCGATGATACAGTTTAAAAAAGATCATAGTCAAGCGCTAAGATGTCATCAATACAAAAATAAAACTCTTGTGTTGTCTGTATGTCGCGTTTTCAAGCAAAAAACTATTTAAATGAAATGTGGTATACAAATAGTCTAGAGCCTTAGAAAAGACATGAACTTTAGAGCTAGAAGCTTGAAATTTATTTTTTAGACTCTTGATTCGGTATAAACAAACATGACGTTCAAAGTTATGACCTCAAGCATGTAAAACAACGATCTTTACTAATATTATGTATGTGAAAGTATTGTGTCTGTCTGTTTGTTCACGCCAAAACTACTGAACCTATTTAAATGAAACAAGTCTTAGAGAAGAAAATAAGATCTTTACAGTAAAATCCTGCAAATAGCCCATTGAAGTATTTAAACATATGTCATATTTGTAAAATAATTAGCCTAAATTACAAAAAGGCTACCAAAAAAAAACTTTTCCACGTGGACGAAGTCGCGGCCACATCTAGTACGTATTATAAATGTTTTTGTGCTATACTAAAAAAATTAGCGCGTTCAATAGAACATAAAATGTATGTTAATAGTCTATATCGAATCACATTTTAATCTACCTTCAAAATTTGACGTCGTAAATTTATCATTACATGTAATCGTGACTAATAGCTCTATTCATTTGCGTAGTCTAGACAAACTTACAATAAGTCCACATCCATGATGATCTCATCTCTAGAAAGGTTCTTATCGTATACCTTGACGCCTCCAACGCGCGGCGCCTGCAAACAAACCCGATTACAGTTATCACACTCATAAAAACAGTTCTTATTGTACTATATCTACACAATACACCCACGCTAATTAAACATTAATCTTTTTCAATTTTGATAAGCTTTAACACTAGTAGGTTAAGTTAAAGTATCGCTTGGTATTATCCTCGCTCATAACAGGCAGGGTTTGGAGACTTTCCCTACCTCCCTGATACCCAATGTTATGTGGAACTATATAATCTAGAATCAGTATGAAATGAAGAATATTAAGGAATGCAATAAAAGTCCATTTCAGGATGTGAAGGAATACATACGTATTCCTTCACATCCTGAAATGAACTGCTCTGTGATTAGTGGGACTAAGGTACGGGGGTTGAAGAAGTACATACTATGCATATACGTCAACGTTAATAATAATAAGCTTTGACAATAGTACATAACATGAAGTTCCACTGGGTCTCGCGTTCTAGGCCTCCTAACTCACAGGACACAGAATTTGGAGCTCAAATTCACCTTCCTGCTTCAACACATATCTTTACAATAAGCCCACACCAAAGAAATTGTAATGTTTTTTTAAACTACATAATAAATGACTAATTAAAGCACCAGGGGGCCTCACGGAACAGGCGTCCTCATTGATAGGAGACCTCATTGATAGGAGACCTCATTGATAGAGAGACAGGATTTGGACCTTTCTTTTATGTATTTATTATTTCTGACAGTGTAGCGCTTGACTGGGTTTCACCTGGTGTAAAGTGATGATACAGTCTAATGGAATGGAAGCGCGTTAATCTGGCTAGAGGCGATATACCCCTTAACACAGCATCGTACCGAAATACAAATCTTTGGCGATACGTCTTTGCTTTTAGGGTGGCAACTAGCTACGGCAGAAGCCTCCACCAGTCCAGATCAGACAAATTAGAAAGTACAATTTCCTAAATTCCTCCTACCGGAATCGAACCCGGGACCTTCGCTAGCAAAGCGAATACTCACACCACTGCAACAGCGAGGCTGTGAAAATGGTGTTTCAATTGCTTTATGTTTAAAAATTAAATAGTGGAATCTGTTGTGGTTTCTTTGTAAAACTGAATGAGGAAAGAACCCTAATGACTTTAGATTTTAAATCGTTTTTTAAAACCTTCGCCACTGAAAGGAGTTAAGAAAAACTATGATATCGACTCATAAGCACTGACTTCGTCCGTATGGAATAGTCTTTCTCAATAGAATTTTAAAAAATTTAGGCTAAAAATTTTACATAGACTTTAGACACGTACGTGTATATAATGAGATTTTTGCAGCAAAACACTGCGAAGAGCTTGTTGTCCTTTCTAGGGCTCTAGACTCTAGTTCAGTAATTTTGGTGTGATATCGTGATAAACAGATACAAAGAGTTACTTTCGCATTTATTATATTAGTAAAGATTGTTTCTTTACAACTTTGAGGGTAAGAATATTTATTAATATGGACAAAAACATGAGTTTCAAGATTTTAGCTTTAAAAATAACGATAGTTTCAATCGTCACAACACTTTTTTGTGCATCAAAAAGTAGCCATGTCCTTTCTCAAGCTGTAAACTATCTGTTTAAGAAATTTTATTAAAATCAACAGATTGCAAGTGCAATTTGAATACCACATATATTGTAATTAGCAAGATATGACGCCAGTTATGACCGCTTTATTGTCTTATGGCTTTCTTGTATCGTATCGCATTTAAAATATACCCAGTGAAGTCATACCGATCTACATGAATCATTGAATGCATAATGAAACTATGAAAAAATGTATGAACGGAATATTGTCATTATTCACACGTTTTAAGTATCCGGTCTGGTTTGCCGTCGGTCCATTTTTGGGTGAACATAATGTTCTTACGACTTCGTGTTACGTATAAAAATGTACTATTTATATTTCAAAATAATCTAAAGTGTTGATACGTCCCACTGTTGGGCATATACTTATAAATTTAAAGCAGAGAGATTTTAAGACTTAGACCCCCACGCTGCTCTAATTCCCCAGGCCCAATAAACCCTCAAGTTTCTCTCAAGATATGAAGGTAGATGGGTAGGTTTATTATTAATTTTTATTTTTTGCTCTTTCTCTTATAGTCTCGTTATATGTTTTTACTCTGGTGTTGGCATTAAGGTGCGAACTTAAAAGCAGCTTCGAGCTGAGTTTACGCCTTTTCGCAGAAATGTTAATATATACATATTTTTTAACTTTTGTCCCATATAAAGTAAAAGATACATTTTTTGGGAATAGAGATATTTATTATTATTATCTTCAAAACGTTTCCTTCAAGTAACAAGTAGTATTTGAAGGCGTAGTATCGTCGGCAAAGGTCCTGGGTTCAATTCCCAACAGGGAAAGTTTAAGAAATTGCATTTTCTAACTCGTCTGAGCTTGGACTTGTGGGTGGCTTCGGCTTGGCCAACTACCACCATACTAGGAATATTGTACCACCAAGCAAATACTTTGCGTTCCGGTATGTTATGTAAAAAATAATAAGAGACAAATTAGCTCTTACCAAATTAGACCGCTTCCATTCTAAACTGTATCACTTTCCATCAGGCAAGATTACAATCAAGCGCTAACCAGTGATCAATAACACAATCCTATATATGTTGGTCCTAGGTAAAATTACCTAAAACCTAAAAACCTTTTGACATGAATACGTTCTTAAAATAGCATCAATACGGAGGTAAAAACAATAAAAGTGCGTACGTACAAAGTACAAATGTCAGAAGTGAAACTTCTTTGGCAAGCTAAATTTTAAGGCTTGTCTATATTTATCTAGAAACTAAAACTTTTCCGAGACTTATAGGAAAGGAAAAAGGAGGATATTTTAGGAATTTAATTGTCATTATAATAATAAGTGTCGAAAATTAATACAAATAATTGTTTCTGTCAATGTTAGAAATTGTTAATAAAATTTTGTCTTTGAATTGAAAATTTTGATAAGAGAATTTATGAAATATTTTTATTTTATGACATATTAAATGATGAAATGACGAATGGCAAATTAAAATGCCACGTTATTAGTAAATATTAAAACTACCTTCAAACGAGTTAGCATTAAAACACTGCAAATCTTCGTGACGCTAATCACGCGTATCATCCTAAAAAAATTAACCCTCATGCTTAAAGAAGTTTACTTTCAAAAAATCATCACTTACCAACAGGAGCTAACCTGACAGCTAAAAAAAACAAGACATAATAAATGTGTTTAACTTACAATAGTGCCGAGGATCATTCGCTCGAATTTAAACCCGTTTAGTTTATAATTTGCCAAACTCTCAGCTACTGCTGGTTCTATAGAGTCTTTTAGAAGCGATCTCGCGTAGTGATTCACGTTGGGCCACACTTGTAGGAAAATCTGTTGAAAATATATGACTTTCATATATATATAAACATATTTGTTGTACATTAAAAGCTGTGTAAATATTTCGTACCCTGTTCAACCATTCTGCTCTCTCTACATCAGGAAAGAAAACCTGAAAAATAAATTGAATTAACTGCCTTATTATACACAAAGACATTACTTCCATTATACTTTTTAAAAACTGTACCCTTTAAGTATTATTCATTTAAATATTAAATAAGCCTAAAAGATTAAATCATCAGAGAGGCCTAGACCTTTTACTCGCAAAAATGAAAATTACAAATCAGAAAATAAGTTGAATTATATAACTGAGAAAAATATTATTTAAAAGCTGTAGTCGCCAATAATGTCACTTTGTGAAGCTACACTAAATGTAATTATGTCATTGGTTGATTTCAACATTAGTTCAAAGCTCTTCTGTAAAATTAGGTTTATTGATATTCGTTACTATTCTTCTAAAACAACAACATATGGCTAATTATAAAGATATGACAAGTTTTTGGACAATAAAAGCCATAAATAAAAATAAAAAATTATCATGAAAGTCCCCAACACACAATTTTGGTACTTAAAAACTTAATGTTCTGTGGAGAGGTTTCAAAAAATTTTGTGATAATTAAGCACACATGTAATATTTACTTCTATCTCAACTAATTGTAGATTAGCAAATTAAAATTTGGACCTTCATATAAACCAAACAAGTTTCTTCGCGTCATCTTCGACATACATGACACTGGTGAGATAACTTAAGTCCAATTGGTACACCTGAAAGCCATTTTTAACAGACTTCAAAAAAAGGAGGAGGTTATCAATTTGTCTGTATTTTTTGTTGGTTACCTCATATCTTCCAACTGGGTGGACCGATCTTGATGATTTTTTTTTATTTGAAAAGTGGTGCTCGTCATAGGATCCCATTTTTTTAAAACCAGTTCTGATGATGGCATCCATGAGAAAACCGGATAAGTCTTAAATTTGCATAAGCATGTGCGCGACAAATAGACGAATAACTCATGATTCTTTTTTTATTAGAAAGGATATACTACAAGGGTTGATTTGTGATAGTTAGTTCTGATGATGGAATCCTTGACAAAGTGACGGAATCCTTCAATTCTTAGGAGCAAATCAACGATACTCGGCAGAATCTTCTATAAGCTATCCAGATATTTGAGTTGCCTACCGTAACTTCGGTATGATCAATGCTGGTCGTAGTTAAATATGAAGATCAATAAAACTCCTCAACGGCTTACAGTAAGAGTACGATTTTTGGAAAAATATATAACTGTTTGTAATCAAATGGCAATATTCTTACGTTTGTTGTTGCAATACTTGAAAAGTGAATTATGTGTGAAGCGGTGGTATATGTTTGCGGGTTCAATTCCGGATGTGGCGATATTAACGTAAATTGTGTTATCTCATATGAGCAACACGTTTTTAGGTGTACACATATTGAGACAAATTTGATAGTTTACTTCAGATTCACTAAAAATCAAAAAATAAAAGAAGAAGACTATTATATGTTAAACAATATTTTACCCAAGCAGGCAAGTCGTCTAATCTTGCAAGGACAATATCCTTCTCAGATGAAACAGCAGCCGTTTTTGCCAGATTACGTCTATATTCGTTTTCCTTGCGCCATTGATCGCGCATCACGGAAAGTATAACGGGACCCATCAACCATGCAACACTCCATTGCATATAGCCCACCAAATAAACTGCACCTACTATGGCAACCTAGAAATACATCACATGACAAAACAATCACTAACATTACTACATTTTAATTATTAGCTAGCACTGGTGATGATACCCTCATTCCTGATCTCTTTCTAATATGGGGAAAACCTATTGGAGTGGTTAACATAACCATTAAATTTAAATTGAAGCATGTTACTGGAGTTTTATATTATTGATTTATATATAATATTGATAACATTTGCCTGATTAATCTTGACGAAAGTGAAGATATGAAATAGTCTGTTTATTTGTAAAACAAAAATACACTTTTCAAAACATTCTATTAATCATAAATTAAAAATATACGGAAATAGTTATCATTGTTAAAATTGTAAGCATTGCTTTTTCTTTCATTAGGTTACAATTGTAAACATATTCTTAATATTAATGTTTAAGACATTTTATATACACTTAATTGCTACCATATGGTCCTTGCAATGGACTAAAGCCTACTCTTTTAAAACAACAGTGTATAGAGAATAATGTCTGAATTGTGTAACCTTGGTGTAATTGGGTTCTAAAACCTTCTATTGCATGTTAATATGTTTACTTTTAGCCTAATGGGGCTAATAAGCATGTAACTAATGTATGATGTCACCTACATACTGTTATCACAAACCTTCACCACTTCAAACAGGAAAACAAATTTACCATCTTTATAACTATTTATTGATAATTACCTATTTATTTAACACCATTATGAGACTGATTTTTTTCGTATAAAACTACAAATATAATGATAAAAACTAACTACAAAACAAATCAATAAAAAAATCAAAGTCAATTTGTCATTACATATACCCTTAAACCTTTTACATACACTTACAATAGATGATGGTATACAATTTGCCAATCTTAACATAATATATATAAGATTTAAAAATACTAATAGTAGGAGTTGAATTAATAACACAATTAGACAAGTAACTAAATTAATTTCACTTACACTTCAAATTAATGTCTATCTACATATCAAAAAAGAACATGTGACTGTGTATATTTACTATTTCCACAATTTTATTTTACTTTAATATATTAGAAATGCTAGAATGTAACTAGAATTATTGTAATTATCAAATGATTTATAATTTAAGACAACATTACGAACAAATAGAGTATAAAATAGTCTATGTATGTATGTAAACTAATATAGTATTTGAGACATCTTAAGTATATCATTAGAAGTAATAACACATTAATTTAGATCACTTCGTCGAAATATTTTTGAACAGACAACAGTAAAACTACTATAACCACCTCATAATGTGTTACTGAAGGTCACATACCTTCTCAATAACGTTGAAGCTATCAAGCCCAAGGTTATTGTGACTCAGAGATTTCAACTAATATAACAAACTGATGTTATTTAATATTAAAAGATTCAGGTAATCCTGGATATAATAGAAAAAGCAGCTTATATATTTATGTACTTTACACTGCTTTCTAATTTGTGTCAAACAATTATAATATAATATTCATATTAGTTCAAAAATATTATAGTAACTTAGGAGAATAACTCTCTCCTAATTAAATTTCCACCATGGCAGACAATTCCATACAGAGATTAACTATTTGTAAGAGAGATGTTACAGTGTACAATATACACCTTCATTCACCACATATATTCCTTCACACATATAGTAATATGGGCAACAAATCTAAGATAACTAAAAAGAGATCAGGTGCTGAACTGTTGGGTTAACATTCTTTCTGATGTTCCAGCTCTAGGCAAATTCTGCAATTTGGTTATAGAAAACTCAATATATATTCAAAATAAGCCTGATCCAGGACCTCATGATTTGTACCTGAAAAGGCTGACTGTTAGACCAAAGAAGCATTTAACTTGAATAAATTAAATAACTAAATACTAACCTTTTTAAAAAATCTATATATAATAGACAACACACCAGGATCTTCCTCTCTGCTTACTGGCAGAGCAAATTTACTGTTTGTTGTCATTTTATCGTCACTCGCCTAGAAATATTAGATATTGTAATAAACATCAATTAAAGTCTTTTTCATTATTTTTTCAAGTCTAAACCATTTCAATCAAGCGTTTATTTAACATTGGTAATCACTACACAACATATCCTTATTCAAACTCATTAAAATTTAAAGTGGCTTACTGCCGTGACTCATTATTATTTATAAACATGAAGTATTCCGGTAAAATAAAAAAAATAAACTAGCTAGCGGAAGGTACAAACTAAAGGAATGCATATAACATACCATGCTGGGTATTACACGGGATGCGATGCCGAAAATTAACTATAAAGCATATAAACTACCAGTGCAGGTTCTTTAACGTAAAATATGTGGATTACCGAATGGTGTTATTTTCGTCGCACTTAAAAGGAGATGCAATATATTTCCATGTCCGAAAGTTAAAAAAATTAAAGCGAATATTTTCAATGGAAATAACCTAATATCCTATCCGATATAAATTACACATATCCTTTAACTAGAAAAGCTAATGAACTTTTTACTTGAACGCCTAAGAATTATCAAAACGAAATGCGGCTTGTTACTTGTTACAATTCAGATTGTCAAAGTCAACTTATAATAATACGTCAAAGCGAGTTCGTATTTTTTATTCATCACTTTAGTACAGGTTTTACACCAGACAGCTTGAATACGTCAAATCACAAATACCAAAAGCATTCACAAAGGTCGGATTGTAATCAAGTCAGATACTTACATTTTTATCAACATTGTTGTATTTTAAGTTAGTTGAATAGGATATAACGAAATAGATATTTGTTTTATATATATATTTTTTTTGCCACCTCAAATATTACTTAAATTTCGAGGTTAACAAATGAAAATTTACTGGACAGGTTTTCAATAACAAGTTATCCATAGTTTAACGTATATGTATTTTAATAAAGTTATGCGAGGTAAAAAAAATAATTAAAAAAACTACAAGCACACACATGTTCTATTAACACACACTCGCACAGAAATCTACTACATATAATATGTTTAATATGTAAATTCATCTTATATAGGATTTTGTTCAATTTTTGTCTACGTAAAATTTGACCAAATAAAAAAAAGATCCAACAGACAAATACACAAACTCAAAAATACGTACCTTGCGTAACGCGTAACGAAAATTTTACTGTACCATGTAAAAAAAAAATCACCTCAATAACCACGCTGTCATCCTATATTTCGATTACCTAAACTCAAAATAAAGGATAATCAATAAAAGCATTCACTACTACCTGTACTTACATATAAAGGGCAAATAATAAAAATAAGTATAATACTTAATTACATTTATTTAAGAAGGCACGATTATTATGACATATATCAATAAAACACTCCAAAAGAGTTTACAAAATGTTATATGAAAGAATATACAAAGTTAACTACAAAATTCAATCTCATTACTGTTAAACTGCTTCCACTACAATTTATAGATGATAATCTCCTAGCTACTTTGATTAATATATTTTTAGTGTGGAATGATATCTGTATGTTTTGAGCAAAGTTATTGGGTTTTATTGTATTTTACTAACCTTTTAAATGTGTGAAAAATCGTTAGATATTAAGTTTTAAGTAAAATCAAGTTCTAGATATTGTTGTGACAACATTATCATTGAATTTCAATTAAGAAACTACTTAAATACAATATAAACAACTTGATGAACATTACTACAATTACTATATGTTCTTCAGAACTGGGATAACGTTTATAAATACTGACATCTATTACGATCTTTTCATAAGTTGGTACATAACACTATTTTTTTATATTCAATCTCCATAACCATTTTTAAGTACAAAAATGACCTTAAAATACTTAGAGCGGTGGTGGTTATATGACATGACGGAATGTGTTTTATTTTCGCATTAACGAAAGTTAATAACTACAATGCCGTTATTCTATAGACTATCTTATATAAAAGCTATTACATAGGTATGTATTCACAGGTTGGTAGTTATAATGTAAAATAATTTCACTATATTTTTTTTTTTTAAATATATATGCAGATATTCATACCGTCATTTATATAAGTTGCTTTTAGCTATTTGCTCTTTTATTTATTTAATATGTTTTTATATGCTTTATTACACATGCTACATTTTAGAGAGATAACTTAATAGTAACAAAAAAATATAAATGTAGAAAAGGCGATCTTATCGCCAAAGAGCGTCTTTTTCGAGACAAACATTGAGTCTAAAAAACTATAACACATAGGTTTGAATGAGTGTTGAAATACATATTTTCTTAGATATAGATAGTGTAAAAACTTATAAACTTTGTACTTATTATAAAGATGATGCCCGTGAAGATGACATATTTTTCGCATAACTTAACAAAGATACAGTCATTAGTATAAAGGTGATATTATGTAAAAGTTTATATTAATCTGTCTAATGTTTAAATAGCACAAAAAATTTATGTTCAATCCGCAAAAAAATTATTCAATTCCAATCTTCAAATAGCAAACAAAATTCAATGTTCAAAAAACAAAAAATCTGTTAGAGAGCAATTGTAATAGCGTTCACAGGTGGCTGTTTAAACTGAAATAAGACTGTTAAAGATTTTGAATTATAAAAAAGACCACATTTTCGTAAATACACTTTATGGTGTTATGGCAACTCATATAAGTTGCTTATGATATTATTTCTTTATTAAAATAAATTCCTTATTAACTTCATTAAGTCTACTTCATTATTATTACAATGTATTAAAGTGAAAACTTCTTTAAGCGCGCTGAGCATTTTATTTTGTAGGTATAGAATGAGACTGAGACGTCACGCTCGGCTTTGTAACGCTCTAATAAAGTTGATTAAATGAGCAACAGACATATATTAAACGCGTCACTAATATATTATAATTCATTATTTAATATAAAATTACTCACAATACATCTTTGACTAAAATTTATATTCAATTATTATATATATATATATATGGTATATGTTATGATTTTATGAATATGGAAATAAAAATTTTAATCTTATTATTAACTTCGGCTTGATGAAATCTTCACTTCTGTCGTGTGGTGTTCGGTACACATTTTTAAATCTTACATCATAATATTTTTTATAAAACATTACAGTTCTTAAGATTCATATAAAAAACTTTAAATAATGATGATGTGCGATGGCCATATTTATAAGAAAAAATGTACCTGTTTACAACAATACAGGCAACTACTGAGAGTGAAACCTCAACAGAATAGACTAGACTTTATTTCCAGTAACCTTTTATTATTATATAATAAACACTAAGAAATATGCTAGAAGTTATCAGTTATGTATAAACTGTCAAGTTTGTGGTTAGTCTATGATTAGAGAAGTAGTCTGTAATACAGATAATACGCCCTTCAACTCGAGGGGGGAGGGGTTGCGTACAGCGATGGCGTGCTAATACAATAAGCATGAATAACTTATTTATAACATTTGTTTGAGAATTCATTAATATTAAGTCATTCTATACCCCAATAAGACCATTTCATTATCCAACTCTGTTGTTAGGATATTTTATAATTATTATTATTATAATTGCTTTTTGTTGCTCAATGGATATTTTAAAAAGAGTCTGTTGTTTATATAATATTTAATTAGAGAATAAATTTAATATCAAATCACTGAACCCTCTCTATTATACTATGGCAGATTCATAAAAATTTTAAATTAGCTAGCAACATTGTTTTTTTTTATAATTCTTATTAAAATGCAATATATCCAGTCATAAATTTCATATAACTATAAAAATTCTATTAATAACATTTAATATATACAATAAAATCAACTATCTCTTTTTCCTGCGATTATCCAGGCTTTACAATAAAGGTGCTGTAAAGCCCACTTGAATAAGCAAACTTTGATTTGATTTAGATCTAAAGCTTATATAGCAAGTGTACAAAAATATAGTATGCGACGACCTTGTTACCGTTGAATAACAATTTATGCTGTAAGATGTTTGATACGATCAAGGAGAGCGTCACATGTCTTTTTTGCATCACCAAGCAACATAGCGGTGTTAGGGTTATAGAAGATAGGGTTATCAACTGCAGCGTATCCTACACCCATCGATCTTTTCATAACTACCACCTGAAAACATTTTTTTTTTAAATAATATTTTACAGACATTTGACCTGAAGATTAGTAAAGATACAGTATATAATAAAAAAGCTACGAGGTAAAACTAGAATAATAATAAATCGTTTATTTCCACTTCAAAAATTCAAGTTTTCATGCAAAGTATGATCAATTACACTTTGCAGATAAAGAAAGTATTGTGTCAGTGAAAAAAATATAAACATGTGTATCTGATTTAAGGCATGGGAAAACATTGTAGTTATAGAAGAAAAGTATTTATCTCATTCAAAATGGAGCTATGATGAGGACTTTCTAATGCTATACAATTTATTTTCGGTGAGGAAATGTGGTTTTTTTATTTTTTTTGTTTTCTTTACCTGGTTAGCTTTCCAGACTTTAAGTACAGGCATGCCTGCTATAGGTGAATTAGGATCATCTTCGGCTGCGCTATTGACGGTGTCGTTAGCACCTGTTAAGTATAACAATATAACAGTCGTACATTGAAATAATATATGGAAAAAACTGTATTTGACAATTCAAAAATGGTGCAATAGCCTACTTGAATGAAGAATTTTTTAATTTCAATTCATTATATTAGTATAAATCATTACAGTAGAAACAGTTATATATATTTGACCCTGTGTAGGTTAGCTATATAGGGTCAAATATACATAACTGTTTCTACAATTTGTACTATAAATTAGTGGAACTAAACTCACCAATAACAAGTACAAGATCTGTTTCAGGGAAGTCTTCATTGATTTCCTCCATTTCGAGGACGTCATCATATGGCACTCCTGCTTCTGCCAGCAAAACGTTTAGCTGTCCAGGCATTCGCCCTGTAATATACATAAAACGAAATCATTATTAATACATATACTAACTGAGATAAGATTTAACCAAAGCAGGATACATTATATTTGTCGGCGCGACAGCCTCCCCCCCCCCCTCCCCCCATAAATCATATAACTAAATGTATACTCGAATAATACGCGAAGTTTCAGGATTTGTTTTCATGACGAGTTTAATGGTCATGAATAATGAATGGCGACTATTGACTATTTAAATTATGATTGACTATTCATGTTCAGAAGATTTTCAATCAAGCCGGAACTGTTTAAAATATGAAACACTGTTCACAATTGTGAAATCTAGTTTGTTTTAGATCGTTTAATTTATTATTGTCACCTGTGCTTTATTATACCTCCATATGTAGATGGAGCTGATGGATTATTTTTAAATCATTAGTGCTGGAGCTGTCGGTGAGTTTGGATATATTTTGAAGACACTGTTACGCAATTCGGAATATATAAAATACTGTATTTTCACTCGAACTTCAGGGAGGTACAAAATAACGTCAGCTGGGTTTATAAAGATATCCGGAAGTTCTTGCTCCGTCAATAGTCAAGATATATTGATTTTTTTTTATAATTACAATAAAATATCCGTTATCTTACCTGCAACAGGATGTATAGCAAATCGCACTTTCTTGCCGATACCCTTTAGGATATCCACCAACTCAGCGATAGGATATTGAGCTTTGGCGACGCACAAACCGTATCCTTGAAAAATAAAAATACTATGTTACTATTCGTGAAAACGTTAAGAGAATCTTAACTTAGTCTAGATATTAACACAAATATATATTTTTAAATGAGAAAGTATGTAAAACTAAGATTTTTCATGCAATTATTAGGCTTGAACTTAATCCAGGATTTGAAGAAAAGAAATCCCCATTTTGTCTTATTGTAAGACTACGTAAATCTCTGTAAACCTCTTACAGTTTGCTAAACAAAAGAATCTATCTGTCTCTCTCTCTCTCTGTCTTTAGTCTCACTAAAACTCTAGAACGGCTGAACTGATTTGACTGATTTTGGTTTGTATTAATTGTGAAAGTCAACGGTGGGTTTAAAAGCGAATAAATATGAAAATATACTTATAGTTCAAGCATATAGTAGTAACAGCATTATCGCTTTCCCCTATGAAAAATTCCTACCCATCAAACGTTTAATGTACACACTTTTTTTTCCTTTATTTTTGACATTTGACGACCAACAATTTCTGACCGCAACTAGATTATTTTATGGTCTTTGGCAGGGATCGGGGCGTAAAGTCGCGTGTCTTTGGTTACTAATTCTTTGTGTTCGGATTAAGTTTTGACCACATTTTTAGTAAAGTTGGAACCTCCCGCAATTATTATAAAGATTTTTATTTATTGATTCTGATGCGGTACAAAGATTATCGGGTTAGCTAGTCGTATATAAAGGATTTCTTTTAAACATAGATAAAGAGCTGCCTCATGATAAAAAGGGGGTAATCTATATTTAAGAGAAACCTCCTAGTGAGTAGGTCTGAACTCAGCAGTATGATGTTAATAGGGTAAATGATAATAATACTTCCAAAGATTTTTAGAAGTACCTATTAGTAGAAGCATTATTGTGATGATATCGATATAGTTTTAATTGTTACTCACCAGGAGTGATGATGATAGACGAGGATCGGTGGATGAGATCTGCAACTGAGTCTACATTAAGTTCTGTGTGAGTAGCGTCAGTGGGTTTTGCTGATCCACCGGTAGTTACACCATATCCTCCCAGGATGACATTCGGTAGAGAACGATTCATAGCCTGTCAAAACAACAAGTATATGATCTACATATATAAAAGAGAACGTATGGACTGATTTGATTAATTTTGGTATTCGATTATTTGTGGAAGTCCAAGGACGGTTTAATGGGTGAGTAAATATGAAAAAAGAAATGCTTGGAAACTAGTAAAAGCAACAATTTCTCTTTCTATTACAAACTTTTCCTACCTGTCAAGTATTTGATCTTCGTCCTGTCGTTCAGAAATCAAAATAAATTGAAAAGTGAAGTTTTCGTTGCAATTTTTAGGTCAAGGTCAATTAGGTCAAGGTTATGATTATTACCTTGCACATTATGTAAGAAAGAATAGCTCCCGAACTACCGATGAGGGCACCGACGATAGTCATCAGAGAGTTGTTCAGCATAAAGCCTTCCGCACACAGCGCCCAACCCGAATAGCTGTTCAGCACAGTTATAACTACTGGCATGTCCGCACCTATGATTTAAAAACAACATTATACTTGTATATTAACGTATATTTATACACTTTATGCTAAAACACAATAAAATAAAAAAATGCAATTATTAAAATCATCGCGAAATCATCATTATTCTCCCTTCTGTAATGTGTACTATTCAAACCTCCTGCTTATGAGTGTTTAAGGATTAAATATGAGATTTACGATTCTCATGGACGGTGTTCAAGACCTCTTGTGACTGACCTAAAATTTAGGCTCATACCTCATAGAACCAAGTTCTATGGCGATTCTCACACGGTTCAGGCTATAAAAGTATGGAACGAGTTACTTCTGAGTATAAGAGAATCTAAATCATTGGACATATTCAAGAAACATGTAAAGAATCATTATCCATCTCTATGTTTTTAGTGACGACGACTATTTGTACTAAGTTTTATTTCTTTAATATGTATATTATGTATTGACTTATAATCTCTATGTAGGAATATTTGAATACATGTGTATATATTTTAACGAACAGCACCTACCCTTCTTACTTTAAATAATCTCCCTAACCCTAAGGTTGCCTGGTAAAAATCGCTAATAAGCAATAATATCGCCTATTTGTACTGCTCCCTAAGTTTTGTTTTTCTGTATTACTTGTTTAATGTTGGTGGTGTACAATAAATAAACAATAAACATGTCCTATTTATTAATAATATTGGAGTAAACGTCTAAGCAACAAACGTAATAAAGGTTTAAACAACAAGTTAGAGTACTTAAGACGGCCCCTATACGCATTAGTAAAAGTTAGTCTATGTGCAATAAGTTATGTTTGGAACACTGGAATTACAAAGTTAGGATTCTATGCATGATACTTCATATCTTGAGGTCTTCAAGATATTTTTAAAGGTATTATAAGGTAGCGTATTGTTTTAAGCTAATTGTAGATAGGCCAGTATAATAAGTAAATACGTGCCATATGTCAATTGGGATCTATTCTCACAGTACCGTCGCAATATATATTAAATAACATTTTATACATCCGTGATATTATTCATTTATACAGCAAAAGGAGCAAAATACACAATTTTAATACAAGAAATAAACACAAACTTGTAATGCCATATTTTAGAGTGAAAAAGGTTCAGAAGTCATTTGTCGGGTTGAGCATACGCATATTTAATAAGATACCTGAATCACTTCTGGGTTTGCCTCCACATAGTTTTAAGAAGTATGTTAAAAATGTCCTAATAATAAAGGCATATTATAATGTGGAAGGTTATTTAAGCGACAAAGATGTTTGGACATGATTCCAGTTGCATATGAAAGCTAAACCTGTACACTGTAACCTACAAAAAAGCTTTGTTTAAAGGAGTAACCGTTGAGTTTCTTAGGCTTCTTCTCAGCGGAATAAAATTTCCGTGGTAGATTTGTTACCAACGGATAGACTACTGACGATTTAAAAGTGCTTTTTGAATAAAGAATATTTTGATTTGATTTGATTTGAGTTGCATCCGGCGACTGTTAATATAATACTAACGAGTCTTAAAAATTAGATCTAACGGGCTACACAAAGTATGTTCATAGACAATGTAACATTCTATAAAATTAATATCAAATGAAAGCGTGTATGTATGTTTAATATCTAAAATTATACTATACAAATTATTCAAGATGTATAGTTTATTAGGTAACTTTAATTACTAAATCTTAATTTATTTATATACCAAATGACAAACGAAATGAATATATAACAATAAAAAGGCATAGACGTTTTATTTCTTAAAGGAGTTCTCTTTTAGAGAACCTACAATAGGCTAGTCCATATTGCGAAGTGGTTTTTTTAGGAAAAAAATCAAATTACTAGGTTATGTGACTCTTACCTCCAATGGCGGCTGTCAGTGTCAATCCCTGAATACCACTGAGCAATGCAGCAGCCGATAAGAGTGGAAGGCCAGGTGCTTCAGGGAATGCGAGTAAGGCTCCACCACATCCCAATGAACCTGCCAGTAGCCCAGCATTAATCGCATGCCTTCCCGGCAGCATCAATGGTGCTGATGATAGGACTCCTTGTAGCTTGCCATAAGCAACTAATGACCCTCTGAATAAACAAAGAAAATGTGTTTTCGTACTTGTTGCTATTGATAATGAATAAATCTATGCACTATTTTTATAAAGATTATCATCTTGCTGTACATATGTATATGAATGAGTTTCTAAACGGGTGAACTGATTTTGTTGCAATAAGTTGAGGGTGCTCAATGAATACCCGGATAATTGCCGTATTTTCTCAATTTTAATCACAGCACACACAGCACAATTCAGAATATTCTCAATTTTTATTTATTTATTTAAATTGACACAAAGGACTTCTTGCTCTACAAAACGTTACTGGGTTATATATTGATTAAAACAGTTTCTTTTTATTTTATTTGTATTCAACCAGCGTTCTACGAAGATATAATCTATTTAAAATTAAAATAAATAAAACTGTTTTGATTCGGGTTGAGGCCCATAGAAATAATTATATTTAAATTTCACTCACAACAAAGAAAATGTACATACGAAGACATAACATGCAATTCCACAATTTAATAAAATTTAAAATTAAATAAAATTGAAATACATTTTTGAAATTATTAAAGAAAATAAAGAGTGATTCTTGTTAAAGAACTTTAAATTTAAGTAAGTTTATATTTTACATAAACTGTTTGTATAAAATAACAACATTAAATTTACAAACAATCTTTGTGTATGTGTGTGTGTCTGTAGCTTTTATACTTAACTTTTTGGTATCAATAATGTGAAAACTTTTGTTTATTATGAAACTCAACTATAAAGGTTTATGTTTTATAAAAGGTGATATGTGGTCTTAAGTGGCTGAAAATGTTCTACTTACGTGAAAGTAATTCCACCGATATAAGTCCCAAGGAATAAAGAGGTCTTGAGCGTTGCCGCTGTGGGGTCCAATGCCATTGCGGGGAAATCATGCATGTACGTCGCTATACATGTCAACACTGCCGCCATACCTACCAAACTGTAGATAATTTTTGAAGTAAAAACAAGAACGACCTATTACTATAATCAAGGAAATATATTGATTTTTTTCAACCATATTTTTTTGTCATCTCATGATGGTGGTTATAAATCAATGTTAAACTGTAATATTTACATGAACGTATCGATTTTGAAGCATTATATAAGGCATTATCTTTTTTATTATTTTTTCAGGAACACCAACAGCACATACATTAAACGCTTATAAAGTTAATGTTAATAGTAAAGATAGATTCTAATGTTTGAGCCAAGTATAGGCGTACACAGCTTTCAACAATGTGTTTGTTAAAGCAATCAAAAATGGAATTATAAGGTTAAGTAAATTATTTATGAATGAATAACTAAACTATAAATCAGTGAATGGTAAACATTTACAAAAACTACACTATATTTACATAACTATAAGCATCCCTTAAGATGGAATTCGTGAAGTTATCCAGTATGATTGTTGCAAATGGGTGATTGGTCAAGGAAAATTTCATGAAAAGGATCTGGTGCTGCTGATGTAGTCGCACCATGTGACTGATATGGTTTTATCGTTATATATATTGTATACCATTCTCTTTACAATGTAATAAATAGCAAAAACACTCGTTCTTTCAATATCTAAATAAAACCTCTTATTGGAAAACCCTACAAAAAAGAAATATTTACATTGCTGTTTTACAAAGTACACTACCAAAAAAGATTTGTTATATGTATTTACCTGTGAAAGCCTGCGACTAGTTGAGGTAAATCTGTTATTTCTATTTTCTTTGCAATAACACCTCCAATTAGGCCTCCAATACCAGCAACCCCAAGCATTTGCGCCAACACTTCTGCATTAGGGGTTAACATACCCAATGTGGCCGCAATCCCACCAGATACACCTATCTAGATATAAATTACACTAACTTCAATACCCTATCAATGGATATATTTTTATATTTTATAAAACAAATAGTGCATCCTCATATTACTAAAGAATCATCATGAAAAGACGAGCGAAACCCAAGTGACCACGTTTAAAATTGTTTGTACTAAATTGGCTATAATATCTGTTAAGGCTTTATAACAAATTTATAAAATATAGCCACTAGAGTTGACGAGAACATGACTACTACGTCAACATCAATGAAATGAAAAACAAAAAATCTAAAACTTCTTATATGCGGAATTTTATCTATGTAAAAGAAAAAAATACAGTGACGTGGGAGTAATGTTCTATAAATGTCTTCAGTGTCTCAAAGCCTTTACAATGATCAATAGATTGAAGCTAATGTCATCAAGATTACAATGAGCGGGTAAGCTTGGGTCGAGTCTTTAGCTACGTCATAACATTATGAATGCCTTTTCTAATCATTGGATGCACATCTAATTGTATAATACTACTAAGAATAATCTTTTGGCGCCTTGAAAAAAATTACCAGAAATCATTTGCTGGGTTATATACATATATAACAATAAAATAGTGTATTTCGCTTATTTGCATAGCATTATGTCTTACGGCATACTGTTATGGGATGAGGCGGCGGTATTGAATCTATAGGATCTCGTGCTTTTTAAAGAGATAAATTAAAAAAAATATCGTAACAATATATATTGAATAATATCTGATATATCCCTGATAACATTCACTTATACAGCAAAAAAAGCGAAATAATCCCATATTTTAGAGTGAAGAAGGTTTAGAAATTATAGCTTTAAGAAATATATCCAAAAATATACTTTTACAAAAGGCATATTATAATGTTGAAGATTACGTGGGCGATAAAAATGTTTGGACTTGACTACAATTGGACACAGAAGCAAAATATTATTTTTAAAAAAGTAACCGTTGAGTTTCTTGCCGGTTTCTTGTCAGCGTATTCAAATTTCTGAACCAGTGGTAGATTTGTTACAAAAGGACAGACTACTGACGATTCATAAGTGCTTTTTGATCTTACTTGAATAAAGGATATTTTTATTTTCACCACAACCTACTTGGGATTTATAGGTTTATTTTACACAAGTTGAAGCACTATATAAAGTATACTTTTACATGTAAAGAGTGTTGAAAAATACTTTAATGATGAAAACGGTTTAATTTGAATGCAATTTCTTATTATCTTTAATTTATTCTCCAGAATGTTGTTAAAAGAGTAAGTACCGAGTTTATGGCCGGTATATTCTCGGTGGAATCAACCTACAAAACCAGCTGTTAATTTAATACTATTACTTAAAAATATATTGATTATAACTAATGCTAATGCGAAAGAGTTAAAGAAAAATATATAAATGTTACAATTGTCTTACCATTCCAAGATAGTTTCCTTTACGTGACGTAGTCTGAGAGCTGAGACCTGCTAAAGCACCAACACAGCAAAGAGATGATGCGAGATACGCCATCTGGTGAACTTCAGGGTAGCCCTTTAAAAAATTAATTCTAAATAAGGCGTAGGTTCAAAAGTCCATAAAATAGATGGAGACACAACCAATTGAAACTGTAATTTTAAATACATTTGACGAAATTGAGTACACTTTACATTGTCTATGAACTTTATAAAATCCTTATACACATAATCTGTTACTTTTTTTGATTATTTCAGAATTTCTATTCGGACATAAGAGTACTTCATTGGTCGACATGTTTGTGACGTCATAATGTTTCTATCTAAAAAGAAATTTACGAAAAAATCGAAACGTTTAATTAATGAAATTCGAAACACTAACTGTGAGGAGTATTCATCTGCATCTTTTCAGTAGTGTTAAGACTATATTTATCTATAAAAAAATTGTGGCTAGAAATTAATAAAGAAAACTTCGCTATGCCTGCGGAAAATTCACATTCACATGAATACACACGTCCACACACACGTACACTAGCGCACTGTAGATATATAAGAGATAATATTTAACAATGACATTTTGATGTAACTTTCAAAGTATAATATACTTACTTGCATCGCAGTTGTAAGGTATCCTCCAAGCAACGCTGCAGCAGGGATGCTGTATAAGTAACCATATTCTGGTGGATCTCCTGGCCTAATTGGGAAAAATAATGTTATAGTTAACACAGATGATACAGTTCAACAATTACGCTAGCTTGGTGAGAGTAAAAAATGATTAATAAACCTAGTCCAACCATTAAACAAAGCGAAAACCCAGCTGAAATTAGCACACTAAATCCTGAGCTAGCGTATTGAAGAGGGGGCAGCAAAACATAGCGATTTTTAACGACGATAGATCAGGTAGACCGTTTGTCTAAAAATCTCTTTTTAAAGAGCCTCGTATAGAAAATTAAATTCTTCTTTAATTGCTGGGAAAGGCCTAGATATTATTACACATGTATACCTACTAGAAGACGTCAAGTTTGTATGTGTTAAGTAACGAAGTGTTATGAAAATAACCCGTTTTATTTCTTTATTTTTTGTTAATTGCTACGTGCAGGGTGATAACCAATAACGACTGATTTCCACCAGTAAAAATCTAGACAAGAAGTACAATTTATTTATTCCACGCCCTCTCTAGAGTCCGAGTACTTATATATTAGCATATCTTTTTCTTCCCATTTTATCTAAAGTGAAGACCCCTTATACATTTGCACCAATGAGCTCATTGTTAGTGTGTCGATACACGATACATTTTTCGTATTGGATATAGTTTTTCACATTTACCTGTCAGGTGGTGAAAGGTTGCTTTTAGCTCCACGCCAGTCCACTAGAAAAGCCCTGAATAACTCTAATTTAGGAACACATCAATAACTAACCTCTTGAACATGTCCAACATTCGCTGAGTGACCATGAATCCACCGAAGACGTTAATAAATGAGATGAGTGCCGCTGTACTCGCTAACCACTGTGAAAATAAAAATGAATTTTTTTATTTGTATTTTAATGTTGCCTTTACAGAAACATAATATAAAAATCTACTTCTAACTTTAAACAAATATATAGGCAACATTATAAAAACGAAAATAACTACATGCTTTTAGGGTCAAAACTTTACTTTAGGGCCACTACAAAAATTTGTGTTTACAAGAGAATGTGTATAATTTTTTTTTCACGGACGATATTTTTGGTAACACAACAATGTTGACGCGTTAACAAAAAAATTAAAACTATAAAAATAATTATCACTAAACAATATTACCTATTAATATATACGTATCCGTACGTAAATTCACACTCCACGCCTTTAAATGCGTATCCGATTGCGGGTTAAGTATACGTAAACTAGTATAGGGACAAACATTTATAAAATTACTTATAGTTACATTAAAAACAAATGTAGAGAATAAGAGAAGCCATTTTTGTAATAGTGGTCAGCGAATAAAAGCCATTTTTATATATTTATTTGTGAAGTAAATAATACCATACCTGTACAGGGGTTTCTGGTACATATCCACCGCCCATAAGTAGTAGTCCACCTACAGCTGTTATTCCAGATACAGCGTTGGTCACTGACATCAATGGCGAGTGCAATGCTGGTACGACTCCCCATACGGTGTGATAACCCACCACGCCTATAAGTAAAATGCATATTAAACGCTTTAGCAGCGGAGTGCGAGTTATTATATTATATTGACGGACAAGTGGCAGACGGTATGCAGAGCGCCACAGAAGATTTATGCTAAGTTCAGTGGTCGGCGCGTTGGTACTGGCAAGCAAGGTTGGAATTACGTTCCGTATTGAAAATTAGAAGAAAGTGATTTACGTTTGAATTAAGACTTCGTATGGAAGATTGAAATGCTGTAAAACTATTACTAAGGAAAATCTGATAAAGAAGGAATAAATAATTGTATCGAGACGAGTATGGCTTTGCTTTTACAATATTAATATTTGCCTCTTAATATTTTTTTTCTTACCATATTTTGGTGGCTGGTAACTAATTACGGACGTAGCCCTCAACTAAGCCTTAACCAATTACAAAGTACAAGTTATAAAGGAAAGTACAAGCTGCTAGTCAAACCCAGCACATGCTTTATGACAATGAGGCCCTTGAAATATCCAAAGTGAAAGTAATGAAAAAGTTTAGTATATGCGGGTTGACTGTTATAATAATATAAAAAATATATATATAAATAATATAATAAATTCAGGCCGTTAATGTACCCATACAATTTTACACATTTACTTCAAAACAAAAATATTGTTAGTAATACTGCCTTACTCAAGACTATGTCTTATATACTAGGGATTTTGAGGGAAAATTATAATAAACATAGTGTAAATGTTGATTATAATTTTCACTCAAAAACTTGTTGTCTTATCAATCAATCAATTTTGATTGTTTTTAAATTTTGCTGAATTTGTTCCGATGTACGACATAAGACAAGCCTCGTTTTTGGTTTGAGAAGAATTTGCTTCTCTTAAGAATGTAAAATATACATTCGCTTAAAATGAGATAAAGTATTTGAAAAACATTGGAGGCATGAACTGAAAAATATAATCAACAAAACAATTTTAATGCCATTTTTGAAGTGAAATTTCTTTAGGCGCATGAGGGTCATATTTTTACGGATGAAACGCATAATGAGCGTCACGAAGGTGTGCAGCGCTTTCTATACTAATTCATTTGAAGGTCAGATAGTTTTAATATTTACAAATAACACGTGGCATTTTAATTTAATATGCTAATTTTAATAAAAAATATATTTAATTTACAATACGTCATTTAAGATTTCAATAAATTATTTGTATTAATTTTCGACACTTTTTCCCTCCCTCTAAGTATCGGAAATCTAAAGTTTTAGATTTGTATAAATATAAACAAGACTTAAAAATTAGTTTCCCATAGAATTTTCACTTCTAACATACTTTTTATGCACGAATTTTATTTTATATTAAGTCGAGAGATTTCCGCTAACGACTGAGTTATATAAAGACTAAATACATGGCGCCATACTTTAAGTCCCACATTTATGTGTATAGTCCAAGCATACGTAGACCAGCTGATCTATAGCGTGTCATGGTAACTTAGTGACAATGTATACAATTTGCAACTAACGAACATATAAAAGGGAGATGACAGCACATCGGGAAGGTCACTCTTACATAAACAACATAAGTTATTGAATGTAACAAGAAGCAATTGTAAAAAGGTTAACTCACCCGAAAGAGCAAGTGTGGTTGTCATGGTTGTAAATGCAGGGTTTGGTGATGCAATTGCAAGTCCAATTAAACTAGCTAAGCCTGTGAAAATAGAAAGAGACATTTTCAAATATACATCAATACACACTCCTGATTCTCATGCATCTTAAATTCTCATACTTACTCATCTTATATACCCACTAAAGATTGTATAACAACAACTTCCTATAAGTTCTAAGCGAATATTTCAGTGTTTTAGTTTTTATCATTTTCATTAGTGTTAAAGTTTTCCTTTTTTTCGATCAATAGTAAATTGGTTTTAAATTAAAAGAGAGATTTATTTATTTACTTATATATTTAATGGTTAGTAAGTACTGTAGTAATAACAAGTATGTCTTTGAATGGAGCGCGCGCGCGCGTGTGTGTGTGTGTGTGTGTGTAAATATGAGGGTGTGAGTGGGTGTATATCTGTGTGTTACAATTTTAATTACAGATAGGGGTCTTTTATTGGGTATAGGCTTTATTCAGTTCTGTAAGAGTAAGATATGTGCTCAGTTTATGACCCAGTTCGATGGTTTCGCTCTTTAATGGACTTTAATATACATCATTGTTGTGTATTGAATGTGTAGACTGTAAAACTTACCCGTGGAGTATAGGAAGGCATCCTTCAATGTTTCGTTAAAGGGATTCGGTGGTTCAACTTTAGCTGCTGCAGGGGCAGTGACTTTGGCCTCTGCTGGTGGCATACTCGGGGGTGGTGGTGCTGGCCACAACAGTTCTCCGGCTTTTAAAACTATGGCACCGCGTGTTACCTCATCCTCAAGATTAATATGGAAATGATCATTGTTTCCTGGAAAATGAAAAAAAATCTCAGATGATTTGAAAACCTTAATATAAACTTAAAGGAGCAACCGTAACAAATCAATTTCGTTAAAGCGGTGAAGGTTTAAAACACCCACAGCTGTATCATGTGTTAAAACCTGTAAGTAAGATTAAAAGTAGAATAGTTTTATAAGAGGCTCTTAAAAAGTATGTGTTTTTCCAATATAAAGTTTTGTGTCTGTTTTACATTTTAGCTAGTATATTATAATATATACGACATTCTGCATCTGAATTTTCTTCCACCCATAAATTATTGTGTTCTTCCCTTATATAAAAACTAAATTCAAATAAAAACTTCTATGGCATGTAGAAACATTTATATATTCATATGTTAAAATATAAGTAGTTTTTACACTTGATGTTAATAAAGGGAACTTCTACTGCGGTAAATTTCTTCAAAAATAATATTCTTGACATTTTATGGGTCAATTGCGTGATACTGTCGGACCGATGTGGCAAAAAAGTCGAATACAACAAGTCGCATATGTGACATAGCCACGTATGGCTGACTGAATTCAATAACGACACATCTCATGTATCTACTTTTTGCAACAGAAAAATTTTAATACTAAATAGCGACCACTTTAATCAATCATTTCATAAGGCCATTTTGAATTGTGTGTGATCATTGTGTTCTACATCTAGTGCAGCTGGATGCAACCTATTTATCGTGGTCGAAATTATTTTATTATTTTCCACCTACATATTTAAAAATTATATTATAGAAAAAGTCACATATAAAACTATAAAACCTGTTTTAAAAGAATATAACGAACAAATTTAAATTTTAAATGTATATTAGAGTATTCCTATTAAGCCGGTTCTAGACAATTATTCTTGGCATTAAAGAACTACAAAAATCTTTTGCATATACTAACTTATAAAAAGATTTGAAATATAAAACATTGAAAATACTAGAACATTGTTTTATTTGGTGTAATGTCAGTAATGTTATAAAGCGATAAATAAATAAACAGGTTGCAGTTATTATTGCACCAAACATGACTTACTTTTTATCTGACATACATTAATCAATTTTTATCATAATTATACCATTACGAAATCACTTGGTGAGATTGATAATCTTACCAAGTGGGTTAATCTTTGATTGGCTTTTGCAAAATAGCGATGGGAATAACGTTTTATCTTAATCTTTTAATTAATACATTTTACGCTTGTTGTTGTCAACAAGATAAATTATATAATGCAAACGATACAATTTTATATTTTTTTTTTGGAAATTTAAACATCACTTGGCTTCAATCACCAATATAAAATCACATTCAAGTATTTTTTAAATTTGTTTTTAGGCAAAGATATACCGTTGTTTTTAATAACTATATAAAGTTATATTAGTTACAATATTTTTATACCATAGATGGCATGGAATAGTGCGAGGACTCGCTTCTTTAACACAGATCCCAGGGTCGAGACAAATTTAGGTAATTGTATTTTCCAGTATGTCTCCACTGGTGGGAGGCTGTGACCGTGGCTAGTTACCACTATACTAGCAAACGTGCTGATATATTTCAGCTATTTTCACAGCATTATGTCATACGGTATTCTACTTTGGGGTAATGCTGCTGATATAGATGCAATATTTGTGTTGCAGAAAAGGGCCGTTCGTGCGATTTACAATATGGGTCCAAGAGAGTCGCTAAGAAACAGATTCAAGGCAGTTAACATAATGACAGCTGACTGCGTATATATATTAGAAAACTTGTTGTACGTACATAAAAACTTGGACTCTTTTAATAAAAAGAGTGAATGTACATCATATAACTTACGAAACTAAACCAAACTTGTTATAAATACTAGTAGGCTGCATAAAATTAACAACTCATTAAAGGGTAACTGTATACGTTTCTATAATAAATTCCTACAAGACGTTCTCGAGATGTCACTTAATAAATTCAAAGTCTTTGTCAAAAGAAAGTTGATAGAAAAATCATACGAGTTGCAAAATTACTTAGATGATAGAAACGCGTGGGAGTGAAGGAACTGCTCTAATTTGAATTGAAATATATTAAACTAATATGATATTGTAATGATAATGGTAACAAAAAATATCCGACTGAGTTTGTTGTGGGCTCTTCTCGGATCAGGGCGCGAAGGAACCCTCGTAACTTTAGCTTTTAAGTCGTTCTGGAGTGCGATCATCAGAAGTACATTAGAATTAGAGTGTGGAAAAGAAAAAAATATATTATTTGCCGATTCAAAAGTGCTGTAATAAGCCTACTTGAATAAAGATATTTTGATTTGATTTGATTTGATAAGCAAAAAAGAAATGCGTTTTGTAGGAGGCTGTATAGAATCCATTAACAGACAAAATACCTCATACCATGTTATTGCGCTGGTATTGAGTCCGTACCATCATTATCAGATGACACAGTTAATTAGTAACCTGTCATTAATAAAAAAACGAGTGTGCTTTAGACCATACGACTGAAATAAAGCGTATATAACGACGTATGAAATCATATTTTCTGTAAGTCTCAAAATTGGAACTTTTCACCCGTGCCAATAAGCTTTTCTACAATCGATGGCGTAAGTCTCTGGTATAACATTTTGTACTGTCTAATTGGTTTCCATGTTTTATGTCGCACCACTTGCTTCCTTTCAATTAGTTTCATTTACCCAAAAGTTATCTGTTAAGAGATTGCTTATACAATAAGACCGCCTTTGTATGCTGAGGTTCCTAAACTAATATTTAAGTTTTCTTATTTGTCTATCAAAAATTACATCAATTTGTTTGAAGCACTTCTGCTGTGTTTTCTTTCGTCGATATATAGCAATGTTCATATATTTATAATATGTAGATGTGTACAAGGTGTTAGGACACCGCTCCCGAAAACGAAGACATACGATAGTACTAATGATACCTTTGATGATGGGATGGAAAAAAATCGATCCTGATTAATAAAACACATTTTAAAACGTTTTATTAGAATTATTTACGCTCCGTCATGTTAGTACAGCTAATTTCTTAAAAAAAATACATTACTAAAAAAAGCCAGCACAAAATTAAAAACAGTCTAGCCCGGGTCAATGACCTCTAGCTGCCGGCGCGACCGCCGCTATTGTATTTTTTATAAAACTATCGTTTTATTTAGCTATACTACCATGACGGAGCTTAAATAATTAATAAAACATTTTTTTCGGGAGCGGTGTCCTAACACCTTGTAAACGTATATTAATTTTCTACAAATATTTAAATTTATTATATTCACCCTCCTTTCGTCTCACCCAATCACACTTTTAATAACGCTGTCGTCACGCATTCACCAGCTTGTTCCCCAAGTCAAGCATGGGTAAAGAAGACTTTGAAAATTTTAAAAAGCTTACCTATACTCAATAGGAATGCAGAGATATTGTTGGCATAGAGTGTAGATGCATGTGCCGGCATCCTGCTGGGCAAATCTGTCAGACCAATGTGCGTGACGTCATGTACTTTCGTAATTTGACCTTTCGTAGTGGTTTCTATATTACCACCCATTTCAGCTGCCAGATCCACTATTACACTACCAGGTGCCATGTCACGTACTGCATCCTTATATACAATAAAATCACAATGTAAATGTTTATAAAAGTCATATACATATTTAAAATAAAACTATACTTCGGCAGTCATAGGGTCTGCCGATAGAAGAAAGTTATATAAATATACTTGTTAACTCGGCAAACGTTGGTTTACCATATAATTTACTTCTAGTGTATATTTCGAAGGTAACTTAGATTATGTGTATATTTAATGTTGTAGCAAAAGAAATTATAGGTCAACCTTAGCATTTAGAGGTATAAAAATAGGTGTTGAGCCATTTCGTAGGAGTTCGGCAACAAACGCGACATCTGATATATTACAAATTACATAAATACTTTTGTACAGATACCGAGTTTTTACATTTAACTTAAAATATTATGCAATCAAAATGTCCGTCTATGCAGATTCCCACAAAACAACAAACACAAACAAATTTCTAAAATATTGTTTTTTTTACAATGAGTTTGCTAATTATTTATAGTTTTAGCCTCGTCGTCGTCGTCGTCGCTTCAACCGATGGACGTCCACTGCTGGACATAGGTCTCACAAAATGATGCCCACAAGGCCCGATCTTGCGCCGCCTGGCTCCAGCGGCTACCGGCGACCCTCCTTATATCGTCGGTCCACCTTGTGGGGGGTCTTCCTACACTGCGTCGTCCGGTGCGGGGTCGCCATTCCAACACCTTCCGGCCCCAACGTCCATCGGTTCGTCGGACTATGTGCCCCGCCCATTGCCACTTCAGGTTCGCGATTCGTAGGGCTATGTCGGTGACTTTGGTTCTGCTACGGATCTCCTCATTTCTGATTTGATCGCGTAGAGAAACTCCGAGCATAGCCCTCTCCATCGCACGCTGAGTGACTCTGAGCTTCCGCATGAGGCCCATAGTCAGCGACCACGTCTCAGAACCGTAGGTCATCACTGGCAACACGCACTGTTCGAAGACTTTGGTCTTCAGGCACTGAGGGATATTGGACGAAAAAGTCTTCCGGAACTTCCCGAACGCTGCCCAACCGAGTTGGATTCGGCGGTTGACCTCTTTCTCGAAATTGGACCTACCTAGCTGGACTATGTGTCCCAGGTATGTATACTCGTCAACAATTTCGAGTGTAGAGTTCTCAACGATGACTGGGTGGAGCGGAACATGGATATTGGACATAACTTTCGTCTTATCCATGTTCATTTTTAGGCCCACCTGTCGAGAAGCTCTGCTGAGGTCATCGAGCATTGCATTGAGATCTTCCAGAGTCTCTGCCATAATGACCACGTCGTCGGCAAACCGTAGATGAGTGATGTACTCGCCGTTGATGTTGATGCCCAGTCCGTTCCACTCCATAAGCTTAAACAGGTCCTCCAACGCCGCAGTAAAGAGCTTCGGGGAGATAACATCTCCCTGTCGCACTCCACGCTGCAGTTGGATAGACGCTGTGCTTTGGTCCTGTATACGGACTGACATGGTGGCGTTTGCTTATAAGATGCTAATTAATGTCCTATATATCGCTGCTTTATATGAATATTAACACGGTGCAATTTGTTAAGAATTCATATTGAAAAGATTACAAATAGCGCTGTGGCACCACAAAGTTTAATTATGTCATTGGTTGATTTAAAAAATTTGATGTATTATAAGAAGTGCCTTCTTATAAAATTATCTTTTTTAATATATGTCACTTTTATAGTAAAGTATATATAAGACTTATGACAATACGTTTAAGAAGAATTAAAAAATTAAAATCCATACCTCCAGAATAAGCAGAGGAGCTGGTTTTCCAGGAATGAGCGCAGTACTTATAACCACGTCAGATGTTCTAGCTTCTTTGCCTAATAGAGCTCGTTCGGCATTGAGGAACTCCTCGCTCATCTCCTTGGCATAACCACCTGTACCAGCGCCTTCTTCCTGAGTAAGTAAAAAAAAATTAATTAGAAGCCCGTTAAAGTCATACTATTGGGCACAGGCCTAGTGCATAGTACCCACACAGCACAAGTGCACTCTCTATTCCTTCACTATCATATTCCGATGTGACGGCAATCCGAAACGATTGCAGAGATCAGGCGCAGGAGTACACTACCAACATCCCAACTTCGGGTAGATATTGAGAAAATCTTATTAGAAAACTCAATACTGATTTTTGAATCGACGGCTCAGAACCACGTGTCCATGCTGACCACTAGACCATGAGGCAGTCCCCAAAAACGATAAGTAATGCCAAAAACAATTTTATTCGCTTTCGAATACTCGTGTCACAATTCAAAAGAGCTTATTTCAGAAGACATCCGTTTGAAAATTTAACAAAACTTTTACATCAATCAATAACATAATGACACTTTGTGGAGTCACGTCTTCATTTTACCGATGCACGTATGAGATTTTAACCCAAGAAAATAAAAACTAAAATTATGAAAATTTTGAATTGTGTGTATTTATCTAAATCAGAGAAACATTCTCTATTGCGTTTTATTTTACTACAGAACTGCTACTTGTAATTTTTAGTGGGAGTAACATGAAATTTTATTAAAATGATGTATCCGTGCAAGCCTCATTGAAAAGAATTAAAATGTGTAGAAATGTTGAATAAGAAGCAGTATACAGGTTTAAAATTCTGAAATTTCTTTTTGCGTTTATCTGTACATTTTATTTCATTTTGGGTGTGTTTCACGTTACAGTTTCTATGGGCCTTAACCCGAATTAAAGAATATGATTTTATTTAAAATACATGAAAACCCTTAAATATATCATAACAAGGCTTTTATAAGTATTCGAACCAATCAAGTACAGCCACTTAGACATAAAAGCAAATTAAGTTTTAAACACCATTTAAAACAATTTCTTTTAATAAAGCAAAAGGAGCATGGCAATCTAGTGGCAGAACTTTCCATTCTTTAGTGTCTTTGGTCTCATAAGATATTACGTTTTTTTTTTCTTTCCGTGACCTTTATATATACACATATATGTATCTCATTTATAATATCTTAATATATTTACATTAATTATTATTTATTTTTAATACGGTATGTATGTAAAAATTAATATTTGTCAACGATGTTTTTTGGTAACTTTATTTTTTGTTGTTACTACTGTTTCTAATACCTGTTTGTATACGTTCTCTGTTAATTTTAAATTTTGTATGCTGTGGCGTCACCGGGGTCTCAGCTGAAAATCAGCGTCGTGTGTTTCTACTACACACGATAATATGCTGAGCTGGAAACCCTTTCGAGGTGGTGTTACAGACAGTAATGCTGTTTGTTACACTATCATTGAATAAATGCTTTTTCTTTCTTTCTAATATCCAATGTATTGACTGACTCACTCGCAACAAATTCGGTCTTGTATTAAAATTGTGCAATATTTGTAATGTATGTAATTTTTAAGGTACAGTACAACAGAATACTTAACATGTAATGTACATTAACAAGTTATTATATGTTTATCACGAATAACATAAAAAACAAACATGGAATCGTTTTTCATTCTCGGCTCCTATTTAATTTACACTTCATTGTAAACATTTGCAACCTAGATTACTGAAGATATTAAGTGCAAATTGTTTGTCCGCTATTATATAATCGACCTTCAGATAAAAGTAATATCTGTTAAAACAAATGCGATAAAAATGTAACAGTGTTTAAGAAATTTAAAAGTCATTATTTGATGTATACATCAGAGAAAGCCACACGGGGAGATAAGACCAAAACATTTTGGTGATAAAAACTTATCAAGGCGGGTAGGGATTTTATTTGATAAGGACGATATCATCTAATTTATGCTCAGTGAAATAAGTACGATTGTCAGGTGTGACAAATATATTGAGTATAGAATAAAAATGTTTTTCATTTTACATATATACAAAAAAGTGGCTCCATATATATTCATATATAAATCCCTGTTAATGTTTGACCGCGATTAACTCCAAAACCTTTTCCGTCATTAACTCCTAAATTTGTTCCAACAAATGGTATTCCCGGCTTCCATTTTTTTTTAATCGTTCGTTAAGTATGATCTCTCGACTAAGTTATATAGGCATTAAATAGATGGCACTATTCATACAATTATGTACTTGCAGGCGAAGTCGCGAAAAATGATAAGTAAGGGTATATCGGTGCGTATTGATATCTTTGGAATATGAGCTAACTCACCAGTCGCAGGCCCAGATTAAAAGGTCGGTACAATCTTCTTTAGATTGACATTTTAAAATTAGTTATATCTTTTGAATGGAATGTCCGATTTTAATAATTTAAAAAATATTTTATAACTAGTATTTTATACATACATACATAGGCATCACGCCTTATTCCCATAGTAGTAGGCAGAGATTACGTCCTTCCACTTGCCACGATCCTTGCATATCTCCTTCGCTTCTGTCATTGTCATAAAAGTTTCATACAATTTCGTCGGTTTAGAGTACTCTTAACCTGGCCCTTATTTAATATGTCCTGGATTTGGTCCAGGAACGTTTGCCTTGGTCTTCCTCTTCCAACTTTCCCGTTCGCTCTTGACTCATAAATCCTTTTGGTCAGTCTACTTTCCTTCAAACAAATCATCTAAGCATACCTTTCTCAATTTTAGTCACTACATCTTCTTTTATACACAACGATCTCTTCTGCCATACCCAACTTTCACTACCATACATAAGTGTTAACACCAACACTCCCTCATGCACAGCCAGTCTGGCCCTTTGAGACAAACAAGGCTATTCATAAAGGCGTGCAGAGCACCATTTATCATTCCCTGCAGTCACTCTCCTTTCCTTTCCTTTCGTAAATTTAGATCCCAAGTATACAAATTCTTTCACCTCTTCCACTTGTTCACCTTCTATCAAAATATTGCCAATCATCATAGATTCATCTCTTTCAAAAAGCAAACCTTTCGTTTTGTTTACATTCACTTTCATTCCTTTCCTTTTCAAAGCTTCATTCATAATATTTACCATCATAAGGATTAATATAGAGGTATGAATAACATGGTATGATGATTGTCGGCAATTTTATTAACTTTTAAAATGTAAATGAGTAGTTATAGTGGCATAACTACAGTAGTTGGATATACATATAGTATCGCAGAATATTTTATAGATATTAATACGTTCTATAACATTGTAGAACATTTTTATGTTCATCTTCAATATTTTTTTGATTCACACCTTGACTTACACTAATGCATTTTTAATAAGGATTTCTACTTTTTTTAAAAAGTAATATAGCATATGTCGCGTAGTGAAATACAGCTAACTATTGGTGTAAAAATTTTTGAATTCGGTTTAGTGGTTTTTGTGTGAAAACGTAACAAACATACTTACATACAAAAACACATAAGTTTCCTCTTTAACATTAGTTTAGATTATAAATATGCATTAAACATTAATACAATACTAATAAACATGGAGCTGGAGCGAATTAGATAAATACACAGAGGGATATTATTCCCATAACTATATTACTAAATAGATGCTACTAGATAAAATTACTTCGTGAGTACTGGTGTGAAGCGTTGTATGAAAAAGTACAATGTTTTTCTTAATACAAATAAGAACTAAGATAGCAATAGGATATATTTATATTCTTTAAATGTATACAGCTAATCCAATTGTAATTGAATTTGGAAATTTCTTCATTTCAAACGGCTAACGGTTAAATTATCTTTTCTGAATTGTGTCACTATTCTTCTAAATCAACGATATGTAGATATATGTTAAGTAAAAGCGTCAATTATTTGTTACGCCCACGAATAACAACTGCATTCACACTTCGTAATACTGAATGTAAAAGCAATATCAAAGCGCATATAAAACAATACTTCTATTTAAATGCACATAATTACAGAGATACGATAGAATATTATAAAAACGTCGTTTCTAAGTAAATATCTTCTATTCCAAGTCGTGTTAAAATCCTATAACATTTTATGTATTTCTATATTAATCACAATGCAATTGCAGTAGCGGCCTATTAATGTCCCAATGCTGGCCAAGACCTCCTCACTCGATGGTTCAAGAGTTTATTAAGCCTAATAGAATCCTTACTAATATTATAAATGAGAATGTATCTCTTTCTATCTGTCAAGCTTTGACGCCAAAAGTACTGAATCGATTTAAATGAAATATGGGTCACAAATAGTCTAGAGTTTGAGAAAGGTTAGGCTACTTTTTAAAGTTGGGTATGTCAGAAGAAGCTTAAAACTAAAATAAATGCGGTGGAGATGAGAGCGTTGAGAAGTATGAGTGGATTGAAACTGAGTAAAAAAGTAAGAAATACTGCGATAAGAGAACGTTGTAGTATAAAAGAAGAAGTAATGACTAAATTTCAGAAAGGTATGCTTAGATCGTTTGGGCATGTAGAGAAAAAGAATGAAAGGAGACTGACAAAAAGGATTTATGAGTCGAGAGAATGGGAAAGTTGGAAGGGGAAGACCAAGGCGAACGTTCTTGGATCAAATCCAGGACATTTTAAATAAGGACCAAGTCAAGAGTACTCTAAACCGACGAACTTGTGTTTGAAAGGTTTAATGAGAATGAAAGAAGCGAAGGAGATATGCAAGTTTCGTGGCAAATGGAAGGACGTGGTCTCTGCCTACTCATATGTGAATGAGGTGTGATGCAATGTTTTTAATGCGAAAAAGAGTTGTAAAAGGATTGTAAGGGAAGGAAATATTTAGAATGTTGATTTGATAGAAATAAATTTGACAATCAAGGTTGGTATAAGTTTTACCTTCAAGGTTGTAGTATAATAATCCTTACTAATATTATAAATGCGAAAGTAACTCTGAAACTACTAAACCGATTTCAATAAAATATAGTACACATCTGTGTCAGATAGTCTAGTCTAGCACCAGAAAAGACATTAAGCTATTTCTAATGAAATACTGTGACTAGCCGCATTGGCTTGAACTGCCTTATTCGTCTAGTGGTTAGCATGATCGGCCCTGTGGCCCGATCATGCTAACCACTAGAACCCAGAACCTTATGTCTGTACATAAGGTTCTGGGTTCGAGTCCCGGGTCGGGCCAACTCAAAAATCGATATTGAGTTTTCTAATAAAGATTTTCTCAATATTTGCCTGAAGTTGGGAAGTTGGCGGTGTGATCCACCACCATGCCTCGGAGAGTGCCACGCTAAGCCGACGGTCCTTCGCCTGATCTCTCTCCTGTCGTGTCGGATTACCGTCACGTCGGACTATGAGATTGAAGGAATAAAGAGACCACTTTTGTACGATGCCTGCCAACCCGCAGTGAAGCAGCGTGGTGGGTCTATGCTCTAAAAACCCTCTCTCCTATGAGTGAGGAGGCCTGTGCCCAGCAGTGAGACGTTAATGGGCTGCTACTAACATACTGCAAATAGCTCATTAAAGTATTTATCAAAAAGACTATTCCACGTGGACGAATTCGTGGGCACAGCTGGTTTCTATATATATATATGAAATTGCAGCTGTTCACTTCTATTCTTTTAATTAAGAAGAAAGCCATTTAGAAATCCTATTGAGTGTTTAAAAGAGCATATTAAGCCTATTGGAACACAGAAAAATTTGATATTGATTTCTAAAACGAACCTTTATGTCCATGGTAATAAACTGTGCTCCAAGACTCTCTATCTGCTCACGTACAGCTGGCCTTGTGTCAAAAGCACGTACAGCAGCACCCATACAACGCGCTTGAGCAGCAGCTGCTAATCCCGCTACACCACCACCCACCACCAGTACCCTACATGGTGGCACGCGACCAGCTGCTGTCATTTGACCTACAAGTTACACACACTACATAGTCCTCACATATTTTGAAACAAAGATAATTAAAAGTACATGTGAAGTACACAAGTCAGAAGTGAAACTTTTTTAGCAAACAAATTTTTAAGTCTTATTTATATTATATAGTATATATAATAGCACGGTTACAGACCTCTCTAAATATACTCAGAAAAAAACATGAAGAATCTATGTCTAAAATGATTAGTGTATATACACAGACTCCTATTGATTTACTATAATTGACTATAAATCTAAAATTATAGATTTCTCAGATGATTAAATTTAATCAATTTAATTGTCATTAAAATGTTAAAAGTGTCGAAAATTAATACAAAATAATTTAATGAAATCTCAAATGACGAATTGTAAATAAAAATGCCTCGAGTTTTTTGTCAATATTAGAAATTATTAATTTAATTTAGAAAAGAAAATTTTATGAAATATTTTAATTTTATATTTTATGAAAAATAGTATGATACATTTTTAGATCATGAGTGGCAAAGTGAAATGCCACATGTTATTTGTCAATATGAAAACTACCTAACCTTCAAACGAATTAGCAAAGAAAAACGCAGCACATCTTCGTGACACTAATCAGGCGTTTCATCCGTAAAAAAATTACCCTCGCCTAAAGAAGTTTCACTTTAATAAAATACTGAAGGGATTTTCGTGTCATTTTCACCGTAATGTAGAATAAACTCATTTTTGGTTTAAATAAATAGTTGTTTGATTGATTTGATTGATAATAATTACTAAATAATCGATAATCTCTCTAAAAGGCAAAGGTGTCTTTGTGTACTAGTTTTAATTTTTGTATCCACGTTAATATAATAGATGCATAAAGAAATAACTAGCAAATATTGTAATTTCAAAATCAAATGTTCTATGAAATCATACAAATGTATTTTATATAAATTATAAGATTCTTACCAGAAAAGAAGCGAGGAAAATTCGCAGCAGCTTCGATAACTGCCCGATATCCAGCCACATTTGCCATTGAACTTAGAGCATCGAAAACTTGCGCTCGACTAATGCGAGGAATACAATCCATGGCTGAAAATTATATTAATAGGTACAGTGACTTTTAAATTTAATATTGTTACATTAAAATCTATTGAACTTCAGTAGTTTTCTTCTTTATCTAAACTGATATTATAAAGAGGAGATTATGTGTTATTGTATATATGTAATTGTGTGTGTTTGTAACGTTTTCACACAAAAACTACTGGACCGATTTCAAATTTTTTTTTTACTATTAGAAAGCTGCATTTTTACTGAGCGACATAGGTTATTACTTTCTCAAAAAAAAATTGGGATCCTTCAGAAAAATGCATTAATGTAACCCAAGGTGTGAAATTTAAAATCTCATATCGCGTGCGCTGCCAAAACTATGAAGATAATTACAAAAACATGTTCTACAATATTATAGAACGTATTAATATCTATAGAATAGTCCGCAATACTGTAGCTATGCTACTATAACTACTTTTTTGCATTTTAAAAGTTAATAAAAATTGCGACAATAATGAAACCTCTGTATTAATCCTTATCTATTTATAAACTTTATTGCACAAAGTGCCCTTTGCACTTTATAGCTGGCTTAATGCTATAAAGCTTTATCTACCAGCCAACTTTTCTGGCGTATAAAAAGTCGTTGGTAGATGTGAATTCAGTGTGAAAAAAAATACAAAGACAAATAAAAAAAATTAAACAATATTAATAATAATAATTAGAACTAGGTGTAAACTATAACATAAACAACGGTGATAGCAACACCATAACTTTTTAAAAAATAAAAAAAATGTGATAATAATTGTAGTTGAGGCCATTCAAGCAGTGATGCGCTTCTTCAGAAAATGCCTTTTTAGTTGGGCTTTGAATGAATATATTGAGGTGGCTTTTCTAATCTCTTGCGGCAGCTCATTCCACAGACGAACTGCACTGTCTGTAAACGAGTCATGTTCAAAACCTGTGCGGTGAGCAGGTACATTCAGTAGCAGATTCTCAGCAGATCGCAGTTCTCTTTCATGTACGTTCGAACAAAAGCTGAACCTTGCTTTAAAGTAGTCAGGAGCAGGTGGATTGTTGAGAATGGTGAAGAGCAAACAGAGAATTCTCAGACATCTCCTTTGATTTAAATGTGTTGTAAAGAGCCTATTTCAACTTAAGGAAGTTTTCATTTTATGCCCCTTTTTTTAAATTATATCAACTTAAAGGTGTGATCTTCAGGTTTTCTAATTTGAGAAGTGAATTTTTAACTGGTTGATATCTATAAACGCTCGAAGGTTTAATTATACTAATATGTTAGGTAAAGCTTCAGATTGCCTAAGTCTTAGATCAAGATGAGAAATGCAAATATTATAACCGTAATACATATGAATCAAGAAATGTAACACTAACAATAGTAGGTTTATATAGGGTTTAATACATACATAGAATCACGCCTCATTCCCCTAGGGGTAGGCAGAGACCACGTCCTTCCACTTGCCACGATCCTTGCATATATCCTTCGCTTTTTTCATGCTCATTAAACCTTTCGTACAAGTTCGTCGGTTTAGAGTTCACTTGACCTGTCCAGGAACTAAGTCGGTTCGCCTTGGTCTTCCCCTTCCAAAATTCCAAATCACTCTTGACTCATAAATCCTTTTTGTCACTCCCCTTTCATTCATTCTCTCTACGTGACCAAACCATTTAAGCATACCTTTCTTTAATTTCAGTAACTATATCTCCTTTTATACCACAACGTAGGGTTTAATAGTCCCTATGTTATGAGTTATGAAGTGAATCAAGTAACTTTAAATTGTATTTTTTTCCATTAAAGTTTCAACTAACCCGCTCTGAAAATGTACTCTATAAATCATAGCGTTTCCCACTTTTAAGAGGGTAACATAGATAATTACAATTGGAAATTTCGTTTTAAATTTACATTTAATTAAACTTTAAAACTTACCAAATGCATTTATGTTTTTAGCAGCCAACCTTTTAATGAGATCTTGATTCTGTGCTGGATAAAAGAATGATATAAGCGTCGACTCGTCTTGTACATTTTGAACTTCACTATCAGATAGTGGGCGGACTTTTAAAATTATATCTGAAAAACGAGACTAAATTATTATTTCTTCGATTACTTTGTAAATAGGAATTAAAATTATATAATTTGCTCTTACTCGATTGATATGTATCCTTAATATTAGTAATTTTTGCGCCAACTTCTTCATAGGACCTGTTTGGAAAATTTGCTAACGCGCCTGCATTTTCTTCTACATTAACACTAAAGCCTTTTTTGACTAATTTGCTAACTACTGCTGGTACAATTGCAACCCTGAAACCATGTTGACATAAATAAAACGGGTCTAATGTAACATTCAAATGATGACCCAAAATTTTAATAATTTAGGCTACATTTATACGAAAAAATATATACCTAGAAGAATCTTTTAAACAGATATAGTTACTACACGGTTTTTTATCACTATACACTATCGCATACATCACAAAAATCTGCTTTTTATAAAAAAAAGGTATTTTCTTTTGAGCTGTTTACATTTTAAAACAAAAAAATCATATATTAAACCTTAACACATATTTTTTTATTGAGTCGTGTAAATTACATAAAAATTAATTATTTATAGAACAAGTTAGCAAAATAACAATATAGTGTTGATATTATAAAAATGTAATAGAGAATAAATCGATAATAATCTACTATCGAATAAACAAAACTAAGAGCTTGGACCCTAGACTCAAATATGATATTTTAAGTATAAATTTCTAATTAGATTGTAATTTTATGTTATATAGTAACCGTATAGTTTTCTATCGTTCATACAAAATAAATAATATATCTGTCCTGTTTAGTATATATGTTTATGAAGGGAGTCGGTTTATTCATGTTCCATTGTTAAATAAGTTTTGTTCATAACACAGAACTATAAAGGTGATAAGCTATAACTTTAGAATGTATACTTAAATTTAACTATTTTACTTGCGATTTTTAACTTAAAACTTCTAATAACAGTGTAATCGGGGCAAATCTTTCTATTCTTCTTTTATCCCATCTCCGTGTTACGATCTCATATACTTATAGCGTATTCAATATATCGACGTAAAGCAAACACGTAGTAGTAATCCACAAATTCAAAATTATATTAATAAATTCCCGAAGTTTACGTTTAACACGTAAACTTCGGGAATTTATTATCATAGTTATATCGAATTCCAGTCCATTTTGAAGTGTAACATTTTTAGGCGCATGAGGGTAAATTTTTTACGGATGAAAAGTGATTAGTTGCTATTTTGTTTGAAAGTTCGATAGTTTTAATATCCACAAATAACATGTGGCATTTTAATTTGCCACTTATCATTTAATAAAATGTGAAATAAAAATATTTCATAAATTCTCTTTTCTAAATTTTAAATTTAACAACAAAATTTAATTAATAATTTCTAATATTAGCAAATACATGTAGCATTTTTATTTACAATTCGTCATTTGAGATTTCAATAACTTATTTTACACTATTAATATTTTAATGATTATTAAATAAATAAATTCCTAACATATCTTCCTTTTTCCCCTTACTCTTAAGTCGCAGAAATATAAAGTTTTAGATTTGTATAAACAAGAATTAAAATTAGATTGCCAAAAAAGTTTTATTTCTAACATGTTTAGTTTGTACGCACGCAGTTTTAATTTTTTTAATTGTCCCTTCTTAATTTCAAATTGCCCATCTGTGGAGTATGGGCCCCACGTTGAGAAACACTGGACTAGAGCCATCATTTTCTGCCGCTATATTTATATTTTATTGCTAAGCTATTTGACTTTACTTATATTATCCTAAAGTTTTGTGATTTTTTTTTTTTGAGAGTTCCGTCCACGTTGATTGGATTTCAAAACCCTGAAGTATTTCGGATTTCTGGATATGTTCTAAGTTATAAAGCTACACTTATTTCTTTGGGTAAATTTTATATCCTACAATGCAAATTGACTATCAAAAAAGAATTGATGTTTCACAATAGCCAAGCATCCAAGACGGGTTAATTAATTTATCTTTAAATAACTCGCATCTATTTTAATGTCGACGCATTTTTGGGCGAGACATGCGTTCATATCTTAAACGGTATCTATTTATCAATGCAATAAACGAACTCCATTGATATCATATTCGATAAAACTTCGTTAAGCTATTCATATGTACAGATGTCAATAAAATAAAAATAGTACAATATTCTTTTATAATAAACAATTTATTTTGACAGACCTGATTGACCTTATGAAGCAATTAAGTTATGATTATACGTCGGAACTTCAGTGTGTTGGAAACACAAATTATGCAAAAACAGTAGACCTTTAATTACTATGTATATATAGTATAGATTTTTTTATTGCTGACAGGTTAGCGTATAACTGTGATCATACCTGTTGCTCATATATTTGCTTGGCGGCAAGTTTTTGCTAGGATGGGTGATAAATAGCCACGGCCGAAGCCTCAACCAGACTCAACGGAGATAAATTAGATAATGCAAGTTCCTACCAGGGATCGTACCCGGGACCTCAGCTAGCAAAGCTAGTACTCGCACCATTGCATTAAGGCCGTAAATTAGCAAATAAACATTTGTTTGGTAGAATATGCAAAATGTTATCATAACTCTGTTTCAGAGAAATGATCACACAAATCCATTTTATTTGTTGTTGTTAAGGACAGCAGAATAATCCTATATTTTCTTGCGTTATAATCTATTTTTTTTATTTCAGGGAAACGCTTTTATGCACAAACCCCGACCCATTAGTCAGGAATGTTGAGTTTGACGAGGAAGACAGGCTCACAATGCCCACTAAGACTTAGTAGAACCCTCTTCATCCATGAATGGGGCATCAGGGCTTCAATTGTCCCTGGTATCACGGATGTGTCCGACAATTTATTTGTATTAACCTTCGATACTTAATATTTTAATAATAATTAAATTCCTAACAAATCTACCTTTTTCCGTCCCTCTAAGTCTCAGAAATCTAAAGTTTTACGTTTCTGTAAATATGAACAAGATTTACAAATTAGTTTGCCAAAGAAATTTCACTTCTGCCATTTGTACTTTGTACGGACGCACTTATATTTTTATTGATGACAAGTTGGCACTTAACTGGGATGATAAGTGATAATACAGTCTGAGATGACCGTGCGCTAATTTTACTTATGGTTTTTACAATATCTTGTTTGGCGGTGCGTTCTTGCTGGTAGGGTGGTGACTAGCCACGGACCAAGCCCCCCACCAGTCCAAACTCAGACTAATTAGAAAATACAATTATCTAAAATACCCTACCGAATATCGAACCCGGGACCACTGTTACCAAAGTGAGTACTCGCACCGCTGCGCTAACGAGGCCATCAAACGTGTACGTCAAAAATGTAGTTACTTGGTTCGCACTTCGTTAGATAATATTTAATCAGTTATCAATTATAATTCGATATACATAAAACTACATACCTTCGTTCATCTTGCCATATTTCTTTTGGTACACCTACACTGAGTTTTGTGTATGGAATTCCTTGAATTGGTGGCTGTGTTGAAGATGAACTGAATAGTCTCCGCTGCCATGATTTTGGGAATGGTTTGCCGATGCGGAGAACTCTCACGCATCCACACATTTTTATTTTTTATTGAAAATTATATCCCTGAGGAAATTAAAAGCTGTAGTCTTTCGCATTTGAATTGCTTCAAGTTAACAATAACACCAATTTGTCTTCAATCGTTACTTACTTACTAGTTTAAAAGTGTGAATATTTAAAGCACTACTTTTATCCTCTCTCAGGATGAAAACGTCGAAAATCACCCTGAATTAACGGGTAATGTCGATATATCCATAAGAATTACTTTATTTATTAGTATAATATTTTAAGTTGACATTGTTCACATTGGATTATAAAATATAAGTAGATTAAGCAACAGCTACTATTTTTAATTGTCAATAGCAACATAACATTTTATTTGTTATCATCTACACGAAAATTTAAAGTACATAGCTATGTACATACAGCTGTATGATATACATGTTACACAAAGAGAAAGTATTAACGTAGTTGTAGCTAAATATAATTTGTTTTTTGTATTGTTTATCTTCTCCGTCGCACTCATCTACGTATGTCAAAAAATAAGTGACCCAATTATTATATTTGTCTTGTCACTGTTTACTGTTAGACCATAATTAAATATGAGACACAACGTATTTCAAATGGCGTAAAAATTACGACATTCCCTCGATTAATTGTTTTATTCGTCTGACAGACTCGAGCACAGCCTAAGAAATTTATAACAAGGGAGGAAATGTCGTATTACTTTAGTGGTATTGTTTCTTATTCATAAATGAAGACTTAAACTATAATACCTGAAAATAATAAAAAAACTATTTTGTATACCTATTATGAGTCAAAAATGAGGTCTGACTATTTTAAAACGCGGTGTCACCCGCAAGGTAAGGTAATAACAAGGTAAGGGTAAATTCGTTCTTAACAAGCGTCTGTAACACTATTGAAGTCACCTTGCTTCAAGTAAATCAAGCGAATAGTTTTAGAAATCGCATAGAGTGAAAGAGTTTGCTAACAAAAATCTAATATAAAATATTGAGTTGATCATATAGTTAAGGGGATGCTAAGTGATTTCAGACATCAATGAACACTTGTTGAAATAGAGAAACCGCGGTAAGCGTAAGCTGGAGTACAGAAATCTGTTCCTTAAAAACCATAAGCTTACATTTGCCACACAACATGAAAAGCAATGTTACAAAATCTCGCTGAAGTTTCTGTAAGAGCAATACACTTTCAATTAAAATTAATCCAATTACAAATGGCTGTGAGAGTCAGTAATTATGGTTGTCGCAGAAGACAATTTTTTTATTACTCAAACCGCACTTATTCACTTTTTTATTGCTCATAGGATAACGCTTGAACTGGCAAGAGCTAATTTATCTGTTATGGTTTCTGCACAAAATTGTAGCGAAAATTCATTGCTTCGTCTTTGCTGGTAGGGTGATAAATAGCCAAAGCCCTGTCCAAATCCAGGCAAAAGCAATTTATTAAATATGTTCCGGCGAGAATCGTACCTAGGGCGTCTGGTAACGAAGCAAGTACTAGCAACATTACACCAGAGAGGAAGATTCTACTAATTCAATTATTTAAAGCTATTCGATTTCATTATATGCCTAGATTTTATCTAAGCCGGACAGAAACATCTATTCTAGACCAACAGTGTTAAGGTTAAGAAAAGATACAGAAGGATATGACGTCAACATAAATTCAAGATGGCGCGAAGTCTAGATGTATATATATTATAGAATTATATATACAACCGGCGCTTAGTTTAAGAAGTAAACGACGGGAGTCAATACTATCTAAAAACTTGATTCATAGCTATAATTGATAACATTCAACAAAATTTAACAATATTCAACAAAATAAGTTCAGAATATGAGGAGCGCAAATATTTGTATATGCCTGTGAAAAACCGGCCAAGAACGGTTCCAGTGTTTGTTGATCTTGAATAAAAGAACATGTTTATAGAATATGGGAATTGTTAAAAGGGCAAGAGAAAAAGCTTTGTAAAAGCATCGAATAACATTTTAAATTAACTCGCTTAACTACGTTACGAGATCATCATCTTAGGAAGGCATACAAAAAAATTGATAACATCGTAATTATAAAATGCAGATTAAATCTTCCGTAGCAATTAGGTAACTGAAAGTATGTCTTAAGTCTTTGAATGTAATAAAGAAATGGTTAAGATACTATAAATTAATTGAAAGGTGCGTATTAAATAATCACATTGATTAAATATTTAAAACAAATATAATTATTAACCTTATGGACGGAATTCTTTACAACCGGATTGTAGTTCGTGATCAATCTACTTTTATATAAAACAAAAACAATACGTAGTGAGGTGAAAGACAGATTAGTCCAAATACTGAGATATCGACTTAATATTTAATGTTTTAAATTATTTCTGTTGGTAATTATTTTGAATTTAAAACGTGTACTTAATCGTAACCGTCCAAATAGCTTTAGGACAAAAAATATACTACATAAGCTATTCTTACCTTTCGCTTCTGAGTGTTTTTTAATTGCAGTTTTATATAGCAACTTTGTATATGATACGACACATCACAAAATGTTGAATTGTTAGTACTGACGTGAGTAGAACGTGTTGCTGACAACGAACAACGAGGCAGCCAAACTACAAAAAGCACAGAATATTATTATTGCGCCGAAGGACGGATGGGATGGAGCCGGCCGCCCGCGCTTGGTGTCGTTGCCTGCCGGCCGGCCTCGTTCGCTCTCACTCTGTACAAAGAATAAATATCGATAGATCCAATATTTTTGAAGAGAATACTTCTTTAGACGCGTTATTCACTATGATATAAAACATTTATAGCTCTTCGCCATAGCATGAGTCACCACTTAGGGAAGTTATAAAAAAAATGGAATTTGGCCGTCTGTTTTACGAAAATATGTCTCGTAACAGGTAATAATTTCTATATAAAATATCAGGCCATTCCTCACCGCCGAAGGCAATGTGTTACAGTCCTTATATAGCGTAATAAACTTTTTGATCCATTAGCTATCCAGTGTTGTTACTGAATGTCGAATGGAGCTGATAGATTTACTGGTTCGGTCGTAGCTAGTTACCACCTTACCAGCAAATATGTACCGCCCAACAAAGAGATCTGTGTTCCGATATGATGCTGCGTAGCAACCATATGAGGTATATCGCTAATTAACAGATTAGCGCGCATCTATCTTAGACAGCCTCATCACTTACCATTAGGCGAGATCACATTCAAGCGCTAAACTGTCATAGTAATAAAACAAAGATATATAGCTACAACACCAAATTGTATCCCCTGATTTTGTTATCGATGTATAACATTCGTCTGAGAAAAGTCGGCTTTTGTTAATTAAGGCAGCGAGGGTATAGTCGGCGCGACACTTTTATTTTTTATTTATTTATCTTTATTAAAAGGCACTTGTCCCACATAAAAAACAAAACAAATACAGAAAAAAACAAAACTTAAATTAAAATTAATAATAATAATAAATAAATTTTAAATTCATTACAATCAAAATTAAATCTAATAATAATAAAAATATTAATTAAATCTAAGGGTATAAGGCTTCCTCGTCATTTTCGTATTTGTACAAATTTATAGTATGTTGTTATTTTTTATTTTTGTCATGATGAACTTCAAGCCAATACTTAAGAATGGAATTCTTTGGGCACTCCGAACACATCTTGAGGATAGTGTTCTGAGAGTCACGAATGCGAGTCCAAAATGATGCGATTCGAGATCTTATAATCACGAAGTAGTCCGGTACTCTGGCGTCGGCAAACATACCCGAAGCACTGCAGTATCTCGGTAGTCTCATCAAAATGCAGTATGAATTATTATACATCACTCTGATGCCACTACGTGAGTTGTTAGTGCAATTGGACCAAAGTTGACACGTGTAGAAGCACTGACAGTATGCTCTAAACAGTGTCAACTTTGCTTCAGCACTGCAATGGGCGAATCGACGTGGGAGCATGTTGCACCGAACACTGAACACCAAACCGAACGTGTTTCAATCTCACTCTGTGAATTTATAAGCCATTATAATCAAAAAATTATAAAACAAAGTCCTTCGTTCCGTTAGTCCAGTAGATAGAGTGTTTCTTGAAGGAAGTTCATGTATTGAAATTGTCAACATTTTCTATGAATTATATGAAATATAACGAATCTGTTGGAAGTGTCGGAAGAAATTAACTTGGCTGGGATTACATAGATTTTTTTTCCAATAATCCCTTAGAGACTAATGATGAATGATTTTTTTAATGAAATCATTAGATATGGTATTATTACACATTTACTGTACTGAGCACATTTTGGTTTTGTTTGTCATGTTAACGCGTAGGTATTTTCAAAGCGTTACAAGTGGTGTGTCTGCGCAATATTCTTGTTGATAGCAGTTTTATAATTTGTGTACATCTGTATGCTGTAACGTATTGCATACTGACACGTTTTCACGTTTAGTTGTGAGTGTGTATTACTTGAAAAAAGTAGACTGATTAGATTACAATAGTTTTAATTAAAATAAAATATATAATGGCTGGGAATAATGCAAAACGTCTGTTTAAATATGTGTCTGAACAAACTGTTATATCAGCGAGAAATTGTAAGTTACTATACTAAGTATAAGCAGTATAAAAATCATATGGGAACATATTTTATAAAGGACTTAATATTTTTATTATAATATGGTTTTATACTGTATTTCAAGTTATTGTATTAGCTGCCGACATAAATAATAAACCGGTTAGAAGAGGTTATGTTACATGTTGGTTTTTTTTAAATGAGATACATTTTACCTAATATTAGTTCAAGTATTCAGTTTAAATATTTTTTAAACTTGTAGTAGATGCTACTTGGATGTGAATAAAGTTTTATTTACAGTAAAACTATTTATAAAATTTATGTTGAAAAAAGTCAGTCTATTGAAAGCCAAAAAAGTTAAAGGTTCCGTTTTATGTAATTTGTTTAAGAAGTTCATGTTAGATGGCTTAGGTATTGCCTTTGATTTTTTTATGCAACTGGTTTTTAATGTGTAATTACTAAATATTTTAATTTTCTAGTAACCCTATGTAACAAAAACAGCTATCATTTCTAAAATTAATACTTAACTCTGTGTACAGATATGCAAGAATAGTTCTTTATATTTTTACAAAGTTATAATACTTCAGTCAAGGTTAAAATTATAATGTTACTTCAATTGCACCATATCATGCTAATCATATGCAAATTATGTATAAATTATTTTTATTGCTACATGAAATTATTTTATTAATGCTTTTAAAAAGGAGACATTATAAATTGCTTAAAACTTTTCAAAAATATAACTGACAAATTCTTAATTCTTTTATTACTTTGCATGATTTTTGATACATTGTAATGTCAACAAAAATATGCCAAAAAAAAATTGGTTTGAATTGCAAACTGTATGTATTAACATATATATTTGTTACAGATGGCACAGCAAAAAGAGTGGTTGCAGCTAAACCTGTTGTGGAAATGGATGGAGATGAGATGACAAGGATTATATGGGAAAAGATTAAGGAGAAACTTATTTTCCCTTATGTAAAGGTATGATAATTTTTTTTATGGCATCATATAAGTATATAATATTACCTTATAAATAAGAGTGTTTTCCTTTACACTATGAATTGCAAGGGTAGCAAAGCATCCACTATGTATGTGGGCCCCACCATTAATTAAAATCAAAAATCTGTTTATATCAGTATATTATTCAGATAAAGAAACACATTGCGAGTGTAAGTTGAATAAAGTGTGCTGATAGATTTATGAACTGGAATGGATACTTAAAAATTAGACATATGTTTGTGAGTCCAGTTTGATTCGAAGATGTTGTTAATCAAGAATTATTTGATGCAGGCAATGAACCCTATTGCTACTTCCATTTAAGACAATTGAAAGTAATTGTTGCATTTGTAGATCTTCTGGCAGCTTGTGTGTTATGATTCAATTCAATATAAACCATAGTGTCACTATTTCAAAAACCAAAAAAATATATTTTTTTCATTTATTTGGTTTGAAGTAGGTAAGATTGTTTACTGGACTCTATGTACTACATAATTTAATCTGCCACTTAGCTGTATTGATACAAAGATTAGCCTGTTTTTTAACATAAAATGCCCCATGAAATTAAGACAAAGTAAGAATTTTGATTTGACCTACAGCTATTGTGGTATAGACATGTAGGAATGGTATATTTTGTTTTATATGATTTATATTTTCTTTTTCTCTTACTTATGTAAAGACTTATGTAATTTTTCCATTTTGCTAGCATATACATTCGTCTGGACACTAATGGATATATATGTAAGGAGAATTATATTACACACAATTTGGTTTTTATTTAGTTAAAAAAAATGTTTAGCTCAAATTTCAACTGAAATTTCATTACATTGCCAAGAACAGGCTCTCTTATCCTAATAAATAATTATTATATAGCTAATTACTTTAGTAAAAATAATTTTCTGGGTAAATAATCTTAGAAAATACTATTTGTTTTGTGTGCAAGAAGCGCTACAAATAGAGTTAATAAAGATTAATAGGCAGATTGTTATTTACCTCTACAAAGCTTATCTTTAGCTAAGGAGATTTAGAAAAACCTACCATCACTTTTAAAGACTTTTATCAACAAGGTGGGGTAATCTATTTCATAGTATCATGTTATTTTTACTGAATAATATCTAATCTAATGCTTGAGGTGGTTTGATTAGGCAGTACAATAGATAGTTGAATCTTTCATGTGAGATCTTAATGGTGATCGATTAATTTTGATAAAAATATATATAATTGTGAATTATCCATATGTACAGTTTATATTATTGATTATGCATTTTCAAATTATTCAAGGTTTTAATTATTTTTATTTTTATTTTACTCATGTATATGTAAAAAAGTAAAAACTCAATTAAATGACAACTACCATATCAATTCTCTTAAGTAGCCTGACATTGTTTACACATATATCAGTATTTTATAAGCTTCACTTGTGTGAATGTATATAATTAAATATTTGAACTATAATTTAAAGGACTTCAAATAACTGATGAATTTGAAACTTTTTTGAATACTATTTTATTGTTTAAAAGCATAAGGTGCTTGATGAATGTGTCATACTTTTTAGTATAGACTTCTATTAAAGAGTGATTTGTTTTTTTTTTTTAATTACCATTATTTTATCCTCCAAATTTATAATATGTGACACGACTCCACAACCTTTGTATTTTTTACTTCGCAAAACTTACTTTTTTTTACATTATATACCTACTTCTATTTAGGTGTTGAATAATCACAGATAATGACCTAATTAATATATATTTAGGAACTAATATCAAGCGACGACATCCACTTTTGGTTTTATTTAATAACGTGTTTTGTATTTATATAACTTGCAAAGGCGGTCGCATGATATTTAAATTTATTGGTCTTTTGGGTACCGGTTTCTTTGTGATAGTAAGGGACTTTGGCAAGGGAATTCAGACTGACTTTTTATCAATTCGGTTGATTAACACCAATTATGAACAGGAATGAAATTAGGTTTGCAAACGTTATTTAAGGAGCTAGGCGGACAGCGTATGTTCTAAACAAAACGAAACTTTAATACTGTCCAGGCACTGTTTAAACGGCCTTCGAATAACTAGTAAAAAATAGATGAGACAGAGTAATATATGCAAATCGTTATCGACGAAATTCCCGCCGCACTATCGCTATAAACATCGAATACAATGAGCAATTTATAATTCTGTTTTGAAGCCTGTTTTATATAGCTTATTATTTATTTTTTCAGACAAACGCCACAGGTTACGATTGTTATTAATGAAATACATACCTCGTTTACACTATTTAAATTAAATTTATGTAATTCTCTATTTTGAATATATTGTTTTACTTGAGTCTTAAAAATGGAAAAAAATTGACTGCCGACTGTCTTATAACTCCCGCCATTTTATGTTGTGTAGTTTTTTTTTTTGTTAATTTGTGAAGGCAGTGGTTAATAGTAATACAGTCATATATATATTTAAATTATGAAGTTACTTAATAAAATAAAAATATCTTAATTATCAAGTTCAATATATGAACCATGTAGACAATTTATACATGTAGTGATGTTATTTAAGCCAAGCCCTGGATATGATTATACGTTGTAATGAAAGTAGTCTTAGTAGAAACTGGACGCTTATTTTTAATCGCAAAAATGAACAGGTTCTACTAGAACGCTGAACGATTGTTGTTTTACCAAAAATGTATTGAAACTTGTTTATAACGGACTGTAATTTTGGTAAAGAAATTTTTGTAAAGTACCACGTAATATTATATCGCACCATTCCTCATTTGAGTACTTTATTGTAATTAAACTAAATCATATTTTAATCGTAATAAAGTAGAATTTAAAAATATGCTTTTATATATTATATGAACTACAATCGCGTCTTATCTCCTAGTTGTATATAGCTTTCTTATCATAATGTACTGAAGCAATATTCGTATCCGTTTGTTTTAAACTATGACGTGTAGTATCTATTATAAAGTATCAGCAGTAAAGATAATGTTTTATTCATAATTTTATTAATATTGTGACGAAAAATGACAGTTGTTTATGATGGTATCTTATGAAAATTAATAAATATTGGAATGATATTTTACAGTACTTTCTTATAACTTTCATTATTAGTAGTTTGTACCGGGACCCGGGTGATTTTAATTTTTTTTATTGGTGACAGATTAACGCTTGAATGTAATCTCACCTGATGGTAAGTGGTGATACAGTCTAAGATGGAAGCACGCTAATCTGGTAAAAGGCGATACACCTCTTATGGTTTCTACACAGCATCGTACCGGAACACAAATCTCTTTGTTTTGGCGGTACGGTACGGGTGTTAACTAGCCGCGGCCGAAGCCTTCCACCAGTCCAGACTCAGACAAATGAGAAAATACAATTTCCTAAATTCGTTCTACCGGGGATCAAACCCGGGACCTCTGCTAGCAAAGCAAGTACTCGCACCATTGCGGCAGCAAGGCCGTCAATAAAATAAAAATAAGAGGAAAAAAATATCGTGAGAGTCATAAAAAACCGATAGGTAAGTGAAGTGAAGTGAATTATAGGATCTGTGAGTAACTACGTTACAACTTCTCGGAAAAACGACACTACCTGTACTACTGTAACAGCAATATGTTCTATATCTTCACATATTGCTCCATTGCAATGTTCTGTTTAGGATATAAAGCGTCATTAACTTTTTTATTGATTAACGATCACTATAAATCTTTTTGATTACGCTTTCCTTGTATCGGCACGCCATGGGGGGATTTATCTGAATTACAGACTAACTAATGATATAGTTACCACAGATACATAACAACCATAACGGATTTTGAAAGAATTTGGTTGAATGTTCCATATTATGTAGCAGATTGTTTATTAATATGTTAATTCGAAGTTGTAACAAAGTGAAAAACAGTAGTCTCGGTATTTCATTATGATATGAAGAACTTCTCTTTTTCAGCAAAGCGGTATAATTTTAAACGACAGAAGCTATTCTTAAAAATGTTTGATTTTTCGTGGCTGATCTTAAATGGACATTCTGTTCATATATTGCTTCTTACACGAAATAAAACGACGATTTCTACATCAGTGTTACGGTAACCTATATATGGGTGAAGTGTATGTGGAACTTTGGGACAATGTATTAACATGATTTTTAATATGATAGAATTATAATATCATAGTTAACTAGACTTGCCTAATCTTAAAATAACATACTAGTTTACGTTAGTTTTATTCATTGCACAAGCTATTTGTTATTGCACCCTTTCAGTGGCAGTACTTAATTTAGTTTCTATATTAAAATGAGCTTCATTAATATTATAAGAACCCATTTAGAAATTCTTTAGTGACAATTAAAGCCGAATGAAACCAGGATTGCTTATAGAATTAATATCATTCCATCAGGTGAGATCAGCATTAACCATCAGGTCAGTTCACATTCAAACGCCAACTTAAACGTAACAAAATATAAAGAAATTATGTCAACAGCTTAAAAAATAAGGTTAATGATTGATAAAAACCGCTGTTAATTTTTACGGGTATTTTATGATATATTAATTTTCTTGCTTAACTTTATAATATGTATATCTTTTGATCAGTTACGAATATACGTTCCTATATATACATATAGTTATATTGTTAAATTGTCTTTATTTCAATATAACAAGTTCAATACACCTGAAGTTCTATTTAAAAATAAGTTTTACTAACTTCAATTAATTGTTTCAACAGTTAGAATGCCTGTACTATGATTTGGGTCTTCCTCATCGTGATGCGACTGAAGACCAAGTAACGATCGATGCAGCACACGCAATACTTAAACATAATGTTGGTATCAAGTGCGCTACCATCACCCCTGACGAGCAGAGAGTTGAAGGTAACCTCCTTTTTCATTTTATCTAACACTGACAGCTTGCAAACCTTTATTAACAACTGACCCGGCAAACTTCGTACTCCCTCAGAATCAACAAATAAAAGAGACGAATGATAATTGCAGGATTTTTCGTAAAAATTTAAGCGGCACAAAAATAATTCTAATTCGTTTATACTCAAATTCCCGCCAAGACAAACTTGTGATCAGAAATTGTTGGTTGTCAATGTCAAAAACAAATGAAAAAAAAAATTCAGCTAGTATATAGATACAGAAGGATATACTTGATGTACAAAAAAAATGCTATTTAACCATAATAGATAAAACATACAATAATACTTTAAATAATTTAATCATAGAATTTTTAAAATGTTTTTTTTTTAGAATTCAAGTTGAAGAAAATGTGGTTAAGTCCAAATGGAACCATTCGTAATATCTTGGGTGGGACAGTGTTCCGCGAACCCATTTTATGTAAAAGCATTCCACGTGTTGTCCCCGGATGGACAAATGCTATTGTCATCGGCCGTCACGCCCATGGGGACCAGTACAAAGCACAAGACTTTGTAGTCCCCAAACCTGGTAAGGTGAGTAAAAAAAGGATCCTTTCAAATTTTTTGTAACTACCTGCTCGCAGTTAAAACGTCTGCATTTTTGTATTCCTATAATAGGTTTAACAAGTACAAGATTCATCTTATTTTGGACTCTATTCTAGCAGTTATTTAGTTTATTGTCAGTTAGAAAACCATTTACGAGCATTGTGTTTCTTTGTGTGCTGACTTTTGTTTTTTTTATTTTTATAAAATTGTATGGTACGCTCTCTGAAGAGGAAAAAAAAATGCAACCATTAGCTGTGTAACATCTTTGTTTGCAAACATTGAATAAATCTCCAAGTTTGTTTGTCAGGATTAAAGCAATGTAAAAATAATATTTGTACCTGCATATCTCGGGAGTAATTCTGGGGTATGTGTAGTCTGTGTACGTGGCATGTGCCCAGTATTTAGACGTTAATATACACCTATTTACCTACTTTAAAAAGCAATGTTTATTAACATTAACTAATTGAAGTATAAATGAAAAATGAAATAATATTTTAAAGGGTAAACCTATTTTGCCGACTATTCATTAGCTTTCAGTAAAATAGTAAATTTACGATAATGACAAGCAACTATTTCTAATGATATCTGTTAAAAAACATATAATATGTGGTAGATTATAAGTGATATATTTTTGTTGTAGCTCAAGCTACTACACTAATATATCTGGAATTTTTTTTGAGATAGGAAGAAGTAATCTCTTATAACATTAGCTATCTCCTAGTAAGACCTCGTTAAAAAGCGGAAAATGAAGAATTTCAGTTCTCCGTCTGAAATCCGGGATAAAAATATGTTATTCTATATAAAAAAACAGTTATTTGAAAGTGAAAATTCCGTCATAACCGTCCAAAATACAGTCATAAAAGTGCTTGCGGACAAAGTACACATGTCAGAAGTGAAATTACTTTGGCAAACTAATTTTTAAGTTTATATTTACACAAATCTAAAACTTTAGGTTTCTGAGGCTTAGAGAGAGAGAAAAAGAATGTTAGAAAATTAATGAATTTCATTGTCATTAAAGTCTTAAAAGTGTAAAAAATTTATACAAATAATTTATTGTGCTCTCAAATGACGAATTGTAAATAAAAATGGCACGTGCTTTTTTGTCAATATTAGAAGTTATTAATTAAATTTATGAAATATTTCTATTTTATATTTTATGAAAAATAGTATATTGAATTATTCAATGACGAGTGTCAAATTATGTCTGTCAAAATGCCACATGTTATTTGTAAATATTGAAACTACCTAACCTTCAAACTATTGTCATCCCTAAAAATTTTACCCTCATGCGCCAAAAGAAGTTTCACTTCAATAAAGGACACATAGTAATTGGTTTATCGGTGTCTTCTAAGCATGAATTTGCATCTCTTTGTAATTTTTACATTGTTAACAGACATTGAGCTGTGATCGCCTAATCGATAGACCTGTGGATTCTTGTTAAGAGTTTGTAAAATTTATGTGCTTAATTGGTGATTAAAAACCGCAAATACCAGAGCAGACAGCAGTGTGGTGGGTCTATGCTCGAATAACCCTTACTGCTATGAGTAAAGAGACCAATGTCCATTAGTGGCACCAAAATAAGCTGCTACTTACTTTATCTATAAACCAACTAGAAACAAACTTCAGTTTTATTTATTTATATAGGTTTGAAACTGTTTTAGGTACAATCATAGTTAATACATTAATTTTGCACAGGTGGAGATGGTTTACACAGCCGAAGATGGTACAGTGGAGAAGCGTGTTTTGTATGATTTCAAATCGCCGGGCGTTGCATTGGGAATGTATAACATTGATGAATCTATTAAATCCTTCGCACACTCCAGTTTCCAGGTATTGAATCAGTCATGAATCATTGTTGTTAATATTAACAGCGTTATATGTTTTAAACATAGTTTTGTTTATCTGTTCTTTCTCTCGATCTATCCGCACGTGCTCCATCATTTATAAGAATAATATTTAAAGCTATGTTGTTTGTTTATTAAAAAATTGTTATATACTTACATTTATTATTTTGTAAAAAGTTATTGCACTTTCATTGATTTAGAAAAAGCCTATGATCGAGTGGTGAGGAATGAGCTGTGGTCAACGTTATTTACGTATGTGGTGAGCGGTAATCTGATTCAAGCTTTGAAGTCTCTCTATAAGGGTTCTAGTGCTTGTGTCAGAATAAGCCCCGTTTATTCTGACACAAGCACTAGAACCCGCCCACAGATGGTGTCTCAAAAGTCCAGACTGGCTGTGCATGCAGGAGTGTTGGTTCCAACACTTATGTATGATAGTGAAACTTGGCTATGGCAGAAGAATCACATAAGTAAAATAAATGCGGTAGAGGTGAGAGCGTTGAGAAGTATGTGTGGATTAAAACTGAGTGACAGAGTAAGAAGTGGCGTGATAAGAGGACGTTGTGGTATAAAAGAAGATGTAGTGACTAAAATTGAGAAAGGTATGCTTAGATGGTTTGAGCACCTAGAGAGAATGTATGAAAGGAGACTGACAAAAAGGATTTATAAGTCAAAAATGAATGCGAAAGTTAGAAGGGGAAGACCAAGGCGAACGTTCCTGGATCAAATCCAGGACATTTTAAATAAGGGCCGGGTCAAGAGTACTTTTACCGACGACCTTGTATGAAATATTTAATGAGAATGAAAGAAGCGAAGGAGATATGCAAGGATCGTGGCAAGTGGAAGGACGTGGTCTCTGCCTACCCCTATTGGAATGAGGCGTGATGGTATGTATGTTTGTATTATTTTGTAGAAGTTTCAGCTGCTATCACTAAGTTTCTCTTGACTATAAATTATGCCTTATAAATAATTAATTATTGTTTTCTTTTTTTTGGTAAAGAGAAATATCGTGGGTCTAAGCTTCAAATCCCTCTCTCTTATACTTATAAGGCTCTTATGCCCAAGAGTAGCATGTTAATAGACTTCCATTAATGAAAAAACTAATTTAACAAATAAATCTAACTGACAAGACGAATACGTGGTATTTATTTATTTATTTATTTAAGGCTTACCAGTACACTACACTTAATGTCTTAAAATATTAAAACTTACATCTATAAATTGTTGAGGTGTGCAACTTTTTATCCTGCAACCTTTTAGCCACAATATGAGTTAAAATTAAATTAGTCTATAAATACAGTAAAAATAGATTATATAAAAATTTAAAAAGTTTAAAAAAGAAATTAAAATTGAAAAAATATATGGCTATTTATGCTTATAGTCAGAAACCCTCGTATCCCACAACAATTTCGTAACTCGATTCCGGAAGTGGCTATATGAGTCTTTAAATAGGTGGTGTATAGTTAAATGATTTATTAATTGTAAAATATTTTGTCAAAAATTTGTAACATAGTCCCACCTGCAAGTTAAAAAAAAACTGTTTTACCTGTTGATTTGTAATTCTGAAAGGAATATCTAATAATAAATCAATTCTTTCTCAGGTAGCCTTACAGAAGAAATGGCCTCTATATTTATCTACGAAGAACACAATTCTTAAACGTTACGATGGTCGTTTCAAGGATATTTTCCAAGAAATCTACGACAGTGAATACAAGAAGCAATTCGAAGAGGCGAAGATCTGGTACGAACATCGTTTAATAGATGACATGGTTGCCCAAGCCGTGAAGAGTTCAGGTGGTTTTGTTTGGGCTTGTAAGAACTATGATGGAGATGTCCAATCAGACGTAGTGGCTCAGGTACGATTGTTTTATTATCGCTTAAATTAATTTATTTATGAGTAATCCTTTATCAATCATATATGTAATAAATAGGTAAAGAAAATGTGAATTAATTTAACTGTCAATCATACAACTATACTGCAAAACTCTAGTCACCAATGCCCTCCGTTCCTCTTGCTCTAAGAGCAGTGCAATGTTTTTCATCATTTTCATCGAAGATGTGTTGTGGTCTAGCGTTGTCCTGATGGAAAACGATGCCATTTCTGTCGATCACTTCTGGCCGTTTTTTTTTCGATTGCTTGCTTCAATCTCAACAGTTGTTTACAGTAAAGTATAGAATCAATCGTTGGACCAGGCTGGAGCAGCTCATAGTGGATGATTCCTTTCCAATTCCTCCAACACATTGGACCATGATCTTTTTCGCACGTTATTGTCGTATTTGATCCACTTTTCGTCTCCTGTTACTATTCGCTCCAGAAATGGTTCGATTTCACTTTGTTTCAGCAAAGAATCGCAGATATTAATTCGGTCCATTAAACTTTACACAAACAATTCATGTGGTACTCAAATATCGAGCTTCTTTTTGTAGCCAGCCTTTGTAAGTGGTTCAAAACCGTTTGATGATGAATATTTAGTTCCTTGGCGATGTCATGGCTGCTTATGTGACGGTCCTGGTCAATTTATCCATAATTTCAACGACGTTTTCAACGACAGATCGACCAGAGCAGGGTGCACCTTTCACATCGAAATTTCCCAAACGGAAGCGAGAGAACCATTGTTGTATTGTGCGAACTAATACAGCATCATCTCCGTAAACTTCACAAATTTCATTGGTGGCTTGGGCATTCTTGACTTTTTTATACAAAAATTTCATCAAAAATTATTATTTTCACTCATTTTTATACAGCTGTAACCTTTTTTTTTTGTTAAATGAAGCTTAAAATGTCACCTTTCCAAAACTATATGGTATGACACAATGAGATTGGTAGTATTGGAAATACATGACTCCAACGACATCTATTCACAAAATCCGAACAGACTTTCGACTTCGTATTATATGTTTTACTTTAGTCGTGATATCTATAGCACATTCGTTTGTTTTTGTATAGGGCTATGGATCTCTAGGTATGATGACGTCAGTTCTGATGTGCCCTGATGGGAAAACAGTGGAGTCCGAAGCAGCTCACGGTACTGTAACCCGTCACTACCGCATGCACCAGCAAGGCAAACCAACGTCCACGAACCCAGTGGCTTCTATATACGCCTGGACTAGAGGTCTACTCCATCGCGCTAAACTTGATGGCACACCCGAACTCGAACGTTTTGCAAACTCTCTTGAAGAGGTAAGAAAGAACCAGAAACCTTAATAATTGGCTTTTTAAATTAAAAAACAAAGGGTTTTTATGCATTTTAAAACTTATAAAGGGAGTACACGACGTTCGGGTCACAGAATTTTGTTCAAACATCACGCACTCAGAAGTCTGAAAAAATTGTGTAAATAATAAAGCGTATTATTCAGGCGTGTTCGAGTTATTTGCGAAAAAAAATCGCGAAATTTTGTTGATTGCTTCACAATCGCTGGATCGCTCAATCAAATCCCGCCTACTTGTATTTTTGACGTGAATACGTGCTTAAAATCGCAACCTTTATCAATAAAGAAACAAATTGGGAGGCAATTAACAAAACCAAATGGTATTAAAATCGGGGGTACACAGTTTGGTGTTGTAGCTACATATTTGTCACCTTCATTCGAAATTAAATTACACCACTGGATAGCTCAAGCGACTGCCTCATTGGTCTAATAGTTAGTTCAAAAATCGATATTGATTTTTCTATTTACATTTTCTCAATATTTGCCCGAAGTTGGGAAGTTGGCGGTGTGAATCACCACCCCCGTGCCTCGGAGAGAACGTTAAGCTATCGGTACTGCTCTTGACCTCTCTCCGGTCGTGTCGGATTTCCATCACATCAAACGTATGAGAGTGAAGGGATAAAGAGTGCACTTGTGTACTATGCCTACCAATCCGCAGAGGATCAGCGTGGTGGGTCTTTGCTCTGAAAAACCCTGTCTCATACGAGTGAGGAGGCCTGTACCCAGCAGTGGAACGGTAATGGGCTGCTACTTATCTTTATTGCTCAAGGAAAAAAGAATTTATTACGCAAAGTAAAGCTGGGGGGGGGGGGAAGCCACGCCTTTTTAAACCGAGGTGAAATTTCCGATTTCAATGTCCTATCGCCTTAGAATAATAAATAAAAAAGCGTAAGAATTTTTCAACTTTAGTGAAAAATGTCATCAATACTTAACCGGAATAAGAAGAATGCGTAATAAAAAACGCAACCTTTACGCCCAGATTCCCTCCAAACTCCGTCAAACATGATACATAGTTGCGATCAGAAATTGTTGGCTTTCAATGTCAAATGTAAAAACAAATCAATAAATTAAATTTAATTTGATTTCTGAATGATGGGACGAACATCAAACATTTGACATTCAAAATGAAATTTGATTTCTGAACTACCTTTAAATTTAATTGATTTCTAAACGGCGGGAAAAACTTCAAATATTTGACAGGTCGGAATAGTATCTAAGGGACAGCAAAATTGTTGTTTTTACTATATTCCATCTTGTATTGTTTGTAGAGATATGACTAATAGTACGCAGACGAATTCGCGTGTAACAACTTGTACTTTATAATTTATATATTTTATGAGAGTCATAGTTTTTTCGATATTTTCTTTCATTGTATTTTTTCGGACTTAGGACATATTGATTGCTTTCCTTACAATTTATAATTAAAAAAAATATTTTTATTGCATTTTTTACAAATTTCAGAAGTCATTCGTTTGACTTAGTTTTGCTGTTAACTAAGTCACAAAAACATCAAAACGATGACGCCGTACTTATTAGTTCCACATTTCAATTCAGTTAAGGGAGTCAACTGGTGAAATATTGTATTCAAATCAAAATATCTTTATTCAAGTAGGCATGTTACAGCAATTTTAAATCGTCAAATAATATAGTTTTTTTTTCTTTTCCACACTCTAATTTTAATGTACGTCTGATGATAGTACTCAAGAGCGACTTAAAATCTAAAGTTATGCGGGTTCCTTCGCGCCCCGATCCGAGAAGAGCCCACAACAAAGTCAGTCGGGTATTTTTTTTTGTTACCATCATCTAATGATGATACAATATCATATTAGTTTAATATATTGCAATTCAAGTTGGACCAGTTCGTTCACTCCCACGCGTTTCTATCATCTAAGAAATCTTGCAACTTATAATACGATTTTTCTATCAATTTTCTTTTAATAAAGACTTTCGAATTTATTAATTGACATCTCTAAGCTTATTATAGAAACGTATACAGTTACCCTTAAATGAGTTGTTAATTTTATTCAGCCTACTACAATTCATTACAAGTTTGTTTTGGTTTCGTAATTTATTTGATATACATTCACTCTTTTTATAAAAAGAGTCAGTTTTTATGTACGTACAACAAGTTTTCTAATATGTATACGCAGTGAACTGTCATTATCTTAACTGCCTTGAATTTGTTTCTTAGCGACTCTCTTGGACTCATATTGTAAATCGCACGAACGGCCCTCTTCTGCAGCATAAATATTGCATCTATATCAGCAGCATTATCCCAAAGTAGAATACCGTATGACATAATGCTGTCAAAATAGCTGAAATATACCAGTCTGGCAGTGTCAACATCTGTCAGACTACGAATTCTTTTAACGGCGTAAGCAGCAGAACTAAGCCTATTCGATAGACCACTTATAAGGGGCCCCCACTGTAATTTATTATCTAATGTTATACCTGAGAAAGCGATGCTATCTACAAGATCTAGTTCCTCATTATTAAGTGTAACAATGGTTTGCGTTTGTTTCACATTAGGCAGAGTAAACTTAACATCGTATTGTATATAGAACTGCGAACATACTAGTTTTGACCTTAACTTAAATAATTATCTGTATTTTAATGTTATATTGATACGTATGCATATTGTTTAATTGAATAATAAGAACAGAATTGTACGTAATTTTATTGCGTTATTGAACTTGTTTGCGTGTCGATGGTTTGATTATTGTGATCTATCGAAGTTATTAACTGCGTGCGTAGTTTTGACGCAAGTATCAATTCAAATGCTAATTTCATTACAAGTCGGTGCCAAAAATCGTAGAAATGTTTTACAACTGTCGAACTTTATAGTGTTGAAAATTGACAACTTAAAACATATTTTTTTAGTTATAGACATGCCCTTTATTAATGTACACTCACATCTGATGGTTAATGTTGAAAAAGTCTAGGGCATTTGCCTAATACCAAATTCCAATTTTAGGTTTTTATAGAGATTAAGAAAATCTAACTTTTTAAGTTGTTTGACATAAAGGGCAGGTGATGTTTCGTTAGAAGTTAATTCAAATGACTAACGTTGATTTCCAATTTGGGATTAGTCAAAGTCAAAATATCTTTATTCAAGTAGGCCTATACAGCACTTTTGAATCGTCAAATATCACTTTTTCCATATTTTATTTTAATGACCGACTGTTGATAACATTAAAGAACGACTTACAATCTAATGTTACGAGGGTTTCTTTGCGTCCTGATCTGAGAAGAGCCCACAACACACTCAGTCGGGTGTGTGATTAAGAGATAAGCCAGCTAATACAAATATGGTTTCATTTTGGTTGAAACGTTTTATCTGTATCAAAAAACAGCATTATCCCAAAGATAAAAACATGAAATTAAAGAAACTTAACATCCTCGATGGCTTCTTTAGTACCATTTTTTATTTTCTATCTAACTACCCGAGGTGGAAATACATAGTAAGCACGACGGTGTGTATATAGCTCTAGAAATAGGTTCATATCGCTACCACCTTAAATTGTATTATCATCTACGATCAGATCTTTTGTCGAGACCAATTTCTCTAGAAATTCTATTATAAATAGTGAATTGAAAGATTCCGTCTTTAATTTCTACCGTTTTAATAAATAAATAAATAACTAGGAACAATTTACTAAAATATATCGAATATAGATGAACAATGCAACTGTTAATATTTTACAATAAAATATATTTACAAATAACATTGTACGCGTATCATGGGCGATAAATGATAAATGGGTTTAATAACACGTATGGATTATTATGATAACAAACCACTAAGTAATATGCCATTAGCATGCCTATTTCAAATGATGACCTAGTCACTATTAAGTAAATCGAATCCTGGACAGGCATAACTTAAAATATCCTCGATATTTTATTTGGAAAACATACAGTTTATGAATACACACTTCTGGAAACAAAGTACACAAAATATAAACCAATAAAATTTTCACTTAAAAACACGCTATACACAAACTATAAGTATGTTAAAGTACAATCAACAAGAGAATCAAATGAAAAAATAAAATAAAGTTAGAATTATTATATAAGACTAAATGGTTAGCTGCTAGAATGACTGAATTGTTTCTTAAATAATGAAGTGCAATTAAATAAACATAATCTTGTAAGGATAATATAATGAAGTGCAATTAAATAAACATAATCTTGTAAGGATAATATTCAATTACATTATAAATTCACAAACAATCAGACGCATATGAATGACGCAATTGAAAGTATGACTTCTTTGTGCTGCTGTGTGAAAACACTTTTTTTGTGTAGCTGTGTGAAAACACTTATTTCTTTGTGTAGCTGTGTTAAAACACATATTTTTTTGTGTAGCTATCTGAAAACACTTTTGTGCAGCTGTGTGAAAACACTTATTTATTGCGTAGCTATCTGAAAACACTTTTGTACATCCGCGTGTAAACATTAATTTTTTGCTTAGCTATCTGAAAACACTTTTTTGCAGCTGTGTGAAAACACTTATTTTTTGTGTAGCTACGTGATAACACGTTTTTGTGTGACAGTGTAAAAACTTCACGACTTTTTCCATAGAAAAGAGAAAATACTTTTTTTGCAAGTGATGTAGACTTTACTGTTTGATTGATTTGAGTCGCTAAGAAACAAATTCAAGGCAGTTAACATAATGACAGTTCACTGCGTATATATATTAGAAAACTTGTTGTATGTACATAAAAACATTGACTCTTTTAATAAAAAGAGTGAATGTACATCATATAACTTACGAAACCAAAACAAACTTGTTATAAATTCTAGTAGGCTGCATAAGATTAACAACTCATTTAAGGGTAACTGTATACGTTTCTATAATAAACTCCCACAAGACGTTCTAAAGATGTCAATTAATAAATTCAAAGTCTTTGTTAAAAGAAAGTTGATAGAAAAATCGTATTATAAGTTGCAAGATTACCTAGACGATAGAAACGCTTGGGAGTGAACAAATTGCTCTAATTTTAATTAAAATATAGTAAACTAATTTGTTATTGTAATGATGATGGTAAAAAAAAAATACCCGACTGAGTTTGTTGTGGGTTCTTCTCGGATCAGGGCGCGAAGGAACCCTCGTAACTTTAGATTTTAAGCCGATCATGAGTACCGTCATCAGATGTATATTAGAATCAGAGTGTGGAAAAAAAATATAATTTGACGATTCAAAAGTGCTGTAATATGCCTACTTGAATAAAGATATTTTTGATTGATTGATTGATTGATTTCGTTTTAAAATGTTTCTATTATAATCGCATTTATGTACATGATTAATAGAAATTTGATATGAATAATTTACGAATATTTTATTTCCAGGCTTGTGTCGAGTGCATAGACAGTGGAAAGATGACGAAGGATCTAGTCATATGCATCCATGGAATGGCAAATACAAAGGAGGGGATGTACTTAAACACAGAAGACTTCCTCCAGGCCATCGCTGATCAACTTGAGCGCAAAATGGCCAAGTAAAGTCCAATTATATTTAGCAAAACATGGTAGCTAAATCATTGTAAACTTTACTTATTAATTTTATTATTTAGCAATTGTATTCAGTTGCATTTTAGTTGTTATTTTTATTTTATTCCAATTCCTAATTTACTATCGAAAACGAGATTAAAGTTATGAACCCTGAACAGGTTTGAAACTAGTCGGGCATACACAAATATTTGGCGACATGAAAATATCAGTTTTCTATAGTATATACATTTTAGTAATTATACTCAGTGCCTTTATATTATATTAAATCCTATTTTGTATACTTGGGACCATAAATTGAAATTATTTAAATGTATTTTAATTATTGTAATTTTATTAAGCAGGTAGGAGGTACCTTTGAAATTTGTAAGACAGTATATTTTGTTTATAATCATTTTGCTTAAAACTAATTTTGATTTTGCCAGTATATAATCCAGTTATTAGGTTCTTGGTGCTATTTTTAGATGCATAATAAGTTAATAAGCGATACAGTAAATTTTCAATCACTTGTTTCAAACGCACGTAGAATGTAACTTATTGTATGTAAGTTTTACAATTTTATATTAAAATTTAATTATTCTTGAAGTTGTTTGTTTTATCTAATTTAACCTAATCTTTAGTTACTATGTAAGTTTCACCAACTTTTGACAGCCTCGCATGCACAGTGGTGTGTGTACTTGTTTAGCTACCAGAAGTCCTGGGTTCGATCCTCGGTAGGGCTATTTTAGGAAATTACATTTTCTAATTTGCCTATGTCTGAACTGGTTAGTGATTCAGCAGTGGCTAGTTACCACCCTACCAGCAAATACGTACCCCCAAGCAAGAGATTTGTGTTTCGATACGATGTGTAAAAGCCAGAAGAAGTAAATTGCCTCTTAGCAGATTAACGCACTTCCATCTTAGATTGTGTCATCACTTACCATCAGGTGTGATCACAGGCCAGCAATTAAAAAAAAAAAAACTAGCAAAATTATAATGGCCTACTGAGATAACCATGCAAAAAGTTTCCAATCTTTAAATTACCTATCTCTGGGAGATTATAGGGTTCAAGTGTACAAAGGAATTAATTTTCGTCACGAATACGAGAAAATACGTTCTTATTGAGCAGCTACATGGTGCAAGGAGTTATTTTGACAAAATTTCAAGTTAACCAGGTGAATAGTTTTGAAAATCACATGATATGGGGACAATGATGAGTCACCGAGCGATAGTTTCTCGGTATAGCTATTAAAAAAAAATTATAGTCTAAATAGGTTTATATTACATAGCTCGGGTTCCAAATGATTACATAACTTTAGGACACGTTGTATATATTAATAAAAAAATAGTTTTGTTACTATTATAGGAAAACCACAACACATTTTTGTCAATTGTTTCAGAACAAGTTACACGTTTGATAAGTTAAAAAATGATAATATTTAGAAACATATCTAACCTTATACTGTTATGAATCAAACTTGGACAACATTACGGACCAATTAAACGTCTCGGCTACTTACTATTATAATATACTTATTATTGTGATACTCAGAACGTTTTTTACATACATACATACATAGCTAGCATCACGCCTCATTCCCATAGGGGTAGGCAGAGACAACATCCTTCCACTTGCCACGATCCTTGCACATCTCCTTCGCTTCTTTCATTCTCATTAAACCTTTCATACAAGTTCGTCGGTTTAGGGTACTCTTGACCTGGCCGTTATTTAAAATGTCCTGGATTTGGTCCAGGAACGTTCGCCTTGGTCTTCCCCTTCCAACTTTCGCATTCACTCTTGACTCATAAATCCTTTTTGTCAGTCTCCTTTCATTCAATCTCTCTACATGCCCAAAATATCTAAGCATACCTTTTTCAATTTTACGTTCATTAATTTTTTCGTTAATAGTTAATTGATTTTTACGTTATGTTACAAAAAAAATATACATTTTATTACGTTATAGGTAAATTTAAATTAAACTAACAATATTTATTGCTGTTTTTGGATCTAATGTTATCCCTAATGTACTTACGGCGCATTATTCACTTTGCTAGTAGAGGTTCCGGGTTCGATACCCGGTAGGGCGAATTTGGAAAATTGTATTTTCTAATTTGTCTTAGTCTGGACGCGTGAGAGGCTTCGGCCGTGGCTAGTTACCACCCTACCAGCAAAAACGTTTCGCCAAACAAAGAGATTTGTATTCCGGTACGATACTGTGTAGAAATCATAAGTATATTCTGATCAGAGTAGCGCGTTTCCATCTTAGACTGCATCATGACTTACCAACAGATGAGATCACAGTCAAGCGCTAAACTGTCAGCAATAAAAAAGGGCAGGTAAGACATATCAGCCTGGGAGCATCAGCCTCAACTCTTGATTTTTTTAATGCTGGCAGGTTATCGCTTGACTGTGATCACACTTTATGGCAAGTGATGATACAGTCTAAGAAGGAAGCGCGTTAATCTGGTAAGGGACAATTTACTACTTATAGTTTCTACACAGCATCATAGCGGAATACATATTTCTTTGCTTGGCGTTACGTCTTTGCTGGAGCGGTGGAAACTAGCCAAGGCGGAAGTCCAAATTCAGATAAATTATGAATTTCCTAAACTCTCTCTAACGGGTACAACTTCCTTCCTCTCCCTAACAAAGCGAGTATTTGCATCACTACGCCAGCGAGGCTGACGTTCTCCTTTCACGAGACCATAATTTCGCTAAAGAAGGCACACTAAGAAACCTTACTACAATACTAGTTTTGACGGCCACGCTGGCGCTCTGGTGCAAGTACTCGCTTTGCTAGCAGAGGCCCTGGGTTCGATCCCCGGTAGAGTGAATTAAGAAAATCGTATTTTCTAATTTGTTCTAGTCGCTACGATGCTATGTAGAAATCATGAAGTATATTGCGTCTTACCTGATTAGCGGGCTCATCAGAGACTGTATCATCACTTACCAACAGATGAGACCATAGTTAAGCGCTATATATATGTCGGAGTGCAGTACAGTGGAACGCTGGCGCCATCTATCTATCGGCGTGGGGCAGAGTCAATGATGAATATCCGGCTGGAGTATTCGGTAGTTCTCGGGTGACGATCCGCCAGAGCGGTAGACTGTTAAAACAGACTCGTTCCTATCTGTAATTGTTAATGTTAATGTTTTTGTGTAAATTTTTATCGGGAACATTAGGTGATTGGACATTATAATCTGAGTTAATTAATAAAGTGTTTGATTGCACCAACATCACCCATCAACGCCCACTGTGTGGAAATTGAATTATGGATGTCACTAGTGATGATGTCGGATGAGAACCCTACGCACCTATGGTTTATGCTCCTTTCTCTCTTCTTCGCCGCTGTATATATAAAGAATGCACGGATGAAGAGGTTTTCTTACACTGTATGAATAATGTTTAAAAAATACAAAACGGTTCTTTTTATTAATCCTACCCAATTTATTAAAATAATGTTGTTATATTTAATAATTTAAAAGGCGCTCCAAATTACTTGTGAGAATCCACTAGAAATGTGAATCGAGTTATTTTGGAACTGGTAAAAAGATAGGTAACGCTTTGTAGCATTAGAAAATTCCGACTATTTGTTGTTATGTATTCCGACTATACATTGTTTACTAGTTAAAACAGTCGATCTGTAAATTTGAAATAGAACCGTTATTTCCAGGAGAAATTCGGTATGTTACATAAACCGATTGACGATTTATTATTTATCGATATAAAGCATTTAATCTTAAGACCTGTATGATTAGATTCTCTATGAGGTCTATTAATCAATTTCATCGTAAAACAACAGTTTATTTTGATTTGATTTGACCTTAGGAAAGGACATCAGTAGCTTAATACCAAAATGTTTGGAATAATCCATCAATTACCTCTCACGAATAATCGTTAATCATTATTTAAAATGCGTCAAGATAGAAATGTCATTTTAATATATAGTCGTTAGAAAACAATAATAAAGCCGGCTAGCGGGTTTTGCTGTGCTTTATTACACGTACGAACTAATTAGGAGAATTTAAGAAGGGATTTCTACGAGTTAAAAATGATTAAAAGGAATGTAAATTTTTGATAAACTTAATTTCGTTTAGTTACCTTAGTAGTAATAGCATATAGCAAAAGTCGTTCAAATTGTAGCGTACCTATATAATTGCATAAGAACCACTGTGCTCACGGCTAGTAATTAGTTTTTACAACCGCAGCAGCCACATGCTTTGTTTTTCTTGTTCTTGTATTTATGTACAAAAAACATATAAAAATGTTTCTTGATATTTATTTATAACATGTACATTATAACTTATAAGCATTTAATTTTGGTTGTAACAGATTATAAAACAATGTAAAGCCTACAACCTACTGTATGATATTCGATCTCTACTTTTTATAATTGAGTAGCCTGTACATAACTTTATGCTTTAAAACACTCTCTCCAATGAAGGAGAAGATTTGTGATCAACAATGGGATATTAATAGGTTGCTACATACCTTATTCATCTTGTTATTTATTAGTTAGTCAACAACAAACCAGTTATGTATGTAATTAGAGATGGCTAGATTAACAATATCTCATACGTAACAGTAAATAAAATCAAATCTTGTATTTTTTGATTTAAAGTACATTTTAAAACGACTACGGCATCAAAGCCATAGGCAAGAAAGGCTGTTTTGACGTGAATACGTTTTTAAATTCGCATTCATAGGGAGGCAATTCAATAACACGATTGATGACAAGATCGGGGGATACAGTTTGGTGTTGTAGTTGAATATCTATCATCTCCATCCGAAATTACATAACTGGATAACTAAAGGTTCAAAGAATTTATTATGCGGACTGCAATATATCGCGCGAGGCGGAGGAGGAAATCCCTCCGCGAGCGAGACGTATTCACGTACAACAAACGGCCGTATCCAAAACACATCCCATTTTGTAATTACTTTCGAATTTAATTGTAATTATTTGTGCCAAATTATGAATCTTATTCTATCTATTGCTTAAAGTTAAGTGTATTTATTACTACTTCAACATAGATTAAAATCGTAATTTAGCAGATAGACTCTTTATTATTATTATTATTAAAATTTTGGCATATAGTACTGCCAGAACAGCACTGCGCACTCTGCCAATGTCACGTAAGTGGAAAAGACACACAGGAGATTTTGACAATATCAATTTTGAGCTTTCCTTTTTTGTTGTCGTTAAAACGGCATGGCGGTGAAGCAGCTACTTTATTATCTACAGCAACATAAATACAAATAACTATAAGTATAAGATAACTACTATTAACTTAGGATATATACATATCTATTTATCATTACATTTAACTAGAGCTTTATTCTATTATATTTGATATATTTACACAAGAATTTAACATATGGACTAAATACTAACATAAGAATAGATTGCGCGTTAATAGGGCGAGGAATCTTAGTAGGAAGGATATCATACAAAGGAAAAGAAAGTTTAGGATAGGAAAAGAGAATATGTTCTACAGACCCTTCATCTAACCCACACTCACAAATCGAGTGGTCCCTTACCCGCAGTTTTGCTAAATGCACTGGTGTGCAAGAGTGGCCAAGGCGTAGTCGGGTTAGGGTTGCTGTAACTGATCTACTGGCACTTTTAAATATGGAGAACCAGGGTTTTCTTGGGATATCTGGTTGTGTCAATGCATAGAATTTGCCTTTATGGCATTTTGAAAGGGACCAAGCCTTATTCCAATCATCTTTCAGATATTGATTAGCTAACAATCTTAAATCAGAACATTGATTTTTAAACTGTGAAGTAACACCCACTTGGGATGCCGATTTTGCAAAAGAATCTACTATTTCGTTACCAATAATCCCGGAATGGGCAGGGATCCAGGCTAATGTGACTGAAAGACCATGTTGTTTACACAGGAATAGAGTTTCACGGATTTTATTAGTGGTGGAATTTCTTAAATTGATATGGAAGGGATTGCTTTTGACTGCCAATAAGCTGCTCAAGGAATCACTTAAAATGATGGTGTGTTTAATGTTATGTGAAAATACATATGAGACAGCTTCTAGTAACGCTAGAGATTAACCAGTAAAAACAGATGTCTCCGGTGGACATTTAAATTGCAGAGCGATTGCAAATTTTAGTATCCAGTAGGCTACACCTACACATTCTATAGAAGACAATTTCGAGGCATCAGTGTGAATTTGAAGATAGTTTGCCCAATTCTGGAAAATTATTTGGTTAAAACTGTTGTTGATTTCAGGATCTTGCGAATGGATTCCCAAATCTGTAATAACTGATCGTTTGTGTGTAAGGACATTGTATGGAGTAAGAAAGATTGGAATTAAGGGTAAGTCAATTCTGGGATGAGGCAATCTAGTAAATTTTAAAAGTAAAGACGGTCTTTGGCAAGCTTTTTCTATTAAGGAAAGCTATTGAAGTCGAAAAAGAAGAGAGTGTGTTGAAAGTTATAGAATTTTACAAATAAATCTATCACACAGGAACTGTCTGCGCAAGAAAAGTGGAGGGTCTACAGACTCCACCTGCAATGCATTGGTTGGGGTAGATTTCATTGCACCAAGAACTATTCTCAAACATTTAGATTGTACTCTATCCAATTTATCAGATGTAGATTTATTTATTGGGTCCAAAAAGAATAATCCATAGTCAAGATAACTACGGATAGTAGCATTATATATGAGCTTCTGGGTACATGGATGCGAGCCCCACCACACGCCGGATAGGGCCCTGATGACATTAATACTCTTTTCACATTTATTTATTATATACTCCATATGGCATGTACCATTTAATCGTGGATCAAGGTAGAGTCAAAGAAATTTAATTTTATCTGTATTTCGAATATCTTTGCCTTGACATGTAATGTTTAGGAATGGAATACTCCTCTTTGTAGTAAAAACTATTGTTCTACATATAGGAATGGATAGAGAGAGGCCATTGGTCAAGATAGTATAAAGCAGAGTTAATTCGCTCTGTTTTGTTTATTAACAGATGTCAGTTAAAGTAACCTCTACTACAGGTAGTATTTTTATTAGTCTGTGTTTTTATTGTTTGTTTACAAACCCACGCCGGTTTTGCGAATATAATTTGAAATTTGAAGAAAAACAATTTAAAATTAGAACATGTTTTGTAACGACAATTTTTTTGTGTATATATTGAGTATATTATCATTGGTTCAAACTAATGAAAGTGAAAGCTCTTGCTCAAAAGGAGATGTTTGCTCAGAAAATCATAGTAAATATAGCAAAGGTAAAATATTTCTTTGACTGTTTAATAAAAGATCAAGGCATATATTTCTTTTAAACTATTTAATTTTTAGAAATCAATGATTGTCACTCAAAAATAAATACGCAAATTGAAACAGCATTGAATGAATATAAGCCATGTATTAAGAAAAATTGTAGTTGCCACCAGGATGTGATAAATAAAGATTTAGAACCGTTTAGAGATGGCATTACAAAAGATATGTTTGAACAGGCTCGAGTTAAAGGCACAAAATACCAGGTGACTGTTATATATATATATGAAATACAACCTTATATTTCAAGGACTATTATTATTTAAAATACAAAAAATATGTTTGTTCAGAATGCTGATTATACTTTATGTTATTTATGGGAAAACTTAAAATTTCCTTAATGTAATTAAAGTACAAGCACACATACACTTGTATCACAGATTATTCTAGTACTATTATTTGTAATATCCACATTATATGTCTGGTGATGAATAAAATTGAGACAAATTCCCCAGCAATTAGAAATCCCAAGTGTATAAGTAATATTGTTTGTACATTTCAAGTAATATATATTCTTCACACTTGCAGTTGAGTTGTGTGGTGAGCCTATCCTCTATCAAGTTCCTCTCTTAAGAGGGAGGAGATCAGGCTCCAGCAGTGGGATTAATAGGTTGCTACTAAGCAATATTATACACAGTTATTATGTGGGCTTTGCCACCATATTGAATCTTTCTTGGTCAGTCCACCTTTGTCAGAGTGGTCATGGTTATCAAGTTCCTGATGCAGATAGTACTCTCCACATGACAACCTTGTCACTTCTGCCTATTCACTGTTAATTGAGCATATTTGTGCATGGGAGTGACCGCCATAGCATTTACTAGATCTGTTCTTCTCACTAGGGATCTCCTTCAAAGTCTTTTGCCTTCTACTTTCCCTTGTACAACAAAACTTTCTATGGAGTCATATCTGTGTAGATTAAGTTGGCGAAAAATTTTAGTATCCAACTGCAGCATACTTGAGCTTTAATAATAATATCCTCGGAGTTGGTTTGTGCTTCATATACTTTAACAAGTTTGTGTCACAGCTGCTTTTACTGGTAGGGCTGATTATACAGAATAATATCAAAAGTTAATAATAGCATATTTAGATTATAGATGGGAAGTTGTATCGCGAAAGAGAATGTCATTTTCCTGCAAGATGTTCGGGTATAGAATATTACTTAAAGTCATTCTCTTCAAAACTGCCTGATATGGAACTAGCAATAAATACTAGAGACTGGCCTCAAATTAATCAAGCCTGGGGACATAAAAAATCACCAGTATTCTCATTCAGCAAGGTAACTGTTTAACATTAGTTTTACTAAAATATTTAGACATTTTAGTGGCTTTTTATATTGTGTAAATTTAACAAGAGTGTTTTAAAATGTTCACTCCCAACAAAGAGACACCTAATACATTACTGCCTAGGATTGTATGTTTGCTTCAATTCTAAAGCTACACAAAAAATTGTTGTATTTTAATGTATTTTTTTATAATGAGTGGTTAGCGCTTTAGTGCGATTACACCTGATGGTATATTAAGATGGAAGCATACTCATCTGTTAGGAAGCAATTTACCTCTTATAGTTTCGACACAACATTGTACCAGAATGGAAATCTCTTAGCTTGGCAGAGCATCTTTTCTGGTATAGTGGTAACCATGCATGGCGGAAGTCTTCCACCAGTCCAGACTTAGACAAATTAGGAAATGTAATTTCCTCAGTTTGCCTTACTGGGGTCCATTCCCATCTCTGCTAGCATTGTGAGTACATGCACCATTGTGCCAGCAAGTCTGTCAAAATATGTATTAATGTTAATTTATAAATATATACTTTAAATTTTATATATTTTTTACACTAGTATGAAAAACTTCATTTTGAGAAATATATAACCTTAATAGAAATTTTAAATATTACCTCAAACCACATTTATATTTTCTAAAGACTTTTGGATTAAAGCATATTATATCTAAACTTTTAGACTAAAGAATATTATGACATTATGTACCCTGCTTGGAGCTTTTGGGAAGGTGGACCAGCAATAGCTCTATATCCAACTGGTATTGGCAGATGGGATCAACACAGAGTAACAATTACATCAGCTGCTGACAAGTAAGATGTATTACAAAGTATTCATATATCATTAATTTTTACCCAGTCTATTTTGTTCCAATAATCAACACAAGACAAGATAAAAAAAAACGCTTCTAAATTTGCCTTGCCAGCAACTTGAACTTGACACAGGACTTTGGTTACTGAAGCAAGGCTGTTAAATAATTGATTGTATTTTAATTTTAAGGTGGCCTTGGAACAAAAAGGAAAATAAGGGATTCTTCAGAGGATCCAGGACAAGTGAAGAAAGAGATGCCTTAATATTATTGTCTCGATCTAATCCAGATTTGGTAGATGCACAGTACACTAAAAATCAAGCGTGGAAGTCTGATGCGGTATGAAATAGTTTTATGTTAAATAAGTGTAGTTGGCAGCCTTTGGTGGGTTGATTCCCCATCAGAGTAAATATAGCATATTGTTTTCTAATATTTGGCTTTAATGTAAGTTGTCTATAGTCCAATTGAACCCTTTCTAACCAGTAGAGATCCCCAGTTTTGTTTCCAGGCAGGTTACATTTTGGAAGTTATTTTATTTTATAATGTTATATGCCTAATATTTTTTGTTTTCTATACATTCCTATACAGTTTATCTAATTGTGATGGCACTTTGACAAAGTATTATGTTATTATAAGTATTATTTAATGCTGATAACTTAGCATGTTTGTTATCTCATCTGATAATATGTGGTGATACCTCATATGGTTTCCATAGAGCAATAAACTGGAATACTTTTTTTTTCTGCTTGGCATATTTTTGCTGGTAAATACACATTATACATTTGCTGAGGATTTAATTATATAAAATGTATATCCTAGCCAAATTAAATAATTATGTGTCATTGATACAGGAACTTGCATGAAGGTTTCTGTTGTTTGGACTTTGGGTGATATTAAAAAAATGTAATTTGTTTAGGTTTAAATGTACAATATATGCACACATTCGGACTAAAATGTATACTCGCCTCTTATACATACATGCACAGTCTTAGCTGTGGTGAAGCTTTTGTCACCATAAGAAAAATCTGTTATTGGCATATAAGATTTGATTCTCTATTTATTATACATTATATATTTAACATTCTCAGTTAAGACACTGTAGATAGATAGATTTTTGATTATAAATAAATAAAATAAAAGCATTTCAATATAAGCTTGTATTTAGTGTATTGTTATTTCCAGGACACTCTTTATGAACCACCAGCCCAAGAAGTCTCATTTGAAGACCATTGTAAATATAAATACTTATTTAACTACAGGGGAGTTGCTGCCAGTTTCAGGCTGAAGCACTTATTCCTATGTAAATCATTGGTTTTTCATGTTGGTGATGAATGGTTAGAATTCTTTTACCCATCTCTTAAGCCCTGGGTACATTATGTACCGTTAAGTGCAAAAGCAAATAAGGAAGAAATAATGAAATATATCGAATATTTTAAAGAACATGATAGTAAAGCTAAAGAAATAGCCGATAGAGGCTTTCAGCATATATGGGATACCCTTAGTGAGAAGGATGTTAAATGCTATTGGAAGAAGTTATTAAAGAAATATGCTAAACTTTTAAAATATGATGTTGTGAAAGATGGTAATCTCAAAAAAATTTAAAACATGTTTAAAAAAATGAATATATTCCTAAACCATTTACATGAACTTTCAATAAATGGCACTGTACAATTTTTGAAAAAACTATTAATATCATTTGTGTGATGTTTTATTTGACGGCCTCGCTGGTGCAGTGGTGCGAGTACTTGCTTTGCTAGCAGAAGTGCCAGGTTCGATCCCTGGTAGGGCAAATTTAAAAAATTGCATTTTGTAATTTGTCAGAGTTTGGACTGGTGGGAGGTTTCGGCCGCTGCTAGTTACCAGTAAAGTCGTTCCGCCGAACAAAGATTTGTGTCCCGGTACGATGCTGTGTAGAAACACTAAGATCTATATCTTACCAGATTATCGCGCTTCCATTTTAGACTATCATCACTTACCATCAGGTCAGATCACAGTCAAGCGCTAACCTGTCAATAAGAAAAAAATTTGAACTAAGGATTGATAATTTGAATATACATAAGGGAAGCGGGAGTGAAATAAAACAAGTATTTCCCTAAAAACTAATTAGCATTTAATGTATGAATTTGTATATTAAAAAGAAAAAATATTTTGATCATAAAACATTTAATGACATTTTTATTAAAGCTTTATATTTAAATTCTTCACGATAGGTGGTTATAAAAGCTGGCACATAAAGAAATATAAATTTAATTTTGTTTCAACTTTATAAGTTGGAAGTGAATAGAAAATAGAAAAAAATAAGAAAAGATAGTTTTCAGAAATATAATTCTTACATATTTAAGTTTTGATTTGACTAATTAGACAGATATCAGGATAAATAAAAGAATTCTATTTATTTTGAGAAAATAGAAATAGCAATAAAAGAAAAAACGACGAACTAGCTTGAACGTTACTTGTGCCAGGATTGTGTTTTATATATATTATAATAATTATATACCTTGGAATAACGTGAAAAATGCCAGATTTTAAAGCCTCTACTTTCATATTTTTCAATAATAATAATTGAATTCCATGATCAATAAGTATGCACACAGATTGTTTAAAACACCTTATATGATAATGTGGCAATGGGGAGGTTTGAAAACACTGAAAATGAAACCTTAAGTATAAAGGAATGAGATCCATTAACATTATGACAATAGTGACAGCTACATATAAGATTATATAGTGAATTTGAAGTATAATAAGCAGAGAAATTATTGATAATTTAACTGAAGTCCCTGTCAGGGAAAATGGCAGGTGCGACCAGGGTCCACACGTAAAGGCTTACGCAGACCCAAGACGATGTGATCTTGATCCACATTGATGCCAGATTCTCCTTTGACAGCTGAGAACTCGGGCTGTTGAGTAAAAATATTAAACTTATTATAAAACGTTTCTTATCCTATTTACCCAACACAATAATAAAAAGTATATAGCTATATATTTTATATATATAACAGTTGTAGTCATTGAAAGAGTTTTTTAGGTACAAAAGCAAACTTTATTATATCTATCAAAGTTTAAGTTGTCAAAATAAAAATTCAAAAGGAATTTAATTGTCATAAATTTTTTTGTTTTTTAAATTTAAAATTTAGGAAAGAGAATTTATGAATTTTATTTTTTTATATATCATGAATAAAACTTCGCCAATCACGCGTTTCACCCGTAAAAATTTTACCCTCATGCATCTAAAGTAGTTTCACTTCAATAATTAATTCAATCTCGTTCATATAGAAGTACTTACTTGAACCAATTGGTGAGTGTCATCATGATATACAAGGTGGCGAGCGCAAATACAATGTGGAAGAATGTCCAGGAGTACGCCACGTCGTCGCCCTCGTTGTCGTACACCTTCTTGTCCTCTTGGCCGGATTCACCGCCGTCGCCTTCTATGGAACCATAACCTGCGCTCAGTGAGCGAACCGACATGCAAACATTAGCTCTCCAAGTAAAGCGCTATTTTACTAATCTAACATAAGCCATTACCCACAATCCATACACAATACAGTCTATGGATTAGTTTTAATAGAGTTTATTTTTTTGGGGAATGACCAATCTAAAGTTTATGAGTAATGATATATTACAGCAGCTACAGGAAAGTAGCGTTTGATATTTTATTAATAGTGATTTTTTAGGGGTGTGCGAATGAATATAGTTACATTGAATCGAATAATGCGAAAGAATTTTTGAATAATTCGCTAATTAATGGTATATGTCTGGATGTTCAATTGTTTATATTTAAATAATTTAAATCATGTATATTCGACTTACGAATAATATACTTTTCGTTTAAAAATCAATTACCCAGAGAATACAATCGATCATTTTCAATATATGTACATCTCTGTAGGTACCATGAATTTTTTTTTATAGTAATATCGGCAAGAGATGTCGAAAAAATTTTCACCAGGTCGTTCGTCATTTTCTTCTATGATATTTCTACAATTTATTACGCAACAAAGAGCGACAGATTATATTGTTAAATTTATATTTCAACATTGAACATACACCCTGAATTGAAAATACTCGATATTTCACTAATAATTTAACAGTTTACGAATTGTGCGCACACCCCTGATGATTTCCTACAAGCCTTTGACCACCATATTTAAAAAAACAATGCAACTCTCTATGGATTGTAGTTTCAAAGTATTTCATTGCCAATTTAATCTATGGAAACAGAATATTTAAAGTTTTTATTAAATACATAATGATAGTTCACCATCCATAGACAACATCAGGTTATTTGGATTGCAGTTTGGAAATGAAATTTTAATCGTATAAATAACCGCGAAAGGTAGACGAATTTGTTAGTTTTCCAAAGAGGAATTTTGGACTTTATATACAATATAACCATTTCCAGTTTACCCACGCAGTTCCAGCTTATTACAGGTTATAATACATATAACTGTGAATTATAGCGGAAGACAAGCACATGGTTATTTTGAATCACTCTTATTATCTCATGTATAAATATGTTTATATATACAGGTAAAAGAAAAAAACCAGTCGCTATTAAAAAAAAAAGATTTTCTTCCAAAACCAAAATTCGTCCTATGGATGATTGCAGTAAATAAAAATAATATTTATATACTGTAAAACCCTCTTAAAAACCATATTTAGATAGAAACTAAATTTGCTGTAGATGACATATCAGTCAGTCTTATTAAAGCATATGTCAGTTATCGAAACATGTTTCTTTTTTACCAGAATAATCTACGAAATCAGGTTATGCTGTGCGAATTTATACTATTAAACTACATGTGCATAATTTTGTCTACAGAGGCTGCAAAGCAAACACGTTGTAACCCGCAAAATATTGTTTTAACGAAACTTTATGATAATGTTGACTATTTACCAAAAAATATATAGACATTACGGAAGTTACAATTTTTTTTGGTTCGAACAAAACTTTTTCTGTTCTTATGAACAAGTTTAGATTTGCGTGTTACGACTTGTTCTCTTTCCAGCCATGATATTAATAATTTGGTTGACCTAAATAAAATAATCAATTCTCACAGTACTGTCGCAATATATATTGAATAACATTTTATATATTCGTGACAATATAAATTTATACAGCAAGAGGAGCGAAACACAATTTTAATACAAGAAATAAAAACAAACTTCTAATGTCATTTTAGAGTGAAGAAGGGTCCGAAATCATTTGTCGGGTTGAGCATACGCATTTTTAATAAGATACCCGAATCACTTCTGAGTTTGCCTCCACATAGTTTTAAGAAATATGTAAAAAGCGCCCTATTATAAAAAGCTCATTCTACTGTTGAAGATTATTTAAGTGACAAAGATGTTTGGACTTCATTCCATTTGCACATGAAAGCCAATATACTAAAACTGTGTTTAAAGGAGTAACTGTTGAGTTTCTTGCCGGTTTTTTCTTAGCGGAATCAACTGTTCGAACCGGTGGTAGACTTATTATCAACGGACAGACTATTGACGATTCAAAAGTGATTTTTGAACCTATTTGAATAAAAAAACATTTTGATTTGATTAGTATTTTAGGTCCACCGCTAGCTCATAGAGCATAAATGTTAAAGCAAATATATATTTTTAAGCGTTTTCTTAACATTATTGTTGCCCACCATAGTCTATGTTGAGGAAAATAGCGTAACAATGCAGGGTTCGTTACTTTACCTTCGTTAGCAATGAGCCCTCCTTGCCCTGCGTCGCCACGCCGCATGTTATGTTCCCGGGGAGTTTATTATGTGTTAGTTATTAGAAATTAATAATGTAAACTTATTGTAAACAATAACTACTTTCATCTCATAATATATATCATTATAATGATGATACAAATGAATACGAATGCTCTCAACACTCGCGTTTTGTTTGTAGAAAGAATTCAATCAAATTGTGTAATTACAATAATTAATAACAAGAATTCCTTCAACATCGGCCCGGCCGTTTCGGATGTTAGCCGGTAAAAATAAATAGATGGGCGAAAATATCAAAAGGTGTATATTAATAGTTTATCTAGATATTATTTATCTAAATACATAGAAACATTTAAAAAATTTAGTATTCTAGATGATTATTTTAGTGGCGCGACTAACGATTAAATTTAATTTTACGCTTTAATAAAAACTGGCCGTTTAAAAACATTTTGCATAAAACTCTATATATTTAGATGACGCTTAAAAACCGAATAGTATTTTTCTGCCAAAAAAAATATTACCGATTTAGTTTAGAGTTCTGTAGTACAGAATTGACACCAATATATCCTATGGTATATATAATAAATGTTTATGATTCAAAATTCGCTAGTTTAATAAATGAAAAAAATAATTGTTGTTGTACTAAACAATGGCATTAGGCCGATCGTGCCTCTCTATCGCTTGTGATGCTATTATGTATAAAAATAAATGAAAAGATGCATAGATAATTACCTCCAGCGCCTTCCTTTGCAAGAATATGCTCAGACATTGTGATCTTTGAGGAAGAGGATGCTGTGCGAATACTGGAGTATAATACACTCAGCACCCATATTATGAGTCCGACCACCGACTGCTTGTCGAAGGATGACTGTGGAAATACAAATTACTTGATTATATCGATGACTCTATGTGGAAAGATGATAAGGACACCAAATAATAAATGAATATTACTATTACTAAGGGTCTGCAGCTAAACTCTGTCTTATTCAAGCATTACTTTATATAAATTTTTTGGTATAGAACTAAAAAGTATTAGAAAGAAAAAAATTATAATTATATAACAGTTGTATGTATTCTATTAAAAAATAAAATATAGGCAAACAATAGATAGAACAATCGAATTTATGCGCTTGCGGTCTTCTTTTATTATTTTGGCAAAATGACTTTAATATTTATGGCTATGTAGTTAAAACAAATAATATAAAAAGTTAAACTAAATCTCATTTAGCATTTAATGGATACAATTGGATGGCGCTGTACAATTTTCGTAAATATTGTAACTGCAATTTAAAAAATAATATTTGAATTTAGGTAGATGAATGCAAAAGCATCTTATTTCAAATTTAATAGATATATACACATATTTACGCTAGTGTGAACTAATAATAGGAATTGAAAGAATTAAAATGCCACAAGCAGGAAGATTTCATTCAAATAATACAATGAAAATATATGTATCATAAAAAATACGTGTTTAATGTTACATGCAGGTGAAGAAAAGACAAAACTTTTTATGTTACTTATGTTTTAGATAAATGTTAAAACAATCATTCGTAAATTTTCGATTTCACAACAAGATACAGTGAATTACGAAAAGGAAACTGTTAAAAAAATAATTAAGGAAAAAGACTAAGCCACACATGATCACAAATGAATGAGATTCCTAAGTTAGTAATAATTTGTAATCAATCTATATTAATTTCTTGTTGAGCATACATACCCAAAATGTGGCTTCATTTGGTTCCTGGCATTGCATTGTTAATTAAATATAATATAAAATATATTCTATCAGTCATATAAAAGAATGAGAATACATTATTCAATATATTAACTAACATAGTATACACATTAAAGTTCATAATGAAATAGATAACTGTTATATAAATAAAATGCTATAGTTCACTATTAATAAAATAGATACATATATATATATATACATATATATATATATATATATATATATATATATATATATATATGTTTACAGTACAATCCCTATATAACAAAACTGAAGGAATTAAATATTTATATTTTTTTAACTCATATGCACAGACTAGGTGATTTTGAAAGTACGTTAAATCTAGAAATTCAGAAGTGTCAAAGTGTATTAAACCAATTGAATGATATTTTAAGATTCCTTATAACAAGGCAAAATTCCCCTATTGCTTCCTACTGGATTTAATAGTATGTCTATATATCTCTACTTTTTAAACTTATTACGTAGAAAGAAACTGTGGGCTTTCAATAGATGGCGTTGTACCATTTTTTCACGAAATAAATTTAATAGATGTACTGGTTTTTCAAAGAAATGTATTTAAACATTGGGAGATAAATTGAAAAATCATTTTATAAATGAATTAATATTTTTACAATATATCTAAATATAGGTAGGAAGAGTGTGATCTAAGATTAGAAATTAACTATGGAGAGACTGTGTACCTGCTCAGGATTAACAAGAAGTTAGGACTTGAATACAATCTAACCTAATTTTAATTAAATTAAGTGAATTGTTAGCCTTTCCTTCTTAGAGTACAGGCAATAAATATATATTCTTATCATTTTATTGCCTAACAGAATGTAACAAAATTTGAAATATAGTAAGAAAACTAACGCACCTGATGTTCACCAATGAAGTTGGCATTACATTCACTGCTGGAGTTGGAGAGTGCAGACCAAGTTAGATACATGACATATAGAGACACGACTGACGACTGCAGGAGACCTGAATGAGGCTGATGTTCTTGCACAGAGGGGAGGATTGAGATGGCACTTGCGACCACCACCAAGATCAGGTTGATGGATATGAAGAATTTGGATAAATCACATCCACTTGCCTAGAAGTATAAAAATGTTTTTTTTTAATATTTTAACATAAATATTTGTGATTCTGAAATTACAGGAATCGTGGCTACAATATTCTTGTTGAAGTGAAACTTCTTTAGGCGCATGAGCGTAAATTTTTTACAGATGAAACATACGATTAGCGTCACGAAGATGTGCACCTTTTTTATCCTAATTCTTTTCAAGGTTAGGTAGTTTTAATATTTTTTAAAATAAAATGTGCAATTTTAATTTGCCACCATCATTTTACAATTTAATATACTATTTTTCATAAAATATAAAATACAATTCGTCATTTGAGATGTCAATAAATTATTTGTATTAATGTTAGGCACTTTTAATATTTTAATTTAATTCATTAAACTCCTTACGTATCTACCTCTTTCCCTCCCTATAAATCTCGGAAACCTAGTTTTAGATTTGTTTAAATATAAACATCCTTAAAAATTTGTTAGCAAAAGAAGTTTGACTTCTGACATGTGTACTTTGTACGGACGCACTTTTTTTTCGATGGGAATTGCTTTTGCTCATCTTAGACAGAGTTAACCATCCGAAAGAGTTGGACTCGCTGGGTACGCTAGAATACTCACTGATACCCAGCAGAATCGTCTTAATCCATATGCTAGTGGCAAATGTTCACTGACACATTCAGCTCTGGTTCAAAGTCAAAGATTCAAGAAACAGTGAAAAAATCTGCAAAATTACATTTTCTGGCAATTCCTTCTCCCTCTTCCGACGGGTGGGAGGTACATCAATTGCACTCTCTGTTATACCTTCTTCTGAAAGAAGACAGCCTCAGAGAATGGTCCTCCAACCAGGGACATCATAAGATAGACCATGACCATTTGGTTTATGGTCTGTTTTTTATGAACAGAAATCTCACTAGAATGTAAGTGATGGTGGTGAACGAAGTCATTTTGATTGGTGTCACATCTTTACTGGTCAGGTGGCACAACTAGCCAAGGTCAAACAGTGGAAATGGCCTTGGCTCCCCCAGTGCAGTTCTAAACATCATCAAAATTTCCTTAACTGGGAATAAAACCCATAAGGCTTAATAGCAATGTGAATAAATAGTCCCACTTTTAAGTGTATCAGTTATCACACCTAATGCCTTCTGAATACTTCCTGGGAAGTATTTCATTATATACACAGACTTGTATGTTTAATGGAATAAGCAACATGTGATAATGATATTGATATATGATTATTTTGCCTACATCACTAATAATCGATTTGTCAATCCATCATACCTTAGTGTAATAGATGTAAAGCAACACTATGCCTGTGAGAGCAAGCGCATAGCACGACAACATAGCCAACAACAGCGCCGAGTACCAGCCCTTTGACTGGGTCTCTTCATACTTAGCTGTGAATAGAAAAAATTGTTAAAAATTAAAATCCCAGTAAAATATGTTAAACTTGGGGGACTAACAGTTCAGTTTGTTTCAATTAACATCTGGAGTGACTATGACTAAAAAGATGGAATTTTTATAATAATTTCATCAGCAACTTGTGAAAGGCAAAATTATTAATGTTTCTAAAACAATGTCTATGTGGTAGCTAATCATAGCTGAAACCTCCCACAAATCACTACAAATTAAAAAAAATTAAAAGTGCATGCATACAACGAACACATGTCAGAAGTAAAACTTCTTTGGCAAACTAATTTTTAAGACTTGTTTATATTTTTACAAATCTAAAACTTTAGATTTCCGAGAGATTTAAGATTTAGAGGGAAGGAAAAAGGAATATATGTTAGGAATTTAATTGTCATTGAAATAATAAGTGTCAAAAATGAATACAAATAATTGAATGAAATTTCAAATGATAAATTGTAAATAAGAATGCCACATGTTTTTGTTATTATTACAAATTAATAATTAAATTTTGGTTTTGAATTAATAATTTATAAAAAATATTTATGAAATATTTTTATTTTATATATTATGAAAAATAGTATAGCAAATTATTATTTGAGTGGCAAATTAAAAAGCAACATGTTATTTGTAAATATTAAAACTACCGAACCTTCAAACGAATTAGCATTAAAAACGCTGCACATCTTCGTGACGCTTAATCAAATTTATGTCATATTTATTATGCCGCTTTTAAGACAAGCAGTGTGAAATAATGACCAATATTTAACATGAATGACATAAATTATGACAGAAATTTTTACTTTAATATAATTATGATGTCACATTGATGTAAACATGTTCACTGAAAAATTTATCATGTCGGGACTCCCTAACTTTGCTAGTGAAATGAGTAATTGTACAGTCATGAGAACAATTCTGTCAAATGTTATATACAGCATAAGCTTATTGCTAGGTGCAATTATAATATAATGGGAAATAAAATGCATTTTTTTTGTATTAGCTGTTCAATTCAAAGCTTTTGACTGCATACAAATTGTACACATAACTAAAACTTTGTATCAGTGTCATAAGCAAAAATACAGTCGAAACTAGATCAGTTACAGATGAAATCATATATTTTTGTATATATAAACTAAATCAATTTACGAGAAGGCAAGAATTTTATACTTACAGACCCAATTTTCTGCCCAGCCATGGGCAAAGTCAATTATCAATACAAGCTGGATGACAATGAAACAGAATCCACCAATCATACCAAACACCATCCAAGTAGAAGCAAATGATCCTTCAGGTATAAAGAAAGCACCAATGATTCCACCAATAACAATCAAGTATTTAATTCCCCAGAACCTTAAAAAAATGGACATAATTAAAATCAAGTAAAGTTAAAATTTTGTAATTATTCTTAAATATTGTTTCAAATGCAATAAAATCAATGTAATTTCTATTAAAACAAAATCACAAAATGAGTTCAACAATAAAAATGATGTAACTTCAGTCTTATCTCTGCTTTTTCAAAAGAAACTTTGATAGGAGTATCTTAATATTTCATATGTAAATTAATATGTAGGACAATAAAAAATGAAACACCTCACCCATTTTGTATTCCAGCTCTAGGATCTTTAGATGACTTAACTCCAATCATTATTAATGCCATAAGAACGAAGAAAAGACATGTTGCAAAACAAATTCTGAAAACAAAATAAAGGTACAAATTTAATAATTAGGAGAGTAATTGTCTTTCAGTTATATATATAATACACTAGCACACCTGACTGACTTCGTTCTGTCAAAAAGATTTGGAATGTGGCAGATTTCAGTTTTATGAATGATTTTTGAAATTAAATAACAGCAGTACCAATGATATATAGCTCTTACATTTTGTGACTATTCAATTGAATTTGAACTTTGTGCAGCGGTAATAAAGTGCAAATTGACTCTTGTTTAGATAACAATGAGTACTTTAATTTATGAACTTTACTGGATAGCAATAAAGGTTAAATTGACTCTACATTTTAGTCAGAAAATGTTTGTATGGGGAAACTAAAAAAGGCTGTTTTTAGGGTTTTCCCCTGCAATTATTCAAACTTTCAAACATCTTAAAAAAGAATTGGCAAAATTGGTCCAGGCGTTATTGAGTTATGCGCTTACCAACACATTTTGCATTTTATTTTTATATTATATATACATATATACAGATAGATATGTCTATGTATGTATGTATATTTGTACATCTATTATTGTTATTTATTCCCTTTGTTTGATTTCGTACAATTTAAGCAATTTGAATTAGTAATATTTTGTGACTTAAGTACTTCTTAAATACAAGTTTAAAATGTATAATAATAAAAAAAATAAAATAAAAAATTTACCTGTAGACTGCTAAATAACCAACAGCTTGATCACAATTCACTTTAAAATTGCTGGGCACTAAAGCTGTTGAATTCTCACAAAATGGTACCTTTAAACAAATTATTAATGATTTACATATACATACAATCTATATGCTTCCTGTATTCAAACATTTACTTGCCCTAGTAAGTATATTACCCCCATTTCATTGTTAAGAAATTTCTGAAACAACCACAGAAAGAAATACAACATACCTTTTTCATTTGATCATGTAATCCTGGTGCTAGAGTTATAGCGGCGACAACCATAACAAGCAATAACATGACACTGTACATGAGGCGTGTAGAAGTCGAGTTGGAGCATGATGGGCACGCTGAACAACATAAGGAGCAAGCAGCGCTGCCACAGCAGCATGCCAACTGAAGGCAATAAAATAAAAGTAGTCACAGTCAAGTATACTCTTATATTTGTTTTCAATTTATTCTTGTTATATCATTCATACTTAGTCATAGTGAATAAATTCCTACCATTATTTCACACTCTCTTCCACATTCAGTCTTGATTGTTTATGAAGGTTTTTAAAATATTCATTTATTAATTAAATAAGAATCATATTTGTGAGAAATTGCAAAGCTTATTATAAGCACAATTGAAAGGTTAAAATATTTCTTTCTCTATAATGTGTTTCAGAAATGCTACTCTGTAATGAGTTTAAGAAGTTCTAAAATAAATGTAATGGTGTTTCTAAATATTACTCCTTATTTTTCATCAAAAGATAAACTAATTTTTTTCTAAACAACTCTATCGTACATGATTTTATTGCAAATCTTATGAGACATCTTAATTGTTGTGATAAACTGTGAATTTCATCAACTCTTACATGACTCATAGAAGGAAAACTTGTGAAGACAAATGCAAGGTTCTACTAAGTATAATAACAAGTATTAGTGCATTATTTTTCATCATTTAACTGTATGTTTATGTGAAATACTAACTAGGCTGGTCAAACTTTAGAGTGATTCAAACTGAGATCGCTTATGTACTAGGAATTTCCAATTAATATTCTGGATAAATGAGTCGTACGTCTTGCGCTATGTACACCAGTACAAGTCCTGTTGTAATGAATGTCAAAGAAACTCTTAATTTAATTAAGTGCACTTCAATTGATTAAATAAACAAAAGATAGAACATTTTATTTAGTGGCATAAACATTGATAAGATTAGGTTTTGCCTTGGAAAAACAAAGCAAAAAATTGAATAACAAAGGTTTATTGATTTTTCTTACCTGCGCTGCAGAACATAATCCCAAAACCGCCCCCATAATTTAAATAATCAGTTCGCAAATTAACTATGTTTTAAAAGGATTATTAACTAAAATACACATCAAATTAACTGAAAACAATAATCAAATTAACGTGTAATGACTAAGTTATTTGTCAAGTGAATGTCTTCGATTTTTGTTTAACATTGACAATAATAGACAAAAATTTTTTTTATTTAATTTAACCCTTTAAATATAGACAAAGATTTTAAAACATACAGTCTCATCTTCGAAGATTGACATTGGACCACAGACTCAGTAAAGAATTAAAAGATGTTTATGATGTCACCTAATTGTAATCTGTAAGTGATTTTAATTTTTACGGTCTAACATACATGTATTATGATAACCTGTTAAGAGGTAATTAAGCTTTCCAAATTTAATTCTACACATTTTCACATGACAATGCATATTTTGATGACACATAATCATGAAAATCACCATTACGACCTAAACAAATTAGAAAACATAATTGTCTATATTAATTTTGTGTTAATCTAACTCGGTTCAACTTGCAAAGCTTAGTTCTTTCAACATAACACTAATGATGCGGATTGGTGAGAACCACTTTAAATCATTCTCAAAAAGAAAGGGGATAATAGTGCTTTGAAAGCGATTTTTTGCAACGCCTCACATTTTTTCATCCATCTATAAGCATGTTGCCTTACAGTCATCGTTGAGTAAAACACGCTTGGTAGAGCGGCCGAGCGTTGGGCAGCGCCCATATCGCGCATCAGCTAAATGTAAAGCGTTTATATTCCTACTCATTAGTACAAATTTACAATAAAATGCCAATGATCCAGAAAATTTTCACTTGCATCTTAGTTTTTTAAAACCATACAATTTATTTTTTCACGTACCATCGGTTCCTCGTTAATGTCTTTGCTTTGCTAATGGGCTATAGCTTACTACGAGTTCAGTCTGTTCTAGAAAAGAAGATAGATATGATCTATATGGCTCTATTAACAAATTGGTAACAAATAACTAGCCCTTTAATATATTAAAAGTTTTACAACCTATAACGGCTGTCGTTATTAAGTTATATTTGTATTAGGCAACATTATTTAGAATGTGTTTTGAACAGTAGCAAGTCGGCGCCGATGTTAAATTTCTCGATTGATTTTGCGACTGGCTTTACTAATTTGATTACTTATAATGCTTTCAGTTCTAGATCTAAAAAAGAGAAGTTAGGGTTAAGTGAAACAATTGTAATAATCTAAAGTTTATATTTGTAAATATATATCAATTAATAACATGATAAAATAACTGTAAGGTCAAGAATTGTTCCATGCGATATTTTATTGACACAACTACGGAAAAAAAACAATTAAAAATATCTCTATATCTATTACATATATTTTGTAATTGCTTTTTTTATACTATGTAGTTCAGGTATTAAAAGGGGTTGAGAAATAATTCCACAGTTGTACTAATAATATTTATATATATTTTTCAAGAATTAAATTCGTTCTAAAATTAATTGAGGTATAACACTTCCAGGCAAACAGTCTATTTCATTTATGAAATAAACATAATTTTACTATTTTTTTTAAATTATTGTGTAACATTGCTATAATAAGATTATGAGTACCTTACGGTTCACAATCCTAATGGATTTATAAGATAAATAATGCAATTTACGTCTGATATTAGAGAGCTTTTTAGTGCAATACAGCATTAACGCTTAGATGGCGAGTTACTTGTGATGTTCAAGTTTAGCTTCTGTTATTCATTTTCTTAATTTTTTTACAACACCCAATATGACAATGAACTAACAAAAAACATTGCAATATATAGTCTACGTAATTTTTAACAAATCAATAATTTTGGAACACGTTCTGGACCTTGGCATTAGGTACAGTATAAAATAACATCGCCTAAATCTAATACGATCTCTGTAAATATAACACACACTCACATCAACATTAAGTTATAAATAATAATCTAGAAAGATTAATAAATAAAATTATTAATATCACAGTAGATCAACTGCCAGCTAGTTTCTACATCAAAATATTTCCAGTTTATTACAAATAGCTTCCTCTGGTTATTAAATTTCAGTATAAAAACTACGATTGCTAAATTGGTTCCTGTAAAAAAATAACATTTGAAAGCGGAGCTGACAGTCTCGGTAAAAACTGCTGTGATATTGACAACATGGAAGTACGCTTACATATCCAATCAAAGAATAATAACATCTCAAACAATATCCCTTGATTTATTACGAATTCTCCCTTAAACTAATGGTAACCACGAAACCGATTAACCGACGTGTTCGACGATATGTCATCACTTATTGAGATAATATGCGTATTGCCAAGTCAGATATATTACTTTATTTGAAATCATTTATACAATAATAAATTCAGGAATATTGAAACTAATAAAAATATCGATGTTTTATAATAAAAGTTATCCTACTCATGTAAATATGTAAAACCAAAACACTGAAAATTAACCATTTTTAGATGACATCAATACGCATTGTTTTTGGGCGCATACGTAATGTTTTCACATAAATAATACAAATTGCTGTTATAATAAACAAAATGGCAAAAGAAAGCATTCGTTTGCTGCTATGGTATTCATTTAAAGGTACAAAAACGAATGCGTATGGTCCTTATTTCCAAAAATATATTGCTTATATTGGTACCTACATATTTAGATACAGGAGACATATTTTCATAAAAGATTGCCCACATAATATGTGAATGAAATGTTTACATACAAGTTTCAAGTGTTCAAACGCCAAATTTTGTAAAAATAAAGACTTAATTGCTTATAATAACAATATAATTTTATGTTTCATACCAAAGTATAATAAGAAATAACACTTTTATAATTCTAGAAAATCACTTATTTAATGCAACCTACAGAAGCGAATTACGAGTAAGTTTCACAAAATGGGATTGGTGTTACATAATACGTACCTTTTATATATTACAAAATTGTGAGAGCAAAATAAACGGGTAGTTTCTTAAAAGAAAGATTTTTTTGAATTTACATATGTACATGTATAGCATATTATGTTTATGTTAGGCAATAAAATGTTGTAAATAGTAAATTGAGTGAAAATATAATCACGGAATTCATATTTATTATAAAAATGTCACTTTCACCTCAATAAATCTGAGTCTTGTGATGATATTCCAAGATCAAATTTTAAAACGCAAATATAAATACTTCATACAAACATATTAGCTGTACCCAAAAATTTGTTAAATATTTATCAAACCATTTCTTAAGAATCTCATTAAAAACAACAATTTTGATTACATGAAATTATATAATAAAAAAAGAATTGTCTTAAACAACGAAGGTTCTCATAACTAAGTACTATGTATTGTATACTTTCTTTAAACTAAATTATCTACTTAACATTTAAAATAACAATAAAAGGTGTATTCTGTAGACGGATGTCAAGCGATACTTTCCAGTGCATTGTAAATAATAGAAATGAGTAAATATTTTTTTCGCGGTTGTTTATTAAAACTGGAAACCTATGAAAATGGAAATAAATTCCAAGAAGACAAAAGGGACTAGTACTTAACAAACCCCAAAATCTTATTGTAACACAATTAAAATAATTGGAGAATAGTTTGCATTAAAAATTGCATATGGCCTCCTCACTTCAATAACGCGATAAGTCCGAAAAGTTAGTTTTAAATTCATAATAATTCCGTACCGCCTCATAATCAATAAATAGAAAAAAAATAATTCCCAAAACAATACGCGATCTTTGTTCCCGCCAAACTCCGTAAAATATTGTAGTTGCGATCAAAAATTATTAGTTGTCAATGTCAAATGTCAAAAACAAAAAAAAAGAATTCTTTTTAATTTAATTTGATTTGGTAACTTTTAACTCTTTAAAATAAATTAAAAACTGAGAACAATGATTCGCTTCGATACAATTATTTTTTTAAAGTTACTAAAATATCCAACTTCGGAGATAATGCGTTCTTGAATTAAAGAGACGATATATGGTTTAATTGTATTTTATATGTTTTACGTAATTTTAAGGCAAACCCCTGAGGATTGATTATAAAATTCTGACAATTGCGATTTGATTCTTTTTTTACATATAGTTTTGCGCAAGGTAAAGACAATAATACTGATGGCCATCACAATGTCATTTAAGTGTTTATATATCTCTTATATTTGTGTCTTTTTCATACCTGGTATATGAATTAACCGTATAGACTATTAAATCATAATCTATTATATTTTATAGCATTTCTTTTGGAAAATTCGTCTAAATTATGCTTTCTTTGTACTGACATGGTAAAGTATCTATTATTATTTCTTTATTATTATGACTTTGGTGTTAAGTGTATACAATATTGAGCAAAATTTTGGCTAAATAAATTAATAGTAGTACGTAAACTATGTACAAATTTCTTAAAAAAATTGTCTTTAAAACAACTTAAAATAATATTCTTATCTATTAAGAAAAAAAGGTAGGGCTAGTGTATAAGTTTATACATATAAATAAATCTAATAGCTTCAAAATAAATTGAGATCTGCACATTATCATTACCAAGTAGGTTAGCGGCACTTGGTAATATGATTCAGAATGCTCTCAGTAAATTAACTTACTTCAAGGCCATTCTATTAAAATCAAAAAAATATTAACTTTATAATGAAATTTGGATATCGGAAACTATTTATGTCACCGCAATAAATATTCGAAATAAATAAACATAAACTATATTCAGATTCGAAACTGTCACGAGATATTTCAACCGTTGGACAGCTGAAATCAAAAAAATATACTCCGAAATATAACGAGAAGCTTAGTGCTAGGAAAATCAAATTATCTAAGGCATTACGATTTCATTGTACTTAAAAATTATTAAATACTACAATATGACTTCAACTTAAAATATCACTAACAACTATAATGTAATAATTTATATCTAACTGTAAGCCGCAATTACATCTAGATCCTTACGATATGGCAGTTGTCAAATTGCTAGCTGAGTTGTTGCCTTATTCTAAAGTGATCATTTGGTTTTATGAGCGCGGAGTTTCGGGACGTCAAATAAAAGTTCATTACGGACAACAATATCGTGATGTATCACAACCATTATTGCAATGAATATTACTTATATATGTATTTGGTAGTAATTCCAGGTACATCTTGTTCAATTAGAGGATTTGTTGTATATAACGCGAGCCCAGAATGAGTCGCTTTGAAGCTAACTCCGTTATTAATTTTTGAGTGTTAAGCAAGAGAATCGCTGCCTTCGAAGAACAGTGACACAATCCAAAATAGCTAATTTTACAAGAGAGCTGTTTGAGAATTAAACAAACCGTTAAATCAATCAATGACGTCACGACGTTTTGTAATGCCACAAAGTCATTTTTGAACATTGGATTTTGATATATGAATATAGATTATTCTGGATTCTTCGGAAAATTAGTGAGAAAATTAAAAAAAAAAAAACGTATTTTTACACGATTAACTCATGAAAATTAAACGTTTAAATCAATCAATGTCATAATGACATTTTGAGTTGTCACAATGTTATTTTGGCCGATTTGAATGTGGCATCAATTTTATATATGAAAATATAGACATCTGGATTCTTGGGAAAATTGGTGGCAAAATTAAAAAAAAAAACGTACTTTTACAGGACAAACTTTGGAAAACTAAAGAAAACTTTTAATTAATCAATGACATAACGTCATTTTATGTTGCCATGGAGGCATTAAGACCGATCTGTGTATAAGTTTTCGATACAAGAAAATATAAATTATTATGTGATCTACTAAAATTTTGAAAATTTTGGATTGTGTGCTGTATGTATACATCTAAAGCAACGAAATATAGGTTCTATATGGGGTTTCAAATTTCTAACCAATTTATGAGTTGCAAAAAGTTTATATGCGGTGCGGCATCTTTCTAGCCTTGGCAGTATAAAATTGGATTACACATAACCGATTATGTTTTCTAATTGTAGAATACTGCGAAAATTTTAAATCAACTAATTAAAATTTTAGTTACAAACTTTTTTAATTTCTCGTATATTTTCTTAGCAGAAATGATATATTACTTTTGTAATTTTGGCAGTGTTTTAAACATTTTAATCTCTTTAATATCCAAGAAAAATCAATATATTAATTGCTTCTTCTGTTAATCATATACATCGAATTATGTCTTTTACTTTATATTCAAAACCTATACTCATCTATTTTAAAAGTAATCGTAAAATAAAAACACACCAAACTAAGGAGACGGTCTTATATATAAATATTATATATTTATAAATAGTAAAAGGTATTAATTAAAATTTCTAATCGTTCAATGTCTTATAGCTTTCATATTCAGAGATTATAATATAATATAATTTAATGTATCCCATAGACAATTAGTAAAATATGACATTGCAAATATAATTCGAGTGAATTTACTTATTTATATTTTATCGACATTATTATACTAAATGCATGATAATACATGCAAATTGGTATGTAATATATAGGTATTTTCAATAAAAACGATTTTATGTGTATTTGACGAATTTGTCAGTTATTCCACTGTTACTTTAAAAAAAAACAGGAAATGGACCGCCTCCTTTCTAAATAAAACCGCAGAAAAACAAGTATCAGCTTTCTTTCAATTTAGTTTGAGCACCACAAATCTTTCAAAAATATTTTTAAAAGAACAGAAAACTAGATTTAAAAGCGATTTACAAGCACAGATAACACAGAATTCATAGATAAAATTGGCACAGACGAATTATAATTCTGAAATGTGGATTACATTCTCTGTATACAATACTATATATTTATAATTATATTATAACATTGTTTATACTTTATTATTCCGCAGATGTCCAACTTTTTTTATAACTATTAGACTTCGAACTGCCGCGCTGCTTGTGTTACAAGAAAAGTATAATAATATATTAAAATATCCTATTTTATTATAACATTGCGATCATAAAATTCCGTTTAACGATCACATTAAGTAACAATAATTAAACCGATATAATATTTTATGTACATATTCAAACATTGCTTTATGTTGTTTCATTATATAATTACGAATTATATATTTAATATAATTTCCCATAAGGCTATTTACAAATATAAATATAATATTATAATACTTAAAAAATAATATTGCAGCTCGCAATCGCCTTTACTCATTTTGCTTGTCTTGTTTCCTTCTTTTATCACATTACCATCATCTAGATGGACAACTGAGGATGAAATGAATTTTCTTTTGAATCGTGTGAATTAGATGTCGTATATTTTTATGTAGAGCACTCGCCATTCGTTTAATTTTGTATCACCATTAAATCTTGGTTGTATGGATACTTTATCGATACAAAATTGCAAATTTATCACAACTCCTTGTTCGGATTTTGGTGCATTGCTCATACCCAGTGAACACATGACCTTATTTACCTCACATTTAGGTCATACCAAGATCGTGTAATTTAGATGGACATGACGTAATAGTGACTTCACTTACGTCATTAAAGTATTTACGGACGTCAAACGTTATTCGTACATCAAGTATTGCGAAATAATGACTCATATGTGACATATCTTACGTATGGTTGACATATAGTTGTGATGTGACTTTGACGTTAACGTATTGACTGGGTAGTGATTGAACCATCGATGACAGATGATAAATAACATGTACACTTCACGCTCCTCACGTAGTCATAGCCTTGACTGTTCATACATTCTTGCTGGTGAGTGATACCAGCAGCTTCCACACTCACAGTAAGCATCGCCTGCGGCTGCTGTCCATCCACAGCCGCCACACGACTGAGTATTGTCTCCTTGTTCGGATAGGACCAACAATGTATACAATAGAGATATGTTCATAAAAATTTAAGTCTAAATTTGTGTAGTCTTTTAGTCGAATCTGAGATAACTTACGTCACTAACTCATATATTACTACATGTTTTATTCATTATTATCTAATAATTCAGTCGAAACGTATATTAAGTGATTAATATCACCGAAATTTATTGCGACTGGACCGATACACCGAGTCGACAATTTGGCGTACAAGTAAACGCCTAAGGCGAAGGTAGTGTGAAAACATTGTTATAGGTAGCTGTCGATGCTGGCAAGAAGCACTTCTGAAGACGTGGACGGAATTCATTGACTTCACTCATTCCTACACGGTTAATTTATGAAAGTAGACGAAGCCGTCTTTAATAAAGTTATTTTAGACACGTTTTTTAAACTGAATAATGTATTTTTGTAAACAAAATATTTGACACACAACTGTAGGTGACGTATGTGATTTGATATTAAAACGGGATAATATAGAAGTCAAAGATATTGTTGAGTTAATTTTACGAGGCAAGTGCGCACTTGTTGAGTATACGTAACAATAGTTTTCACACTACACTGCATTATCAGTCTAGCTTAAATCTATTTTCCTTATTAATATTCACAGTCTCCGACCGGCGCGTCCGCGCGGTCTTCGTACACATGTCACAGTAAAGGCGAATTTACCGCGCTACAAAAATACGTGGGCAATGTTCATTTGCAGTCAAAAACACGAGCCACATTCATAGAGGAAAAAAATATGTCTCCCTTTACATTTTTAAACTACTTATACCTTTACTCCGTAAATAAAACCTCATTCGTTATATATTTTCTCGACTTATCTTAACTAATCACGGAATAGTCCTCGCCGGAGGAATACTTTGTCTTGGTTTGTGTCCGAGAAAAGGAAAGTCGCTTCACTTTCTATGGTAAACCGTTCACTTTGAGTTCATCACAGCACGCGTAGCGAGCAAGCGCCGTATCCGCTAGTCGCCGAAACGTGTGCACGCCTTCTTCCATTTGCACTGAGTACACCAGAGGTCGCGTTGGTCCATACCGTATACCTTACGACACTTCTTGTTGTCAGATCGAGGACGTCGGCCAGGACTGCCTGGTGAGCTGCTCACTCCTGAGATCTTTAAGTGCTTCTGAAATAGATAATATTCTTTATTGAACACCACGCTAAAAATAGTTGTACAATTACTAAGTATAAGGTACTTTTATTGTGAAATTGGGCGGTCTTATCGCGCATTAGCGATCTGTTCCAAACAACCCTGGTGTTAGGTAACCCGTCAAAGAAAGGAAAGAGAAGGTAAGTGGTGTGTATAAATGAATAGGCATACTTTTTCTAAAAATAATATATAGATACATACAGAATAATGTAAATACATACATATAAATATATACATATATGCAAATGTACTGCCTCATTGGTCTAGTGGTTAGCATGTTCGACTACAGATATGAGGTCCTGGGTTCGAGTCCCGGGTTGGGCCAATTCAAAAATCAATATTAAGTTTTCTATTAAGATTTTTTCAATATTTGGCCGAAGTTGGACAGTTGGCGGTGTTCAATAAATTATTTGTATCAAATTTTGACACTTAATGTTTTAATGACAGTTAAATTCTTAACATTATCTTCCTTTTTCCCTCCCGCTATAAAATTTTGTTGTCTGTACAGTCGGTTTACGGACAAGAGTTTTACTAGACTGATCGCGCTTCTCTATCGCTTGCACGCTCGTCTCAGGAGGAACGTGACACTGAGTTATGATTTTCGTGCGTGCAGCCGGCGTTCATCGATTTATAAGACATTATCACGTCTTAACATAGAATAATAATATTATTAAGTAAAAAAAAAACAAGAAACCAAAAAGATTCAATTAAATGGTCTGAAATTATAAATGAAATTGCTGAAAATCATCTTCCCCTAAACTAGGCAAATATCGGATCAGGATTTCTCAATCCTGCAGGATTACGGCAGCTTTTCGCCAGAAAAACCAGGACACCTCATTAGGAGACTTCCAAAACTAACCGTCCTATAGATTTGAAATTCCTAACGTTTATAAGTGGTTTAGGCAAATGGATATTCCATTTTGTAATGTATAAGTCTCTATAAAGTTATTAAATCTGAAACATACCGGTGAATGTGAGCTTGACCAGGAATGCGTTATGGGAATGCTTATAGGCCGTGCTGATCCATTTTGCATAGTTGACAATAATCCTTGCCTGTAATGAAATAAATTACACTTTAAGTAATTGTTGCTTGAAAGTACTACGAATTTGTAGCCATGACGAGCTAATTAATAATAGAAATATGGATTCTGTTAAGAGAGTCGAGCAATTGAAGGCCAAGAAGCGCTTTATAAAAAACTTATGCATTTAATCGTTGGTGAAGGTAATTAACAATGTAAGAAAACCTGGAAATCGCTAGAGAAATACATACGAAGACATGTATTGCTGGTAGTACTAATAAGGATGTGCTTTAACAATAAATTCACAAGATTTTCTAGAAAAGAATATAGATGTTAAAAACCTTTAATTATATAGGATCACTGCATAGATTGAAATATATATCTTTTCATAGTCGCTTCCGCTGACAGTTTGCATAATTAGATCTTTTAAACCATGCATCTGATTTGAATACAGTTTTCAAAAATAAATAGAGTGATTTACGTGGAACCTATATGTATAATACATGTATAACATAAGAGTACTACAGTCCCCGATGCAACATATTTATTTCTAAAGGATAATCCGCAGTAACCATTTTTATCTTTTACAATAAAATATGTGTTATTTACCAAGCTATTTTATAAACTACAGTATTATTCCTTATCCAACTAAATGCATTACATACTACATATATTTCATGTAGATTCAAACTGTTCTTAATAGAATTTCATGTAAATTTCAATTGCTATATTTTAAGACCAAAATGTGAACACAGACGCAGTTGCGTGGGTCAGACAGTTTCTATAAATTACTTTATTATATATAAAATATCCGTGTATGTTTTAGTACCTATATGACCCTACAAGCTGTCGTTGATAGTCAGGGTCTTCATGAGGTGGACGGCACATATCTCGGTGGGAAAGGGTCGGTGGAGGTGCCGGCGCAGCAACTTCGCGTTCAGTGTAGTAAAATTCCTCTTCATGATCACTCTCTCCTTCTTTCTTTGGCCTAGAATGAAAAGAAAATCTTATTTTCACTATATACTAAAGATATATCATAACATCATGACTTATCGCTGCTGTTTTCTGTAAACAGTTAGCACCCAAAGTTCTTCACGTAGACATTATAGCCAGTTTAATTAAATACAATTTAAAAGAAAAGGCTCAAACATGATTAAAAGAACTTAACTATAAGGAGGTAGAGGTACTTGTTCATAATCGCATCTAAACAATATATGTTAAATAGATGTTATCATCCCATTTATCACATTGTGGTCAACGTTATCAACGTATGGGGTGAGCGGTAACCTGATTCAAACATTGAAGTCTCTCTATGAGGGTTCTAGTGCTTGTGTCAGACGTCAGACAAACGGGGCGTACACGGAAGAAAGACTTTCCTGTTGAAAGAGGTGTTCGACAGGTTGCGTCACCATGGCTGTTCAACCTATTCATGGATAACTGTTTGACAGATTTAAAAGAATGTATGTATGGGTTAAGAATGGATGAATTACTCATCAAATGTTTACTTTACGCTGATGATCAAGTAATACTTGCGTCATCCGCTAATGAACTACAGTAGATGCTAATTATTATGAATGAAGCTTTGAAAGGGAAAGGAATGAAAGTGAATGTAAACAAAACGAAAGTTATGCTTTTTGAACGAGATGAATCTATGATGAATGGCAATATTTTGATAGATGGGGAACAAGTGGAAGAGGTGAAAGAATTTGTATACTTGGGATCTAAATTTACAAAAGATGGAACATGTGAAAGTGATATTGAAAGGAGATTGAATGCAGGGAATATGGTAAATGGTGCCCTGCGCGCCTTTATGAATAGCCAGATGGTGTCTCAAAGGGCCAGACTGGCTGTGCGTGCAGGAGTGTTGGTGCCAACACTTATGTATGGTAGTGAAAGTTGGGTATGGCAGAAGAATCACAAAAGAAAAATAAATGCGGTAGAGATGAGAGCGTTGAGAAGTATGAGTGGATTAAAACTATGGGAATGAGGCGTGATGCTATATATGTATGTATGTCATACATGCATTACACATACGCAAAAACACACACACACATTTCACGTGATCACACGTATACACTAGTTTTTTCAACGGTTTGGATTATATGTTTTTATTTTTATCGTTTTCATTAATAATATGTTTTGTAAACACCATTAAAATTAGTGTATGTAAGGGACGGAACTGTGACTTCTGATGTACGGTTAAATCTAGTTGAGAAGTCAGAGCTCCAACTCACCAACACTTATGTAATTGTTTAAAATAAAGAATATTTTTTTTGTTTAGTAACTGGAACAAGGTTAAAGTGAAGACAAAACATATAATTAAAAGTGTGACGTGATAGCATACGGACCCAATCTGTGCGGTTTTAAAAGACCAGGGTCAAGAATATATAAATTGAACTTATAGATGTTATCGGAATACAGTAGCAGGGCGGTGTTATATAAGAAGCGGACGCGACCTTGCGCGTAACGAGCTTGAACAGGGTGTGGAGTGGACAGCCTTGTCGCGAAGCCGCGTCGCTTCCGGGTCACTGTTGAGACTTTCAAACATCTCTTGGATTTAAGAGGGTTACCCGGGGTGTTTTGAAACATGTATTTGCCATAATAATGTTATAAAGAGGAAACATTTGTGTTTTTGTATATATGTATGTTTGTAACGTTTTCACATAAAAACTTTTGGACCGATTTCAAAATTTTTTTCAGTATTACAAAGCTGGATTATCACTAAGCGACATAGGCTATATTACTTTCTTAAAAAAAATAGGGATCCCTAAGAAATATGCATTAATGTAACACGAGGTGTGAAAAAAATTCTCACAAAAAAAAAACTGTTATGCGCTGCAGAAACTATTGATGATAGAATAAAAAATATTATAGAAGGTATTAATATCTACGAAAAAGTCCGGGATATTCGAACTATTATAGTTATGCCACTATAACTACTTTATTACATTTGAAAAGTTAATGAAAGTGTATCAATAATCTAACCATATTAACTGTATTAATCCTTATCCTATTAAGGGTGTGTATGTTGTCATATGCTCGTATGGTATAGTTATTAATGATAGTCTCAAATATGTTTATTTATTTCAATTATATTTTAAGAAAACTATATTATATTTTTGGTTACAAACCATTTTATAATACAATACAATACAAAATAAGTAATATGAAGATGTATGTTAATAATGTGGAGAAAATACATAAATAATTAATTTATTAATTCATATCATATATATATGACAAAAAGGATTTATGAGTCAAGAGTGAATGCGAAAGTTGGAAGGGGAAGACCGAGGCGAACGTTCCTGGACCAAATCCAGGACATTTTAAATAACGGCCAGGTCAAGAGTACTCTAAACCGACGAACTTGTATGAAAGGTTTAATGAGAATGAAAGAAGCGAAGGAGATATGCAAGGATCGTGGCAAGTGGAAGGATGTTGTCTCTGCCTACCCCTATGGGAATGAGGCGTGATGCTATGTATGTTAATTCATTATAAAATCTATATCGTAATATTAGACTTAACCTTTTCAAGAGTAACTTCTTGTTTGGAGAAGATTCAAACTTTTTTTGACATTCGAAAATGATATAGATTTTTCTTTGCTTCACTTAAATACAATCTCTTTATTACGTCAAAAAGTGCTCAGTCCCTTTTGTGGCGGTATAGAGAGTTTATACTTCCGTAACAAATGTAAGCATCTTACAAAATAACCCTTACTATTTAGACTTGTACATTCCTTGTGGTGTAGACGCACCATAAGTTACATCAAAACGATTCTATCCTTTAGGTAATCATTCTTTTCTGATCGGAGATAGAGAGAGAGAAAACACTTTATTGCACACAAGATAAAAATAAAAAGACAAAGACAAAACCAAGATACTTATTACTATAATTATAGCGTGCAAAGGAGGTCTTATTGCTACCAGCAACCTCTTCCAGACAACCTTATTATATTAAGAAGCAGACTAAAATAAATAACAGGGCAGCACAGCGCCAGAAACTTAAATATAATATATAAAAATATTTTTTTGTTTATAACTATATAAGATATATATTATATATATAAATATCAATCTATCTATAGATACATATTGAAAATATATAGATAAAAGATATGAAATAAAAAATAAACAATATGTGTGTGTGTTATTCACAGCAGTTTTTAGTTAAATAGAACTCTTTGATGCGTGTTTTAAAGATGGCTAAAGACTGTGAGTGACGTGATATCTGGTAAAGAATTCCATAAATTTATAACTTGGATAGTGAATGAATTATTGTAAAATTTAGTATGGCAAATTGGATGTATTGAGTTTGTTACTGAGTATTACAAAAGATATTAAATTTCTAAGAACTTATGCAACTGTAGTTACGTAAATACGTAATACATAACATTGCATTATCGATTTTATATACACCGTGTTGGCAACCGCCAGCGCATACAATGGCTCTCAATCCATAGGAAGATTAAAGTTCAAGGTTGTAAGTATCACGGTGTCGTTTTAGAACTATTTATCTTATAAGTAATGTAATTTTGTTAATCATTTTTTTAACTTTATAAATATAAAAATAATTTAGTTTCTATTTAAGACAAATAAACTGTCAAATTCTTTATTGATATTTTTATATTGATTTATGTTATTAGAATAAATTTATCTATTTTTGATAACGATGGTAAAAGACAACCCATTAATTGATTTACAAAACGGATTGTGATTAAGAATGGGAGTTATTGCTTGTTTTCAATAACTATAACTCTGACGTGATTATTGGATCAATAACAGATATGTTATCTTATAGAAGATATTAAGGAATAGATATAGACGCACCCTAAGATAACGTGTGACTCTATGGGGAAGAGCAAGTATTATTTGCGTGTATAATTATATTAAAACGATTCTATCCTTTAGGTAATTATTCTTTTCTGATTGGTGTATTTCAAAAGCTATGAAATTTCTAAGAACTTATGCAACTGTAATCTATTACTTAATATCTTATAGAAGATATTAAGTAAAAGATTACGATCTGATATTATTTAATAAATAAATAATAAACTTAATTAATAGCATTCTTTTATGGCAAATTAATTCGGATAATCATTGTTTGTTTATTAACTAATACTCGTATTTCTTTACAATGTATGTCAGTTTTGTTAATTTTATTCTATTATATATTTAATTTGTTCGCAATGAAGTGCTACTGCCTATCTGGATCACACTGCATTTTTACTTGTTCACTCTATTATTAACTCTTTTTGATTGAAATTTTTTTCGTTAGTTGTTATTTTATCAGTGAAGTAGCAAATAACGGATATGTTAGTTAGTTATCCCACGCTTACTCGTGATTTTGAAAATGATATCATTAATACTATATCGTTTCATGTTATAATTTATAGATAATGGAAGTTGTAAAATATTCATTAATGTAATATGATAAATTAAGTTCCTGTTATTTCATTTATTGGCTTTCAGGTGTGACATTTGGGCACCTTATTTATCTAACTACCTGGCATCATAAACTAGATAGATTATATTACTCACCCTAAATGTGTTTGTCGGATGTGTGCTTCTATGGAAGAACATGAGCCGGTGATGTAACCACAGCCTCTCCATGTACATTCAAACACAATGTTAATCTGTAACAAACAAAACATAAAATATAAAACATTCCGCTTATTCAATAATCAACTTAATTTACATGAATTCCATACGCGTTTAACTGCACATGTTACAAACATGATCGTTTACACATTTCCTTCATTTACTAAACAGCTGTATCTAATTTGAATATATTATTAACATTTATTTACACGAAACTTTCATTGGTTACTTTATTGACGTGAGTACGTCTTTAAAATCGCATCCACGGGGAAGCAATGAAAAATAATGATTGATAACAAAACCGGAGGATACAGTTTGGTGTTGAAGCTACATATCCATCACCTCCATCCGAAACTCAATTACAGCACTGGATAGCTAAAGGATCAAAGGATTTGTTATGCTAATTACGCATAAAGAAGATTACAGATGGAACGTAGTTAAAATGAAAAGCAACTTAAAGGTTGTCACCACGTGCATGTTAACTTGATGAAAACTGTGACAAACAATTTATAACATAACTTTTCAATTACTTTATATGAAGCTGCGTTATGAATATTATTTAAAAAGTTTGAAATTAAAAAACAAATTACCGAAGTAACGTTTAAAATCAAGCGCTAAGTATAGAGCTTTTTTGATTTTAAAAATGAAGTAGTGTTTTTAGATGTTATTCCGATATTACCGATTTTTAATCCTTATTAATATTATAAATGCAAAAGTAACTCGTGTCACTCTGTCTGAACTGAAACATATTGCATAGACGGTCTAGAACCTGAGAAAGGACATTAGCTACTTTTAACGTAAACACTAACGACGAATTTCTCCATATTCCCACGGGATCCGGATATGAAAGCGAAAATCGACCAACTTATTGCAAGATCTCCAAAAATATTCAACAGATTGATTTAAAATTCAGCGTATATTATACTCGCGACGTATCTCTTTCGTGTTTCCCCATATTCCCACGGGAACCGGATGTAAGTGAATTTTACTGAGAGATTTCCTTTAGCATCGACCCTTTCATGGCGTAAACTTGCACTAATAAAGGAATTAAATTGAAACATTTAATGCTGGGTATAGAAGTAGCTCATAGATAATAAGACACACGCACACACACCCACACACACGAGCGTACATACACACATACATATCAGGTTGCAAATTTTATTTATTAATTTTAAGTTTAAATTTTTTCTCTTTTATTTTTATAACTTTGTGATTTTGTGACACAGGTATATCAATACCTACTAGAAGATCTCGACCTAGTATGTGTTAAGTAAGAAACTGTTATGAAAATAAACTATTTTTTTTTAATTAAGAACTACGCAGGTAACACAGCGGTGAACAGTTAGTTGATAAGTGTTTTCTGGTCTTTACATAAATAAAAGTACATTAACCAGTAACGTTTTTAATATAGAACGAGGCCGTTCCATTTCATTTGTGATATGTTTCACAAGAAGATTTAGTATCGTTGAAGTCACAGCGTTAAATTGAGCGAAGTATCGCACGGAACTACTCTAGGTCGCGGCCTTGTCGATGTCGCAACGCCTCACTCCCTCGTGTGCACTCTGTTTGTTGCCACACCCGCTTCACGCCACACCACTTATACTTTCAAGTCTTCAACCAAGCAAAATTCTTTAAACACACATTGAATGTACTAAAAACATATTTATTTATTTATTTACAATTTCTTTTCAATTTAGCCTGCAAAGCAGCACTTATGAACGTCAAACTTTTACACATTATTATAAATTATTGACTGCCTCATTGGTCTAGTGGTTCGACTACAGACATGAGGTCCTGGGTTCGTTTTCTATTAAGATTTTCTCAATATTTGCCTGAAGTTGCCGGAGTTTGCCTGAGTTTGCCGGAGAGCATGTTAAGCCGTCGGTCCTGCGCCCGATCTCTCTCCGGTTCTGTCGGATTACCGTCACATCGGACTATGAGAGTGAAGGAATAGAGAGTGCGCTTGTGTACTATGCCTGCCAATCCGCAGTGGAGCAGCGTGGTGGGTCTATGCTCTAAAAACCCTTTCTCTTCGGAGTGAGGAGGTCCTGTGCCCAGCAGTGGGACGTTAATGAGCTGCTACTTACTTATAAATTATATCTATATACCAAAAAACCATTGCAATTATTATTAAAATGTTTACACTATAACATGCCAACATCAGCTAAGTCCAGATCCGTTTGTCATTAACAAAGTCACCTATACTACAGTAGGCCTTCTGTATAAGGATTTTTTAAATAACCATGCTAAATCTTGGATCCGGCAGTTCCGTTATTGTGCTTGGGATTTTATTATAAAAGCAAATCCCATAGCCAATAAAGGACTTGGTGGTCTTAGCTAGTCTTAAGAAGTCCGATTGTAGCTTTCTTTTCTCTAGCTAGATATGTATACTGACGGAAGCGTCAAAATATCGGTATAATTACTAGCTGATCCGCACAACTAGGTAACGCTATTTAAAAAAAAAAGTTAAAAGTGCGTACAAAGTATATGTCAAAAGAAAAATTTCTTTGGCAAACCAATTTTAAAGTCTTGTTTATATTTATACAACTGTAAAACTTGAGATTTTAGAGACTTAAAGGGAGAGAAAAAGGAAGATATGTTAGGAATTTAATGAATTTAATTGTCATAAAAATATTAAACGTGTCGAAAGTTAATACAATGCATTTATTGAAAGTAATATGACGTATAATCTAATATTAAACGACGAGTTAAAAATTAAAATGTCACGTGTTATTTACAAATATTAAAAATATCTAAGCTTCAAAGGAATAAGTATAAATAACGCTGCACATATTCGTGACTAATCACGCGTTTCATCCGTAAAATGTTGACCTCATAAAGAAGTTTCACTTCAAAAGGGAGGATATGAAATACCTTTGGACATATATTCAGACCTATGAAATATATATGCCCAAAAAATCTCATAAAAGAGGTCAAGCTGTTCCTATGCAGTTCGACAACAACTGTGACACAATTTGTATTTTATGTTATAGATAATTGTCTATAAATCATTGGCAATAATGTAATATCAGTAATTTTATATGAAATAGTTGGATAGTCCTCTCGTTAAATTAACCAGAACCAACTTAACTCAAAGGAGCATAACAAACCTGAGTGTTTCAGTTCAGTCTCATTCAATAACCACAAAATAAAGTGCACAGCGTAAAGCAGTGTTCATAAACTTAAATTACATAGTATTTTTATTACATTAAAGCCAATAGTTATGTTCAAGGCGATAAAAATGCGCATTTAATCGCATAAAACCTTCCAACAGACATTGGCATTGAATTAAAATACATTGACATTATCGGCAATGTCACCTACAGTAGATGACTTGTTCGCTGTTTGCTAATGCGAACCGGAAACAATTCTGTACCCCAGCTCCTGCAGTTGCACACATGTTTTGCAATGTGAGGTGAGTAATTAATATAATGGGATGCAATACGTAGAAAATTATTTATTGTTAGTGACACGAGGTGAGATCGTAAAGTGGTGAGCCCAGCCAAAATTCTTAAGCGACCTTCTATTCAATGCCACATTGCGTCGAGCCATCAAATTAATCTCTATATACCGTGAAAGCTTACTCTTTATTAAGATTTGAAATGTATTTAATAACAAGTATTCATATATAAGAATTAAAAGTATATTTAGATATTCTTTACTCATGCTTTGTTAGTGGCGCTACTTAAATATTGTTTTATTTTATAGAGTTGTGGTCGATAAAGAGTGTAAATAATAGTGTCCGTGGGTAAATATTGTATGAGATAATATAATTTTTTGATTTGTTTGTCGGTTTCTGCCATAAGACGGAAGTCGCAATACACGGAGCATGCATTCAAGGTCTTTGTGTTTAACGAGTGAATTTGATGGTACCTGTTTACTTAGTCAGAATATTTATAGTAGTAATAGGAGCAAAATGCACTGTTTTAGTAGCAAAACTGAAAATCTGTTGTATCACCCTTTTTAATGTTAAAAAGATATAAGAATGTTTACCAAGATCTTTAACACAATCAGTTCGATATTGCCCTTAGATACATGTCAAGAATATGCTTAAACACGCAGCATATTATAATATTGAAGATTGTCTTATGCACAAACCAAGTTTTTTGTTCTAGATAGAATTATTTTTTCGAATGGGTGGTACTTCTTATCCTTCGGCATAATAATGATTATTTAAAAGAGCCTTTTGAGAGTACTTAAAGAATTTTTGGATTGTATAGATTACGAATTCACAGTTTGAAAGATAAGTAGGTTGCATGAGTTATGTCAGGGACACGAAATTGGGGTGCGCGGGCGGAATGGCACCGATGCTACCGCGTACCGGGGACTGAGGCTATATCAAGTGCATTTAGAACTGGGTCAGGTCAGCGGTGCGGAGGAGAGGCTTCATCTAGGTCGCAGCACCACGGCCAAGGGTGGTGTATGAAGGTTGCGATACTCCTTTGTCTTTATTTAATCCAAATTAAATGCTTAGTAAAAATACTTATATGTTAATACTAAAAAAACCTTTTATTAGCTTGCTTTACACTCCCTGGATAATTATATGTTAAATTGTAAGTTTGAACATTAATAACATTAATAAACAGTTTATTTGTTTAATAACAGATTTCGCTAAGTCTACACTGTAAGTACATAACTAAAATTTTTTTTTAAAATAAAGAATATCGTTTTTAATTTTTCTAATGAAACCAAAAACCATGCGATAAAATAATTATTTAATGATGCAAATTCTGTAAACTATATTTAATATAAAAACTCTTTCATCGTTTGCTAAATGTACTTGACAAACTATATTAATCTATTCTCAATTTCACCACAGACTAACATTAAATAAAGCAGTATATATAGGTATGTCAAATACATGGAAGAGCGTTTAATGTTTTATTTATTGATTTGATATATTTTTATGAATAATTAAAATGTAAACTAAACATATAAAATTTCATACTCCTCCGACCCCGCAATTTTTTGTAAAAAGGTGTAAAAAGTTTTTGCTGCACATATTAATATATTGATTTTTAATTTGTTGTATGTATTTAAACCTATCATTATTTTGTTATATTCGTATGTACTTGACTGCAATCTTCTTGAAATGGAACGATTTTAATGTATTGTATTGTCTGTGAAGGTTGATTCATGAATGGTTTGAGTATCGATGGCCCAAATGACAATTGACGAGATTTTCATTCACAGATTTATAGATCAGGTCAGATCACTGCATCAGATCAGTAAATGCTTGATAAATATATATAGTTAATCATTTATATGATAATCTGTTGTTGGTAGGTTGTAGTAAGGTGTCATCTTCTGTAAATATTTAATACGTTAAGTTAGTAAACCTCGTTAGTAAACCTCTTCGTGCGTTCTCCGATTATCGTGATATTGGCGAAGTGGCGTATGCTCAATTGTAACATCTGAAAGCTATTAAAAAAAGAAGAAGAATATCATAGTAATTCTTTAATGTTAAATTTATAATACGAAGTAAAAGTTTGTATTTACATAAAACGTATAAAGGCACATTAAAATTACATATATAAGGTTTATATTTTACAGTGTTATTACTTAAACCTTGCAAATATAAATGTCAAATGAAATGCAGTTTACCTTTTCTGAAAGGTTCATGTAAGACCTTCAGGCAACACTAAAACTTTATCGCCCCAATAAACTGTCTACTTCGATTACAAGTTGTGTTTACAGTATTTCTTTCATACACCAATTTTGTCGCAAATTCATTCCACACATAGCCCAATGTATTAGGTGAATGATTCAACTTCCCCTAACAAACAGAGGGTGGGAGTGTGGAGGGCCCGTCCCTCACTGCACCAGTGACCTACTTCAGGCCCTCGATATTACAGCGAGCGTAAACTAGGTCCCAACAGGCGAGTTTGTTGCTATGCGACTTAAATATTTTTAATTTAACGTTTATCCTAGCATTTTATTTACATTTTATAATGATACTAGTTCAAACTGTCATAATCGTCAATGAAATGCTTGTATTTTTATTCGTAATGGATGACACTTCGTGATAATACACTTCTTTCAAATATGACTTCAATTTTTTGTACAGCGCCATCTATTGAAAGCTCCTTTTAAAATTTTAAAGGTTTCTTTCTATATAATTTCGTGTTTTAATTTGTTTATATTACTCGTTAAATTATTATTTTTTTATTTACTGAAAAAGTCTATTCGTATGTTTTCTAAGGCGTGTTTGATAGTTTATCTGAATACTAATATAAATAATACTACTAATATATATTATAATAAATGGTTTTAAAATTGTCCTAATAACAATTAAAGTGAAAGTAATATTGTTGTACATGTTTCTTTACAAATGCGAAGACATTTTTAACTTTATCGTTACTATAAAATTACTGTAGCAAAATAGGTCAAATTTTTTGTTGGCACGCGAAGTTTTTATTGATTTTTTTATCGTTGCGTAGTAAATTCATTAAAGTATAAGATTAAAATGAAATATAAATGTTCGATGTACTCGTACGAATAAAAATTAAGTTAATTCTTTTACCAGATTTCCTGTCCCCAAGTTTCAGTGTATCTAATAAAAACACAATTGTTAAATCTATATAGTATTTCAATATATCACATAGACGATATTTTCTTCTAGTCCTCGTATTATGCATATATGAAACTTAGTGCAAGTTTACGTCGCGAAAGGAACACGTATTACGAATCCTTATATCCACTCGTATATCCGAATCCTGTTGTAATATGTGGAAACACGTTCTTGGTAAGAGACTACGTTGTGAGAGGATAGTATAGGCCAAATTTCTACTCAATCTGTTGATATTTTTCGAGATCTCGCAGCTCTACACTATCTGTGTACCAAATTTTATTTAAATCAGTTAAGTAGTTTTGGTCAAAGTGCGACGGATAGATATTTAAGCATTTATAATATTATTAAGGATGAACCTGGAAAAGTCGTACAAAACTGTTCCGTATATGTGAATTAGCGTACAGGGAACATCGAGTTACATTTTTCGATAATTAAAAACGAATTATGTAATCTATTAAGTAATCATTGAACAATATAACATGGTCACATCATTTGAAAACATCTATCTTGTTCCGCAACCTGCAGTCATGCACTTATAAATACATTTATCTCATAATGGCGGCTCGTGAACAGTTTTATAGTGTGATGTAGCTATTGCTTACACGTGTATTTCTCTGTTAATGTGTGCAGCATATTGCAGTTAGATATAATACAGCAGCTGTTTATTTAGTGACGTTTTATTGCCCGTGGCAGTTAGCCGAGGCAAACAAGACGACATCCATAATGTTAGTTATATGTCTAAGTGATTATGGTTATAGATAATTAAGTAAAGGGAAATGCATTCCATTGGTTAAGTTAACTCTATAATTTATAGAGCATCTTGCTAAAGTAAAATTTTTGTAATAAGATTTTCATTTAGTTGCTAAGCAGTTTTTGAACAGAAACATCTTTTGGCACGATAGGGAAAAAATGTAGTTATGTGTTACGAGTATAATTAACTCACAGTATAAAAAACATAACAGATATATACATATAAATGTCATCATTAAAAAAATATAAGTAATCTGTGGGAAGAAAGATTTGGCATACTCTGTGGTCGTTTTTGGAAAAGAAAATGGACGTAATATTGAATTATTATTAAGTGACATTATTGTTTATTTGTGTTAAGTTTTCGTATATTTGGTGTGTAAAGAAATGACATGAGTAACTATTAACATGACTTGTTTTATTAATTTAATATAAATTACAGAATTTAATACAATATAAGCCAAAGACGTTTCTCGTGCATGCTTATATTACGTCATCGAAACAACGACCAACGTGTAAGGACAGAAAATTTTAAATGAGTCGTAAGCAAACGCTGATATAAAAATATAAAACAAATTAGGGTTGTTTTGCCAATGCTTGTCAATTATACACATTACCGATTTTATATTTTATAATAACGTACTCAATAGCAATTGATATTGTTAATGATAATTACGGAATATTTAATTTAATGACCGAGATATATTACCAACGGGATCTTCCAACAGACCGGAGTTATTGCGTTCTAGAAAATAGATAAACATATCCTTGTTATTTGAAATTATATTACAACGTGTGGCATCAAGGTTTATATTTGGTGTAACGCGTGTATGTAACGTAATCCGGCTTTAAATGCCGGTTTGTTATTGCGCCGTCTCTTTCTTCGGCGAAACGAGATGACTTATTGATTTGTTTTCATTGCATCTCTGTTTTACACGCGGATGCACATAAGTCTGTTTCGTTTGAGTGACCTTCTCCTTGTTTACTTCAACGCAACACAACTAGATAAATTGTTTTCATTGCATCCCGCTCTCGCTCTAAAGAATATGACGAAGATGCAACCATTTTAGTTGCGTTGAACAGCGTTCAGCGCGCGGTATCTTATAGCGATCTTTTGTACAATTGACAGTGTTAACGTATGTATATACACTTATGTATATGTGCAGTAATTATGCAACAATTCTTTAGCCAAACTGGCGATCGGCCACAAAGACCACCGTTTCTATGCGACATTTTTTTTCATACACATATGCACATATTCCTGGTCCTTAAGAGATTCGGATCGGATCTAATAAAACATCTAGTCAAGAGAGCGGTATGAAGTTGGTTTTATTTATAAAAAATTTGAAATCTGATGTCTAAATCACGTCAACTTTACCTCATAACATAGATTTTAACGTTTTATCAATAAAAGTAACTTCAAGCCGCTCTCATTAAAAAAAAAGAGATAATGTACAAATAATATAAAACGCAACAAAGAGAAAAATCTTCGCATTTTCTATTTTGTCAATTGAAAAACTTGAACAATACTGTGTTAAAAATAAAAACAATAATTTAAAATACTTGTGTAGATAGTATAATTTATTACACGAGCACTAGTTTGTGATGGTTTTCAAAATATAAGTACTCTGTGAGAAAAACTAAGGTGGACTACTCTGTGGTGCACGGTTGTAATCTGGGGGTATTATCTATGGTCAGATGGGATGACAGCAGTTATGATCAACAAGAGTTATTTTTATTATTACAATGCAGTATGCTTTTACGGTTTTGTCTATAAATTAAGTTATTAATTTATTTACTTATTCATATAACTTAGCCATTTATTTTTTCTGTACAATAACCTCTAGTTTTGTTTACATTAACAAGTCCATTTTGAATAAAAGGCATATCAAACATAAAGCCTGCCTACATGAATAGTAGGGCGAAAGCAACGCTACTCCGGTCACGTGGTAGAGCAAGGCGTGCTCTACCGCGAGTTTCAAAACAAGCTTTGTCAACGAACCGAACCTAAAAGTTTACAAACAAACCTTTTATGTCTAGATTGGCTTAAAAAAATAAGAATGAATAAAGACATTTCCGTAATAAACAAACGTATGCATATTATAGGTACATGAGCACTATTTATTCGTGCATATTATTAATAAAGTTCTAAACATAAGTGTATATAATATTTCTATCTGAAAACGTGTTCTTGATGAAAAAAACACATAACAAGGGAACAACATTTAAAAATCATATTGGAATCGAATCCGTTCTACCATTCCCTAAACTAAATTCTAAAATGTTTATACATTCTCTAGATAAAATGACAGTTAAAGATCGAGTTTTTAAGTGATTTATTTTGGTATCGTCACTGATTTTATTTTGTGTTACTTAACGAAAGAATATTTTAAAATATGATAAATAAAGCTTTGAATATCACTATAAACTTTTCAAAATATCATTGAATACACAAAGAAAGAAATGCACATCGAATGCCTCTTGCACCCCGTGACTAGGGGACTACAAGCATGGCAGGTCACTGAACTGAGCCTCTACGTAACCACCCCATAAGTGGCACGTTTACCGAAACCTATACGATAAGGTTTTATTTTTATTTAAGTTTTATTGCGGGAAAGCTGCATGTACAATTTATCCTATATTCATTAAAGTTTAATGTACTTTTTTTTCAAAAGTTTAAACCTCCTTGAGTCGGTAATAAATTTAGATTAATAGTAACACAATCCAAATTTAACAAGATTGTAAGTAAAAACCGCAATGATATAAAGAATAGTCTATATGTATTATTTTGTATTAAAAACTTATATACAAATAACGCCTTGGCACTGTTGAGTGCTGCACGCTGTGATCCGGCTCGAAGGACCATTAGTTTGTATTTTGGGGTTCAGAAGCTTAGTGGTAGTAATCCAGGCGTTGAAAAATAAAAAATATTAAATCTGGAGTGTGCACATTACGCGTGATGGCAATGATGAGAGAGTAATTATGATATCGTTGCAAAATAATTAATTGAATGTGTCTGTGTTTATATATATAGGTAATATTGTCATTTTAATGCATAGAGTATATTGGAAGTTGTATAGTTAATTTTCAAGGGATTTTTGCAAATTGTGTCACTATTTTTTCAAAGCAGCTATATGTTTTAATCAAATTCGTTCGTATTATTACGTGTTTCTGACATGATATGATCTTTCAACAATTTTATTACAGATTTTGTTGAAAATTAGTAGATAATATTTTACTAGCAATACTGGTTTACGTTCGTAGTTTATATAAAGACGAGATGACGGATGTTTAATTTAATTTTTTCTGATTATAAAGACTGGGAAGTGACAATGCCTTGATACATGTCCAATAAATATCTTGTTAACATACAAAAATATTATTTGAAGAGTATTGTTGCACTTGTTTTGAAAATGTTATCCTCTAGAAACAATTTAAATATAGTTTTTTCATTCTCCATGAAGAGGTTACGTAAATCTATAAATAAACAACAGGACGTGAGCAGTAAAAAATAATAAACCATATCCAGATATCTACAGGTGGCAGGATTCAAACTCGAGGCAAAACATTCCAGTCATCGCAAGGGGAGGATTGGTTTTTATATCGATGACATCACAATGTGAGAGATATTTTGTTCAACTAAGATATAAAAATTAACTAAGCGCGTCTCCACTTCATATATATGATATATCTCCTCTAGACACTTGTTAATCCACATAAGTTCGCAATGCGATTACAAAATAGGGGATTGAAAATACTCTAAAACTTATTCTTAGACATATCAAATATTTCATAAAAATACATCGTTTCAAAGAATTTCTATAACAAACACTGTGATATTAGATTGTTAAATATTAAATTCTATTTATTTATTAACTTTATTGTACACCAATCCTATATACAAAATATAACAAAACATATACTTGTGTATTATATATATTTTTTATACGTAAACTGTATTGAATCAATCTCAATATGTTTTTGGTATATAGACGCAGATATACATATTTATACTTATTTTTTTATAGATATATTACATATTTTTTTACGAAAATGCAATTAGGATTCCAATTATGGAGTGAAATATTTTGTTGAATTCAAGATTAGGTTTAAAATGGTATTTTATATAAAAACAATAGAAATATATTACAAATTGAATGTCTCATTACAATCTTGCAGTAAACCTAAACACGTTTAAATCAATACAATTATCCAATATGCTCCTGTACGTAACAACGGCAAATTATAACACAATTTCCACAGCCCATATTGAGAAAACCATAATTATTGTATCTGTAATTACACATATCGTAATATGGAGCATGTCTACTAGAAATTTACTAAAGACAGTTAATGATATCTTTTCAAATCAAACCTCGGAAAGTCAATTTAAGAATTTAAAGAAATAGCAATACTAATAACGCAACCTATTTGACTTGTAACGATTTAGCCCAAGTTATTTACTGGGAGAAAAAGTAATGTGTTAATTCCTTCCATAAAAATATCTGTATATGATTGACGTATGAACTTAACATTTAGAATTTAATTTAAAAAGGAGCTGTTCCCACACCACTGCCTGATATAAAAGTTACGCTTCAAAGCAGCAGATATCTGCCAGTGAAAATCCGGTCAAAATATCCAGCCGTTTCAAAAATTTGTCGGAATAAACAGACAACTCCACTCGTTTGTTTTTGTCTTTGTATTGTAAATTGTGTTCCTTTTTGTGATATTCTTTCTCATTTTTGATGTAACTTTCTTTTCTTAAAATGTAACGTGTTCGACGCTAACTTGGAAGCTCCAATCCCAGTGGAGTAGCGTGATGAGTCTATGTTGTTAACGCTGTATTCTACGAGTGTGGAGGCATGTGCCCAGTAGTGGGATCTTTATATGCCTCTACTTACTTTAAACAGACAGACAAAAGTAAATATAATAGCGGCTGAAATAAAACGCCGTATGTTCGCCTCGCCCGATGACACTTTTCGTAACGCTCTCGTCACGCATTCACAACACAAGCGTGCGTAAAGGAGTTGTACTTCAATAAATAAATGTGAGGACTCAAGTGATCTTTTTTTTAAATTTTTAGCTGCGTAGTACCTATATGCAAGTGTTTAGCGTCCGAACTTTGTTAGAGCCATATTAAAACACAGCCCATGTACGCAAATTTTGGAAGTGAAACTTCTTTAGGTGCATGAGGGTATAATTATTACGGATGAAACGCGTCATTAGCGTCACGGTGTGCGTTTTTTATGCGAATTCGTTTGAATGTTAGTAGTTTTTGATATATTTCACAGATTATTTTATTTGTCACAGAAGTGTTTGATATATTTTCTAATCAATTTGCACATCCAGTAAAAAGCTGTTAATCTGAAATTACAACCGTATTTTCCAATTGTATTTATTTGTGTAGATGATGTCAAAAGTCAGAAATAAGATATATGGTCTTATAGGTGAATTTTGACAAAACAATGCATAGTTTATAATGAATCAGTGAGTCTGGTTTGGTGAGGTGGTAAGGACTTAGTAATGATGAATCAGCCTGGCGCGGCAGCCGCCAATCGCTGTAGAAACGCCTTGCTGGTCACCGACCTCGACTGGTTCTGACTTGTTACAATTTCACTTTTTCTTCAAAGAGACGATGTACGCAGAACTCCCAACAAACGGAAACAACCGCAATTACGTTGTAACCTTATTATAACGAGCCATAAGATAACGAATTTCTTGATTAAAAGTGTTTTTCAAGTATTTCTCAAAATCACAATACTGGTCGCAACAGCTAACACAAAATATATCTTTATACTAAGAATAAAAAAAGAATTATGACGGAGTTTTAATCATTAACGATTTATTTCCATCCATAACCTTTATATAAGTGAGTGTTACACTTTGGCACCAACTATGCACTTTTGGTCTTTGTCACGTTGTTAAGGTAGTCTGGAAGAAATCGCTTCATACGATATGACCGCCTTTAGTGCAACAGTAAGTTATATACTTAAAAAGTAACAATAAATAAACATAACCTATCCACAATTAGATATAAATTAAAATTACGTTCATACAATCTTCATAAGACAGTCATTGGTTGAGGTTAAGTAATAAATGTACAGTCTTTGTCTAAACGAATTATAGTATAAAGAATATTTCGATCTTTTCCCTTGAGTTTCGTTATATCGTCTTGTTTGATGCTAAGTAATAAGTTTTCTTACCTTGTTAAAACGAATCGTAATCATAATCTAATTGCAGCTGTTAGTATAACTAATATTTCGTTCCCTTCAGTTTCGTTCTTATTCGAAATATGCTAACGTTAATGTAATAGAGTTCAATGTGAAATCTTTAGTAATTTAGCAATTCCCGTGACGATATTTGGCTCCACGTCAAACGATAAAACTACGCAATTTATTAGCGTGTTTCATTCGAGGAATTCAATGTTACAGATCTGTTGTCGCACAAAATTTATTTTACTTGTGAAATTGTAAGTTTATTGAACCCGCAGGACCACTCATTATCGCGTCTGATGAACCCACCGCGCTATTGTTCCCGCCATTAATATACACCGAATATAGGTGGCCTACGTTTCAATAGATCAATATTACGATAGTTTTTCCTTATCTAATAATACTTACGATGAAAATAACGCATTAAATATTATTAAACAGTACGCTTGACTTGAGAAGTAAGGTAGATAATGATGAGAGCGTTACGAAAAGTGTGATCGGGCATGGAGAACGGATCTATATATATCTGATGGTAAGTGATGGTACAGTAAGATTGTGAGAGGTTATTCATCTCTTAGGGTTTATACAATATTTATTGCTTGGCGATACGTCTTTGCTGGTAGGGTTGTAACTAGTCAGGACCATTGCGTTAAAATATAAATGGCCAATTTTTAATTGCAATAGATGAAAATATATAATAATTTTTCTCTACGAGATAGTATTTTCGTTAAAAAAATATAATCACAACTTACTTAATAATTGCACGAATAGATAAATCATAGGGTTAAATCGTAACGAAGGTAGATTGCAAACAATGAAATATTTATTATATAATATACCAGTTTGCTCGGTATTCCTTGTTATGGTGCGATATAAGAACGATTACTGAACCTGTAACTTTCGCGTAATTTCAGTTCAATTCTTTGTCAATTCTTGACAAAGTTTTATTAACATAGAGTAAGAAAAATAATGGATTATAGAGTAGCTGTTCCCTATTGTGCCACCTATTTAAATTATTTGTAACCCACGTTATTATATTTGTTTAATAAAACAAATTTTACTGTAAACTACTTGTAATCTATATATAAGAGATATCCAGGTATCTATTGACTCATCACAATATCTCTGGAACCGGAAGGAGTAGAGACTTGAAATTTGGTAGGAATATTCCTTTTGCCGAGTAGAGGTCCGCTAAGAACGCATTTTACGAAATTCCACCCGCAAGAGGGGTATGTAAAATCATTCCACGCAGACGAAGTCGCAGGTGCAGCTAGTAGAAATATATATTGAATAATTGATAAAGATCCAACCACAGAAAAGAATTAATCGCGCCTAGTGATATGAAGAGAAAAAAATATATAACATAGTGAAGAATAAATAAAGGCAATGATTCATGTTATGGACGGGTATTTGGTTCCACAGTAAAACGTTAATTGTTTAGGATGAAGTTCGGATTACGTCATGGTAACCGTATTTTAATTGTTCCTCGGCTCCGTCGTATCCGTAGGCGCAAAGTATCCGGAATCATTTGAAGTGAGTAGCGAGTGATCCTTCGAGATGTAAAGTGTAAACATTTGAACTGTCAAGAACGGGCAGTGCCCCGGCTTCGGTGTCAACGCCCCGTCGATGCCGGTTAAAAAAACGCATTGGCTTCACCTATCCGACTGTTCCTCGAGACGTGCGTTTATGTTAAGAAATATAGAGCTACCAATCTAAATTTGCCTTTTGTTACAGCTCACCGAGTACAAGAGCATTCCTTTGTACTCGACATTTTTATGACAATTCTTTGTATGCAAATATGTAAAGACATTTACCTCGCTATTCCACCTGTCATTCTCTTGTAACATTCTAACCCTAAATAGGAAGTTATTTTTTGAACAAAGGACTCGTATATTTTAATATCACAAAAGGATTAAACAGCGACAATGAGTAGCTATTAATAATTTAATTACTCCCAATGTCGTGTTGCACGCAAGCTAAACACTTCCTCTGCTCTTGTTAATTGTGCAAACCACTATAAATAATTGCTTTGTGCGATCAATGTCGACGAAGCCTATACACCCGAAACAAGATTCTCTTTTTAATGTACTCTGGTCATTGGCTGGTAGGACGGTGTTTTTGACCGCGTCAAGGTCATCAGGATAGGGTTCGTGAACCGCCCACACACGTCACACCATGTTTTAAAAAACAAATTTGTCAGTTCTTACGGTTGGGAGAATATGCACATCTGAGGATAACTTACCATGAAAACGATAATGTATCGAGCTACCGATATGCACAGGGTTATTAGAACGAGGGAGTCGTGTGGTGTGTCGGGCGATGACCTGAAGAGCGAGACGGAGCGACAACAAAACTGAAGTTCGCGCGTACCTCAGCGACACCATATTTCGAATGAAGCTGTAAACCAAAAAATTATAGAGCAAGTTTCCTAGAAATTATAGAGACTTTTTCTTCATTTATTTCGCTATAATTGCATACTATTATAATTGCATTTAATGTTTATTTGTATGTCCAATAGCTTCAGTAACGTGCGCGCGTACACAAAGGACTCGGTTAGGCTAATGTAATAGCTGTATCTAGGTCGCTTGTATGGATGTAACCTATTTTCGCTATTGCACAACACGATCCCACAGTACTTGAATAAACTATTACAGCCGCCGTTCCAGTTACTTATTCGATCAATAATTATTATCTAACGTATTGATTTTTACTGTTTGCTTTCATGTTATTGGTAAATGCAGGGATTTATTTTGCAACGAACCTGTTAGTAGCTTAATTCAGACAGTTTTTTAAAAAATTAGTGGAAAAAACTTATTAATGATATCAATATTACAAAGTTATAGTTAAATATTGATAATCCCTTTGTCATTTATTTATGGCTTATCATTTATTTCTCATGATTAGAATGGAAATAATAAAATTTTTGTAATGGCATCAAATACAAAATATAATAGTTAGTTAATGTATTTATGTGAATTAATATTTGAGTTAAGTTTAAAGTAAAAGACCGAGTAGTAATTGAAATTCCTTTCACCAATCATGATTTTGATCATAATGACAATGAAAAGCAATTAAGACTTGATGCATTATAGTTTTAAGGAAGTAGCGTAAACTGAAATTAAATTTCATTTTATTTTAATACAAATGTGACTGAATATGTGATTATATATATATTGATTATCTCTATATATATCTCTTCTACCGAAATCTGTCCAAACGTTTAACTTATCCTATAATTAGGTGAACCTAATCAGGCATAAGTTATCAATGTTGTATATGTAATTATTTTAGGTTAATATTATGTATACTATCAGTTATATTAAAAAGCTTGAAATAATGACATGATACAATAATACAAAACATATGCCTAGAGAGTGAAGATATATCTAGATTTAATGCGATTATTTCCACGTTATTGTATATTTCCATAACAAAAGTACTTTTTATGCAATAGTTTATTAAAAACGTGTATTATATATTACAATTGTAACAATAATCTGACCTTTTCTACGCAATGATGCTTTATATAAATGTGACATAGTTAAAATCTACCTACATACATTGATATTGTATCGTACAGCTCTTTGACGCCACTTTAAGTAGGTTATCAATAAAATGGATGAAATTATTTCACTAATTTTCAATGAAATAGCATACTTTTAACAATACAGATAGTATAAGTTTCATCACTTTATTTGCGTAAAATTTTATCTGAAATGAATTTTCATTTATTTACTATGTACATTTATTTACTATGTATATAAATATTTATTATATACATTCACAATATTCATTTTAAGGTTAATCTAGTAATTGACAACGATTTAAAGAGCGATTCATAGTTGCGATCAGAAATTGCTAGTTTTCAATGTCAAATGTCAAAAACACATGCAAAAAAAAATTAAAACTATATTTTCACGTTTAATTTGATTTCTGAACGACGGCACGAACATCAAACGTTTGACATGAAACCAATAAAAGAAAGAAAAAAACATTACTTTTAGATTTAATTTAATTTTTAAATGACTTTTTAAATGATTTCTAAACGACTGGACGAACATCAAATGTTTGACAGGTGGGAATGTTTTCTAAGGGAAAGCGAAATTGTTGTTTTTACTATCTTCCAATCATTTATGTACTCCTTTCCATTAAGCAAAGATGAGGATAAGGGATCTATCCTCATAGATCTATCCTTATAGGGATAATATGCGAGTGTGGACTAACCGAAGGCACAGCTTCGCACATGCTGCTTGAATGTAATAAACTCTCCCATCCTCTGTATGATTTTATGCCGCTCCAAATCCCCCGTCTGGTCAATTTTAACTCTCTTTTAATGCTAGTATTTAGTAAATTTTGTAAAAAAAAAATTTTGTTTATAAAATTAAACTGTAATGTCTTGTTTTGTGTGTGTGTAATGTAGTTGTGTTATTATATAATATATTCATGTGGTTATGTTTGTTGGTTTTGGGTAGTTTAAAGTAATGGATTAACAAAGTAATGGAAAGTGCAAGTACCCCTATTGTTTTCACGTCAATTAAAAAATATACAAATACGAAGTTACGTTTACAAAAAAATACTTATGCGTGCGTCTTCTACGTCTACATGACACTGGCGAAGTAAATTGTGCGTCTGACACAGGAATATGCCATAACTTCAAATAACTACTACTATGTTCCAACCATTTTTTCATATTCACTCACCTTTTAAACCTTCCCTGGACTTCCACAATTAATTCAAAACCAAAATTAATCAAATTTATCAGTTGTTCTCGAGTTTTAATGCGACTAACGAACATCAATTGATATTTATACATAGGCTTACTTCATAGCAATATTTTATAATGTTTATTGAAGATTATATGAAAAAACAAGGGCCAAAACATTTTGAAGTTTATCAATTATTAAATAAAGTTTTCGTATGCCGCCACCTACACGGCGTAACGTATTAATTTAAATAAGTATTGTATTTATTAATCGTAAGGTCAGTTGGCAGTTACATAACATGTTATAATGCGGAATGTACAACAGATTTGTTGTAAATTGTAATACATGTTTAATGTTCAAGTTATTACCACAATGAATTACTTCTTGTGTGGTACAAAATATTATAGAAAAAAACGGTAAGAGTAGATATACTAGTATTAACTTCATGTTGTTTATATATTTAAGAAAACCAATATAAGGGAGTGGATAAACTATTGCAGTATATTCAGTGAACATTATATATTTTTTAATACAAACATAGCCACGTCCTTCCACTTGCCCTGATCCTTGCATATCTCCTTCGCTTCTTTCATTCTCATTAAACCTTTCATACAAGTTCGTTGGTTTAGAGTACTCTTGATCTGGCCTTTATATAAAATGTCCTGGATTTGGTCCAGGAACGTTCGCTTTGGTCTTCCAACTTTCCCATTCGCTCTTAACCCATAAATCCTTTTTGTCAGTCTCCTTTCATTCGTTCTCTCTACATGCCCAAACCATCTAAGCATACCTTTCTCAATTTTAGTCACTACATCTTTATTGGTGACAGGTGCATGACAGTAGCCTCACCTGATGATAAATGGTGGTACAGGCTATGATAGAAACACCTTAACCTGGTAAAAGGTTATTTAATTGACGAAGTGAATATATTTTTTTAATTGCATTATTTTTTTTTGGTGTCAGATAGTTGACTGTAGTCTCAGCTGCTGGTAAATAATGACACGCACGTCTATGTTGGTACGGTGATAATTAGCCACGGCCGAAGCCTCTGGCCGACACTCAGACAAATTAAAATACCTAAATTTGCCCTCTGTAAGTAAACCGAGTCCTCATAACATCGTACTTGTTTATCATTGTTATATTCAATAATTATGTCAACGTAATGTTTTTCCTTTTAAAGTCAACGAATAAGTGATGAATTTATATTAAGCATTCAATTAATAGAATTTATGCAAATAACTTCGTTACTGCCTGTCGTAAAAATTTAAACAATGCGTACTATTGTACTCGTGCTATAAGGAAGTCAAGTGGCGATACACAGTACTTTATAATGAAAAAAGTATACTGTTGATATGAAATTTGGGTCTAAAGACGTTTCTTTATTAAATAAAATCACCTTATATGAAAGCTTTTATGTTATATATAGTGATTTTTAAGAAGTATTCAAGCTTACATGTAAATTTTTTTGTTTGTCTATTTGTTTCTTGACACATTAGCATATTCCAAACAGCTGGTGTAATTTTAACACGATTTCCGTATGCAAAATACATAAGGAAATAAATTTTAAATCCTGTGCTCGTTCTGCATCTATTTTTATAATGATTACTATATATTATATAAGAAATTTTGTGGAGTTTATTGTGATTATAGCAAACAAAGTATAGAAAACTCGTTATTCGATTATTATGTACAATATTTACTTAAGAACCGCGTATTTCAAATTAATTTCTAATATTTACTTTGTATAAAAGTAAAACTACAGTTAAGAGCTGACTGATTTATTATTAAATTATCTAAAGCACGTTATATTAGAGTAATTATTTTGTTAATTGTTAATGTGAAATTAAAGAGTTTTTAATCGGTTGTTTGCGGTTTTTAATAATGTCTAATAAATTTAATGGTTTTGTATAAAAATTGAGCACGAAACTTCTTAAACTGATTTGATAGAAAGAAACCTTTACACCTTTTACGTGAAATCTAAATAGAAGGCGTTGTACTATTCCCAAAATAAATTTAATTAATTAATTAATATTACAATCAATTATAATATCAAGCGACATCCACTGCGAGTTTAATAAAATAGTTTTCAACTTGAATGGTGGAAAAATATTATATATTAACGATTAAAAATTTGGGTTAATGTGTAGTATTAGTTCACACTCTTTATTTTTGAATACAATTTCTAAGACTTTCACGTATATTAATAAGAGTTAGGAATACGGAGTTCAATCAAATTTTCTGACAGGTTAGCGTTTGACTGTGATCACACCTGATGATAAGTGATGATACAGTCTAAATTAGAAGCCTGTTAATCTGGTAAGAGGCTATATCGTGGAACAAATTACTTGCTTGGCGGTACGTCTTTGCTGGTAAATGTAGTAAGGTAGGTAGCAACCCATTCACGTCCCAGTGTTGGGCACAGGCGTCCTCACTCACTGCGTATTGGCAGGCACATTATACAATTGCACTCTCTATTCCTTCACTCGGCAATCTGACCCGGCCGGAGAGAGATCAGGCGCAGGACCAACAGCTTGACGCAAATAATGACAATATCTTAATAGAAAACTCAATATCGGGCTTCATGTCTGTAGTCGTAAATGCTGGTATATTTCCTAAATTAAACCCAAAAATAAGTTCTCGCACCACTGCACCAGTGAAACCATCGAATAATTTATTAGCATCATATTACAAACTAGCTAAAAGTCAACACGTAAACTGATAGCTTATATCGATTAAGGGCCAGAAATGTTTACATACAAAGTGACTTAACCAGTTAAATAATGATGGTCAACATTACGTGAGGTCAAAGTACAAAAAATATGTAATCAGGCAGCGGGTGCTCATGCGAGCGGTACGTGGAGGACGTTTCATAGGTGCCCGACCAGTTTTACGTTTGCCATTTGCTCCTACATAACTGTTTGCGGAGCGGGGAGTGATCTGAGCGCTTCTAGTACCGCAATGTCTTCCGCGTTTTAAATATAGACCGCGAAGGCCGCAGCTCTATTCGTTCGTGTTGAAATACGCTAGCAACACAACGCAATATCGCATGAACCTTGAAATAAGCTTCTCCGAGACAAAAACATAATATTTTTTTGCGCAAACACCCGATAGTAACGGAGTTTATTTGACGAAATATCGCTTCTGGTAAAAACTGTCGCTGTTTGATTAGACGCGCATTTATGGAGTGGACTGTAAGGCTGCAGTTCCATTTTTTTTGTGCAACACTGACCTTCGAGTTGTCAAATAATCGATAGTGATTTATGATTGTTTGAAAGAATTTACGGCTCATTGATCGCGACTTATGTAGTGATTTTGAGTCTGTCATCGCGCAGTGGAGTGGTGGGTCTATGGTCTAAACCAGTGTTTCCCAACGTGAGGCCAGTTAAGGGGGGCAATACAAAATCAGGGGTAAGGATCGCATTAAATTAATATAGACAAGCAGCTCGTTAACGTCCAACAGCTAGGCGTAGGCCTCCTCATTCATGTGAGAGAGAGTTGTTAGAGTATAGTACACAAGTGCACCCTCTATTCCTTCACTGACGAGAATCCGAGACGACTGGATAGAGATCAGGCGCAAGGCCGACCGCTTAACGTGCTCTCCGAGGCACGGGGGTGGATCACACTGCCAACTTTCCAACTTCGGGCAAATATTGAGAAAATCTTAATAGAAAACTCAATATTGAGTTTTGAATCGGCCAGACCCAGAATTTGAACCAGAACCTCATGTCTGTAGTCGGACATGCTAACCACTAGACCAATGAGGCAGTCATTAATATTATTTAAAATTTGAATTTCAGTTTTTCATTACATGTTTTAAACTTTGACTTACGAAGTTTGGATAACAAATTCATAGTCGTAAAACTTAAATTTTTAATTTTTACACGGCCATTTGTTGTACGTGAATACGTCTCGTAACGGGTAATAGTTTCTATATGAATGTGTTACAGTGTTTACTAATTATTTCGTTGATCCTTTAGCTATTTAGTGGTGTGAATAAATTTCAGATGGAAGTCATAGATATGTAGCTACTACACCAAAACATTATCCCCCGATTTTATCATTCGTTTTTTTTTAATTGCCACCCTATAGATAAGATTTTAAAGACGTATTCATTCGATCACTGATGTATTGTAAGGTAAGTAAGTAGCAGCCCATTAACGTCCCACTGCAGGGCACAGGCCTCCTCACTCATATGAGAGAGGGTTATTAGAGCATAGACCCACCACGCTGCTCCACTGGGGATTGGCAGACATAGTATACAAGTGTACTCTCTATTCCTTCAATCTCATAGTCCAATGTGACGATAATCCGACGCGATCGCAGAGAGATCAGGCGCAGGACCGACGGCTTAACGTGCTCTTCGAGGCACGGGGGTTGTTCACACCGCCAATTTTTTCCCAACTTCGGTCAAATATTGAGAAAATCCTAGTAGAAAATTCAATATCGATTCGGAATTGGCCCGACCCGGGACTCGAACCCAGGACCTCATGTCTGTAATCGAACATGTTAACCACTAGACCAATGAGACAGGCATTGTTTTGCCATGTATTTTATGTAGTAGAGCATAGACTTAGTTTACTATAACACAGGTTCCCTATCAAAGTGAGCAATCTTTCAAGACTGTTTCACGTCTATATTGCAAATAAATTTTATTTAATTCATATAAATTTAGTTATTATATTCGTTTTTATACTACAAATATACTATTCAATTTGTTTAAAATATATAGATATACAGATTTTGTTCCTGTTTATACAGATGTCACGATTCCGAGAGTCGTGCGTATCAGTATTTTAGCTCATGTAAGTATCGTAAGCAGCCATTTCTTTCCACAATCGATCTTATCTTGTACAGTTATCAAGAACATTAACAAATTGCAGATAAACACGTCTCTTCTCGTTGTGACGGAATGTTTTATTACCTAATATTAAAGTATTCGATAAATCCAATCACGTTTCTGTGGCACAGTTTAAAATTATTTACAGTCTTGCAATTTCTTATTCTCATAGAGACTTCGGGATAAAATATATGTTATTAGATAAAAGATATGGATATGTTCTCTTACAAATGTCTAGATAAATAGATACTTATAACGTTAGCTATCTGCCAGCGAAAGTCACGTTGTAATTGCTCAAGGTTTCATGGATATTGCTGTCGCTATGGCCGAAGCCTCCCACCAGCCCAGACTCCGACATTCCCTTTTTCTGATAAGAGGCAAATTACTTCTTATGTTCTCGATTCAGCGTCGTGCCTGAACACAAATCTCTTGTTTAGCGGTACGTCTTTTCTGGTTGGGTGGTAAATAGCCACGGCCGAAGCTAGTCCTTTGCAGCGAGGTCGTCAGTTTCAATTCACAAAAAGACAGTCAGTTTTGAAACACTAGTGATGAGAGATTGTTTATATACACATACATAGGTAAAGATACAAGCCCCACTATGTTGATTTGCTACACTAATTATTATCTACACAAGGCCTTGAGTGGACGCGGAAGTAATTCGCGGTCTCTCCCGATAACAATTGGCTTATATTATCAGCTCACGGCGATAACGTGGCCTTCGACGTAACACGAGCATCGGCGCTAACAGCTGGTTGTAAGGATCGTCATAACTCTTCCGCTTAATTATTAAATTTATCCAAATAAATATGAATTTACTCCAAAATAGTATTAACCTGCAAAAACATCGCGGTGAGGTTTTAAGAAGTGTATTTTGTCTAAACTAATATTATAAATAACCTTATCGCAATAATGTCAACTTCATAGATAAAAATGTAATATATATGTATCTATTCCTTATATGTATTTTAAGTAATATATGTTTGCCTTTTAACTTTTTAACTCCGCTTACCTTCTCTCTCTTTTCTTTGACAGTCTCCCTATACGTTGGGTTGTCTGGAAGAGATCGCTTAATAGCTATAAGATAATATTATTATTTTTGTTTGTGTTGTTCAATAAAAGAAGAAGCATTTTTGTATGCATGTTTGTAATGCTCTCACACAAAAACTACTGGACCGATTTTAAAAATTTTAAAAGCTGGATTTCCACAGGGATCCCTAATAAAAAATTGTCACACAAAATCTGTCATCGCGTGCACTGGGGAAACTAATGATGATAGAACAAAAAAATGTTCTACAATATTATAGAACGTATTAATATCTACAAAAAAGTCTGCAATACCATTTGTCCAACTACTGTAGTTATGCCTATATAACAACCATTAAACATTTCAAAAGTTAATAAAAGTGCCAACAATAATCAAACCATATTATTCATACTTCTATATTAATCCTTATCCTATTAAATAACCGTTTCAATATCTGTGAAATACTTTTTAGATTATTAAAATTGGATATTCTATTCAAAAGATATAATGAATTGTCATACAAATATATAGACCGAAAGTACTTTATTTATAGATACATCTATAATAATAACTAGCAATAGTAATTGCGTAACAGAAGTACTGAGTAGGAGTCCTTTGTTATAAAGCAAGTATTATCTCATGTTCCTATATAATCGATATGTCAATAGATCTCGTTAAGTTATGTAATATTTGTCTTTTTAATTTATTTATGCGACGTTACTATTAGTGTTATTAGTGGATTGAATATGAGACTCAAAATGTTGTGAGATAACACTTTACAATATACTCAACCATTAACAATTGGTTATAGATGTAACCATTATTGTACTGTAATCTATTGATATTTAAAACAGGAATTGGATTACTTTATATTATATTAAAAGAGCCTGAAATTTTATTTGTTTTAACTTACTGCTGGTTTACTCACTTTGTGTTGAGAAAGCTAGAATACAACTGCTTTTTTGTTACTCACGTTTGAATAGCGAAATGGTAATATTTATACATTTATTTTGACCACAGCATTAAATTTTATAAGAATTTGCTTAACTTGTAACAAGAAATCACAACTCTTTTGTTTTATTTAAATCGTTTGTCAAACGTGCAGCTGGAGATGACCTCGCTCTACAGTTTCCTCATGCAAATCAACGATTACGTTCGCCTTTATAATCGCATTATAAGCATTACAGAGTTTACCTGAGCAAATAAAAAAATATATTGCAAATTCTTTAACATCGTTTGGCTATGACTTAAACGATTTAAAATAAAGACGAATAAATTTGCATACTAAAACTATATTTATCATTGTAATGTTTAAAATAATGTACAGAGCATTCTGATCATTATTTCACCTCTGCGTCCTTACCAGGGTCTGTAGACAAGATGTCATTCTAAGTACGCTAACGTCATATTGACTATTTGAACGGGTACATACCACGATGGCGTTTTTTAATTTTGCCGATATTTCGACCCAGTTGAGTGTAGTATGCCGAATAATGGATGTGTGTGCCGTGAAAAATAAAAGGATCAGACGTAGGGTAGACAGATTCTGCCCTTGACAGCTTGACACAACCGCCCACAGCAGTAAGGTCGTCACCACGATCCACGCAACTGGGTCGAAATATCGGCAAAATTAAAAAAACACCATCGTGGTATGTACTCGTTCAAATAGTCAATACGCTAACGCATGTAGAACGCTTTAAAAACGTATGGGAATGACATATCATTTCGATATGTTACGTGATCACATGAATATATTCTAGAGTTCTAGTCGTTTGAGTAGCGTTATCGTACTTAGAATGTCACCTTGTGTACGACAATTTGTTACGTCACATATCGCTATGATACGTCATTCGGATACATTTTGCAAGCGTTCTACTATCGTTAGCGCACTTAGAATGTCATTTTGTCCACAGGCCCAGGTTAGATTAGATTACAGTCAGCCAAAACAAAAAAAAAATTAAAACGTGTTTAAAACTGCATCTGAATTATTGTGATGGCACAGGATTATAACTTTATTTCTATGCATGAAATTTATTTATTCAATAATTTAATTTAATAAAAAATACACGATGCTTTATACTGTTTAGGATTTACACGCCTTTATCCGCACTTTCTTTATTGTACCTTGTTGTTTTGCCTCGTGGATTTCCTTATCGCCTTGTAGATATGAAATGTATGCCTATAAGTATATTTTCGCAAGGTTTATTAGGGTTTTATAATAAACTTAAGGCCGATCGTTTTTAAATAACTGCAATTCTGGTGGTGTCAATCAAAAAACGTTAATAGTGTAAGAGTTTTTAAATGCAATTGCGAGAGATACTTCGTGCGGAATAATAAGGTTTAGAAGGCAATTGTGATTTCATAATGTTTTTGTATTGTAAAAAGATGGTGAGTCGTCTTTTTCTTATGTTTTTAAAACCTTTTAGGTTTTCAAACCTATTGTGAAACTATTTCAGTAACACTTTACGTGATTTATGGTAGATTCATATTAAATTTTTTGTATATTGTAAGTTAAAAATATTGTGATATTTGCTACGAATTTAGATAGAGAAGATTGCTAGGACTACTATAAGACAATTGTCAGATGCTGACTTAACTGACCGTTAAGTCATCAAATATTAATATTACAAAGCTAATAAATTGGTACATAAAGAGGAAGAAAATTCATCAAACTTAAGACTCTCCTACAAGAAAACAGTTGGATGCCTCCTTAACGAATATGTAAGTGATAGTTTGTAAAACAATTAATATTGTAGCATATGATACAAAAGATTGGTATGGCTACTACAAGACAACGATTGGATGTTACTAATTGTTTTAAACTTAAATTTTCGTGGTTTATTGACACATTGACTATTTGAACGGGTACATACCACGATGGCGTATTTTTTTGAATTTTGTCGATATTTCAACCCAGTTGCATGGATCGTGGTCACGAAGTTACTGCTGTATCCGTCTACCCCGCGTCTGAGCCTTTTATTTTTCACGGAACCCACATCTATGTTTCGGCATACTACACTCACAACGTCACGTTTTAATTTTGAAAAATTGTGTCGTTTGTTCATTGGCATAACTCCACTACTGGATTCCATGTATCCGCCAATTTAAAACCATCTTCGCGATTGAAATTAGGATACTCTTTAATTTCAATGGCCTCGCGGTCTAATTTCGGCATAGAATGGCGGTCTATGGAAAGAACTTTTGGGCTATGAAGTTCTATCCAGTGTTGAGTTCCCTGCTGCAAAATGTGCACCGCGATCGCAGATTTTTGTATTTCGTTGTTTAATTGGATGTTATCCTAACGTTCAGCTCCTCAAAGCATATGCAATATAGATTTGATAAAGCTAATAAATTGGTACACAAAGATACAGAAAGTTAGTTAAATTTATTACTACTATAAGACATCACTTGGATGTAGACCTAACAAATCCATAAGTGATAGCTCGTAAGAAAATTCAAATTATAATAGAAACAAATCCAATATAGATTTGATAAAGTTAATAACTTGATACAAGGATACAGAAAAGTGGATTGATTATGCAATGGGCTTGCACGTTGAACACACTGATGCAACATGCCTGGGTATTGTAATGATATCTGACGTCAACAGGCTGGGGGCGGTGCTACTGGCATCTGTAAGCATGCATGGGTTTTATCTCCGTCATTTTACATGAAATGTTTTATTAAACACCAAAGTTGTAGAGCTATTGTAGCATTCATTAGGCGTGTTGCACCCCCGATGGAGGAGAGTAGGGAACAGCTGACGGAGGTTAACTCTACTCCCTGTAGTGTAATTGTGAGCCGGTTTCATTCGGAGGGGCAAGAGTGGAATGACCTAACGAACCTCTAGCCCTTCCATTTACGAATAACGAATGCTCCGCTGGGTTTTAGTGGGTATTCTACTGCTACCGCTGAGCCTCACAGTCCCGTCCATCCTCAAGACGGGGTGCTTAAATGAATTTCCCAGCGACAGTAAAAAAGGCGTGCTGTGCACTTTATTCTGCAGGTATTGAATGTGATTGAGTCGTCATGCTCTAAATCTGCTTTCGTCGACTACTGAAGCGAAAGAGTTATAGACAATATGTGTGAATATACTTGCTCCGTAACTTTTACGCATAAACCTCGCCTTGATGAAGTTTTACACAAACCAAATTTATTTGAAAAGAACTAAATTCAGTCATGTATACCTTACTTTGTTCGTTTATTGACCTAATATATATAAATTCAACAAATATTTTGCTATCTTCTCGTAAAACTGTATATGTGTTATCGTCTTTTGTGTGGCTAACGTTATTCTATTTAAATATTCTATCCCATTTTGCAATAACCTCGATGACATATGATGCCCAGTCTTAATAAAAGTGAAGTGCAGTTTATAGGAACCACTAATCCAAGTATAATGACACTGACTAATAACAGGCACGATATTTCGCCGACAATTTGTTCTCGGAAAGGATAATGAAGCGGCGAGGAAGGCGGCTCGAATCACGACGTTTTTGGAAACAAAGAACAAGTAATTTCTACGTTACTTAACATAACTTTTGCTTTTATTACTTGATTCTTAGCGTTGTTAAAATATAGGGCTTTTACAGGCATCATTCAATAGAAAAATTATCTATTCTTTATACAACTAATGACGATATTAAAGAAAGACTTAAAATATACTCGTATGGTTACTAGGGTTCCTTTGCGCCCACAACAAACTCTGTCGGCAAATTTAAAGTGTATTCATTATTCCTTTGTCCTTTGTCCAACTGATTCTTTATTCAGACTAATTTCTGATACTACTGAACTGATTTTGGCGGGACTTTCAGCTGATATTACAATGTAACTCGTGAACTCGCCTCTTTATTGTGAAATTTCTACGTGAACGGAAAAAAGTCTAATTACAACAACGTCAGTAACTAGTAATATAAAAGAAATAAAATTAAACCCTTCTTTAAAATTGTATAATCATCAAAAGATGTATTTGAACTTCAGTGTACGATTGAGTTAGTATGTAATGCACCTAAGGCCGAAATTATAATATTGTCGTCCGCGTGATAAAAACACTGCTGGCAATGTCATACTTTCGTCCCGTGGTGTGTATATAATTTTTCATCAGACGGGGATCGAAAGTTCGATGAAAATGTAAATAATACAGTTTAAAATACAGTTAAATAATGAATATGTCAAGGATGCACACTAAATTACGCGTTTATTTAATCGGGAGGGAATTTGGCACTTTCGTCACTGAAAATAGGGCCGAAAGTACAGAAATTGTCTATGAAAAAGTATTTATTGACGATTGAATATTTGTGTAAGATATCCTAAAAATATACGGATTGTGATTTAATAATAGAAATTTAAAAAGTAGTACTAAAACCTTCGTATGCCTGCCTCATTGGTCTAGTGGTTAGCATGTCCGACTGCACACATGAGGTCCTGGGTTCGAATCCAGGGTCCGGCCAATTCGAAATACAATATTGAGTTTTCTATTAAGATTTTCTCAATATTTGCCCGAAGTTGGGAAGTTGGCGGTGTGATCCACCCCCACGTCTCGGAGAGCTTGTTAAGCCGTCGGTCCTGCGCCTAATCTCTCACAGGTCCTGTCGGATTCCCGTCACATCGGACTATGAGAGTGAAGGAATAGAGAGTGCACTTGTGTACTATGTCTGCCAATCCGCAGTGGAGCAGCGTTGTGGGTCTATGCTCTAAAAACTCATATGAGTGAGGAGACCCGTGCACAGCAGTGGGACGTTAAAGGGCTGCTACTTACCTTTACTAAAACCTTTTTATGTAGTTGTAAATATGGTTGATTTTATAAAGATTATATTGTTATGATATCCACATACTAACGTTTACGTTACAACTTTTCACACAGATAAATGATCTCATAAACTGGACTCTGGAAAAATAACCATACAATAAATGTTCAAGTGTTGTATCGCATGCAGAAAGCTTACAAGGCCTTGCTTTGCTATAATACCTGCGTCCTTTCCCAAGGTCTGCCAGCTGGCGTCACACCTACACTCGTTAACAAAAGATTTTTGCATCTATTCGTGTAGATACTTGCTAAGACAAATGTCGAAGGTAAATCATAATTATGTTAAAAATATCGCGGATATTTAAGTTCGTTATATTTAATCGTGTAATAAGTGAACAATCATCAGAAATTTTAGAATGGGGAAATCTTCTAAACTCCGTTCATGAATGACTTGAAAAGCGGCATACATATCCCTATAGCAATGTAGACGCTCACGATGAACGGATTTTCCCATATTCATATGAGCTGAGCTTATATAAACCATAAACGATCACTTACCAGCTCATTACGACATCTTGTATGTTATCAATCACCTACACATTACATACTTCGCTCAATTGACTGGAAAAGCGGCATACATGTCCCTATAGCAATGTAGACGCTCACGATGAACAGATTTACACATATACTCACACACACTCAGTTTATATAAGCGAAAAACGAACACTCGTCAACTTATACTATACGAGATCTTCAAAATTCATTGCCCGATTGACTTGAAATACTGCGTACGTATTCCTATATCGATGTTAACGCTCACTAAGAACGGGTTTCCCCATATTCTAACTCTTTATGAGATCTTATCAATCAACTACTTATTACGAGATACGCTTCGCCCCATTTACTAGAAAAGCGGCGTACATATCTCTATGGCAATGTAGGCTCTCACGAAGAACGGAATCGCCATATTTTCACGGGCCCAATTTGTATAAGCGAAAAATGGATCACTCATTGTCAGGTCTTCGAAGCCTTTCGCTCGATGGGCTTGAAATTACTTGGGACTTGATTGATATTCCTATAGTGATGTAAACAGTCACTTGGAACGGCTTATATGTATCCTCACGGCATATAAGAGGCTGACACAGCTAGTCTATAAAACTTAATATATTTCCCTTAATTTTACGCGAGGCCAAAGACATTGTAAATAAACACCTATTACCATTAAATTATGACGAAGTGGAATTCTTATTAAAACATATAGTATAAAATATAAACCGACATACCTTCTCTAATATTATATTTTAAATATGGCTTATTTAATTTTATTTATTGTACACTTACATAACACAGTAAATACAAACTCTGATACATTTACTCTGTACAATAAAATCTTTCTATGAATATATATTAAATGATTATAATAAAAAAAGGCTATTAAAATAAAAGCACAAGGCCACTGTCTTTGTCTCAATATATCTGTGTCTTTGAAAATATAGATAAATACTTTATTGCACACATAAAATTAGGAAAAATTACAAGAAATAAATATTAGTTTAGGAAGAGCGTCCAAAGGCGGTCTTATTGCATAAACAATCTCTTAATAGACAACCTTTGGATAAAGGAAATCTGTAAGTGAAAGAAAGCAGGTGGCGCGACAAAAACAAGCTAATGTGTTGCTAATAATATTTTGATAAATAGTGAAGTTAAGAAAAAAAATCATTAACATCATATGCGAGTCATGAACTTCTAAAGCTAGTACAAAAATCAGCTCATTTATTATATGTGATTCAATAGACAGTGAGCTTGTTAGTATGAAAATGTCTAAAATACTAAAAAATAGGGAAGTAGCAGCATGTTAACGTCTTAATGCTGGGCAGAAGCCTGTAGAGTTCATAGGAGAGAGGGCTCTCAAAGCAAATACCAAGAATATATCACGTTAGATGGGTAGATAGATAAAAAATACTTTATTGCAACCCACGAAAGAACTTATTTCGTATATATATATATATATATATATATATATATATATGATACATTAAATCTATATATTAAAACATATACATCTATGTATATTTATGTATTATTATGTCATGTTTTATGGTGAAGAATGTTCAGAAATCATTTGTCGCGTTGAGCATGCGTATTTTTAACAAGAAATGCGAATCATCGTTTTGTTTGTCTGTTTATAATTTTAAATACGTCAAAAATATCCTTTTTATTAAAGGAAAGTTAAAGATTATTTCAATGTTAAAGATGTTTGGACTTAATTCCAGTTGCACACAGAGGCAAAACACATTGTAACCCTCATGAACTATATTCAAAGCAGTAACCGCTGAGTTTCTTGTCGGTTTCCTCTTCTCTTGGTGGTATTATTGAAGATTCAACAAAGAGCTTTTTGGATTGTAATAAGCTTATATTTGTGAAGGGAAACCCGCGACTTCTTTGAAGAAGAATCCACGGATTTCTCCACTATCATGGCTCCCTAAGGGGATCTCTGCTAGTAAAGCTAGTAAAGCTTCGCGATACTCTGCGACAGCGAGGCTGACAATAGGTAAATTGCTACTTAACTATTAGCGTCCCACAGCTGGGCTCAGACCTCCTCATTCATAAGAGCGAGGGTTTTACAACGTTACTTCACGGCGTATTGGCAAGCTTCACATAGCTCAGAATTACTCCCGGGATATGCCGGTTTCCTCGCGATGTTTTCCTTAACAATCACACACTTTCGTTTTTATGATAGGAAATTCAACGGTGCCGGAGTTCAAACCCGCGATATCTCTAAACGAGAATCCACACTAAGTCATCATGTCTTTTAATACCAACATACTTATTGTAATAATGTTATAATGATATTTTTTGCTGTATTGTTGCGCGAGTATTATAAACAAGGACTGCAAATGTCAACATGCAAAGGTCCGTAATCTAAGATGGCGTCATTTTGCGAATGACGAACGATTGTGCAGCATTAGTGTAATATTTCCCCGGTGTCAGCACGGATTATCGGCCCCGGGGTCAGTGACCCTTGTGCCCGCTGCATACATGTGCCCGGAACCAGTTCCTGTGCACCACTTACGCCCTCGCTTTGCTCCGAAAAAACCGTCATCCATTAACATCTCGAAATCTTTTTAGTAAACATCGTAATCTAAACTAATATCATAACAAGGAAACATTTGTGTTTTTGTATGTATGTTTGTAACGTTTTGACACAAAAACTATAGAGTAGGGCATGAAGTGCATAAGTACGATTTCTGCCACCAAGCCTCTCATTTCCCTCCTTCAGCGAGATGTCAGGTTCGCAAAAGAAGGCAACCACCCTCCACCCAATTTCACTGGCGATCATAATTGGGATAATCCCAATTATCTCCTTTACCCAGCGACAACAAGATATGCCGCTGGGATGCCCAAGCTGGACACTCCGCCAGGGTATGGTGCGCCGTATCTACAGGACCACCACGCTCATAACAGGCTTGCCTTTCCTCACGGCCAACGACCTGGTGCAAGTACTTGCCGAAGCAACCATGACCGGGAAGCACCTGCACCAGACGGTAGGAAAGGGATCCGTCTCCCCTGGTGAGCCAATTGTCCCTCCATTTTTCGATCAGAGCTCTGTCGGCGAGAGCCCTGATCCTCCGGACCTAGTCATCGTAAGAGTCAGCACCTCTGGAAGCCATTGTAGCTACCCTGCAGTGATAGCCGACTGGAAGGACTTCCGCCCGCAGCTCCCAAGGGGGGTCGCCCGCCAGGAGAGTCGCCGCCGTTTCACACAAAAACTACTGGACCGATTTCAAAAATTTTTTCACTAATTGAAAGCTGCATTTTCAGTGAGCGACATAGGCTATATTAATTTCTCAAAAAAAAAAAAAAGCATCCCTAGGAAAAATGCATTAATGTATAGAACGTATTATTTTTTGCATTTTAAAAGTTAATAAAAGTGCCGACAATAATCAAACTATATTATTCACCCCTGTAATAATCTTTATCTTATTAAATCAAATGCCATTTCAATACCTGTAAAATACTTTTTAGATGAATAAAATAAGACATTCCGTTCAAAAGACATAAAGCATTTAAAAATGTCAATCTAAGAAAATAAGTCCGATCGGTATCTACGTGGGTGAAACCGCGGGGCATTGCTAGTACACAATATATAAAGAAAGTTGGTTGATTGACTCCTTTTAAATAAGAAACACGAAAATTTTCCTTTGTGTTAGTAGTTAGTTTATCGTATTAAGAAAGAAATAGGAATAAACGCATCTGTTTTCCTTTTTAAAAAAATAACGCTACCTTTTGCTTTGTATATATCTGACGCATTTATGTAAGTAGCAATTTCCGTTGGTGACTGTTAATCAGAATGGTTGCCAAGTGTGCTCATGTGATTCCACTGGCGACACTAAGTCTGGCCATTGTTGCACAAATAATAGTCCACGAGTATTGCTTGCCGTTTGCGTACGAGTCCGCATACATCGATATTTATCAATGCATTGCACGTTTGTTTGTTTGATTCAATTTCTAATGTTCTTCTTCTAAATAAATAGCAGCTGTTCCCAGCCGGATCTCACGTAGTTATGGATCCCGTTGAAATATAGAGCAACGTTATTTATAAGATTGAGTTGTCAATCTTAACCATTCTTGAATTCACCAAAATCTGTACAGTTCAGTCGTATTTACACATATCGAAGAATTATATGTACAAACGTGTATATATATTTCAAAATAAATGAAAAGTTTCATTTATTTTGGCAAACTAATTTTTAAGTCTTGTTTTTACTTATACAAGTGTAAAACTTTAGATTTCCGAGACTTAAAGCGAGGGGAAACGGAAGATATGTTAGGAATTTAATTGGCATTCAAGTATTAAGTATCGAAAATTGTAAATAAAAATGCCACGTGTTTTTGTTAACATACGAAATTTGCTTTAATAATTTAATATTTAATTAAAATTCCACAAGTTATTTGTGAATAATAAAACTACCAAACTTTCAAACGAATTAGCATTGAAACCGATGCACATCTTCGTGACGCTAATCACGCGATTCATCAGTAAAAAAATTACCCTCATGCGCCTAAAGAAGTTTCACTTCAATAACCTTAATGGGAAAGAAAGTCTTTCTATACCATAGTGGTGTGTCTAGCTCCTTAGTATACACGAATATTACTTGGTATTTGACAATTTTATTTATTATTTTTACGGCTCTGGGTTCTAGCTGTTTAGATCCCATGCTGTAATAACAAGTTTATTCTATAAATAAACTTATGTACTATATATTGTATTATGTTTATAATAAATAATATAATTGTGCCACAATAATGATAAACAAATTAGAAGTGAAACTTCTTTTGTAAACTAATTTTTAAGTCTTGTTTATATTTGTACAAATTTTAAACTTTAGATTTTCGGAAGGGAAAAAGGAAGATAGATAGGTTAGGAATTTAACTGTCATTAAAATAGTAAAACTGTCGAAAATTAATACAACTAATCTCAAATGATGAATTGTAAATAAAAAACGTCACGTTTTTTGTCAATGTTACAACTTATTAAATAAATTTTGTTTTTGTATTCCGAATTTAGAAAAGAGAATTTATGAAATTTATATTTCCAGATAGTTGTTATATGACATGTGGCAAATTAAAACGCCATCAAGACTATCTAACCTTCAAATGAAATAGTATAAAAAACGCTGCACATTTTCGTGACGCTAATAACGCTTTTCACCCGAAAATTTTCACCCTCATGCGCCTAAAGAAGTTCTACTTCAAAAATGTTCTTGAAGCAATTTTTTTTTATTTAAGGGTTAAGATTTTAATGTATAAATGTCATAAGAACACTTAAGAAACAAATAACAATTTTTTTCTCTTTAAATAAAAAAATCTAAGACTCCTTACGAAATTTATTTCTTTAATATATTGTTATTTGGGTCTTTGTCCATTTTAAGGATTTTAATTATTAATAATTCACAATATGTATTTTTATAACAAATCTATGTTTATTCAAACAAAGCGCGTGATTCTAAGCGGACACGCAACGAACGTTCTTATTAGTAGTCGTTCCACGTGGACATGATTTGTATAAACTACAGTCGAAGATTGAGTTTGTTTTAGTTTAAAATAACACGAGCTAGGTATGCTATAGATGTTTTACTGGGGAGAAAAACTGAGCCATTAGACACAATAGACATGAGACAATGGAAGGATTGAAATGAATTTATAACTTGATTTGTAAGGTTTCATTTCAATTACTAGTTATAACTTGACTAACATCCCTACAAAACACGACGACGGCTTCGCTTCCGTAATGTTACGATACTAGCTTCGTTGTAAGAGATCTTGGCTTCGATTCCTCATTTAGGAAATTGCACTTTCTATTTTGACTGAGTCTGGACTGGTGAGGGGCTTCAGTTATGGATAACTGCAACCCTAACGGCAAAGCAAATAACGCTGCGGTACGACACTGTGTAGAAACCATAACAAATCAGATTAGGGCGTTTATATCTTCTACTGTATTATCACTTACCATCAGGTGCGTTGTGTGTGTTTAACGGCTACACTGGCGCAGTGGTGGGAGTTCGATCCCCGGCAGGGCGAATTTAGTAATTGTGTTTTCTAATTTGTCTGAGTCTGGTCTGGTGGGAGGCTTCGGCCGTAGCTAGTAACCACCCTACCAGGAAAGACGTACCGCCAAAACAAAGATATTTGTGTTCCGGTACGATGTTGTGTAGAAACCGTAAGGGTTTAGCACGCTTCCATCTCAGACTGTATCATCACTTACCACACCAGCAATAAAAAAAATTACAAGCGCTAACGTGCCCATCGTGAATGAGATTTGTTATGAAAAAATTAGATTTATTATGGACGCGTCCGTTTGATTATGTGAATAAGTCTTGTAACGGGGCTTCCCCCTCCGCCGAGCGTGATGTGTTACAGTCTTTACTTAGGCTAATAAATTCTTTGATCCTTTAGCTATCCAGTAGTGTAATTAAACTTCAGATGGAGGTGATAGATATGTAGCACCATCACCAAACCGTATTCCCCGATTCTGTTATTATTCCATTTCTTGAATTGGCTATGGATGCGATTTTAAAGACGTATTCACGTCAAAAGTCTTAGAGTATTTGACGTCGTCTTCTGTTACAACAGCTACTACGATTACTATTTTCGCCATAATACATATTACGTAAGTGTAGTAGCGAAAAACAGCGCGTCTCCGGTCCACCCACAAGACTTTGGCCGTCACCACAAGGTTAAACGCAAGCGTGGGCCTGAAACGTCTTGCACGCCAAACAGCACGATGTCTTACAAAACTCTTGCGCATGAATGACAATATTTACACAGAACACTTTCTGTAGGGGTGCTACTAAACAAGAATTCCCAATTTTACGTAGTAATGTCATAAAGAATAGCAAGAAGTCCTATAAGATTAAGTTTTTACTGTTTAGAACAGGGCCGGTAACCTTTTTTTAAAGAAGAGCCACAAATGTTATCGAGCATATTGGAGCGGGCCACAAATGATATCGAGCATATTGGAGCGGGCTACAAATGTTATCCAGCATATTGGTGCGTACTACAAATGTTATGGATCATATTGGTGCGGGCTTCAAATTTTATCGAGCATATTGGTGTAGACCACAAATGTTATTGGGCATATCGGTCTGGGCCGCAAATGTCATGAGGATATTGGTGCGAGCCACTACTGTTATCGAGCATATTGAGTATCCCTCAAAAATTGTCGATGAAATTAGTAATGGGCTACAAATGTTATCGAGCATATTGGAGCGGGCCACAAATGTTATCGAGCATGTTGGAGTGGGACACAAATGTTATCGATCAAATTGGTGCGAGCCACAATTGTCATCTAGCATAAAAACATGATTGATCAAATTAATAATAGACCACAAATGTTATGAGGATACTATAGCGGGCTATAAATTTCTATTCGGATACCAATCGTCCTTAATACAATCTTAGTAAACGTTTTAACTCATATAGTGTTTTAATTTAATTTAAAAGCAAAGACATATGAAATATAAATGAATAATGTAATTTTGAGCTGTTATTTTAATAAGTTTATGAGTGAAAAAAACAAGGAACTATAAGTTAAGTCCACCGACTATATTTACACGTTAGATGGATTAACAAAGGCTGTGGTCATAACAGAACTAATGCGTCGCGCTTAAATAATCTCTGACGAAGTAAGGCGCTTAAGAATCCTTTGTTTGACGAAATGGTCAACCATTTTCATATTAAAATGTGTGTCGACTTGTAATAGTAAAAGAAATGCATTGTGTTCGCTAACCATACGTTACCAAAGGTTAAACATGGCCTATTTTCTTAAACTTCACAATGAGCTCGTTATTTAACAGTTGTAACAGCTATACAATAATAGCCATTGAGTTTAGTAGATCACGAGTGAATAATTTCAAGGATACAATTGTTTCTTGTGGCATTGAAGTATGAGGTAGTTCAAATTTATATTAATTGATGTTTTGTATAGTACAATTTACTTTGTAATGCTCTTCATAAAAAGCACGGTATATAACATTTGTAAACATTATTTATAATTCTTAAAACTATTCACCTTAACGTTATCGTCTTTTTGTGTCTTTATTCTTTCAAAGTAGCGATATTTAAAAGGTATATTTATATCTTGACACTGGTGCAACACTGAACAATATGCTGACGATTATGTAAAGGACATATTATAATCGAATATTGTTGTTTTTCATAATGAAATCATACAAATCTCATGAAATATATATCCCAATCGTTGCCCACAACTTGGTCTGCGAAAAAAATCAACATTCATCTGTTATTTGAAATGTTTAAAGTTTTATTTTTAAGACAAAAAATAGCACATGAGGAACAGGACCCTAGAAAGGACCTCTTCTGCCAATGTTCATGAAAATTTGTTTAGATTGGGCAGATAGAATTATAACTCACGATCTAGTAGTAGCGTAACTATACCATCTGGGGCCCGTGACAAATCTTTCGTTGGGGCCCGTGGCAAATTCTTTACATGGGGCCCTACCGCAAAAATCGTCACGTAATTATTTTAATTTTAATAGTAGCACTTAAGTAGTTATCCAACACTAATAAAAATTTATTTTCCAGAGCGCGGGTTTATTGATTTACATTCACCAGCCTATGTACGTCCCACTTCTGGGCAAAAGCCTCCTTTCTTAGGCGAGAGAGAATGAGCTACAGTCGCCACGGAAGCCTTCATCAAGAGACTTCACATTCATCTTCCATTCCCTAGCCATTCAATGAAGGAACTACTCCTTGAGAAAACCTGCATTCATTTACAATGAAATAAAAATAAGAATAATTTCAATAAGGTTAATAGAATCTTTTTTTCGACCTTTCTGTTCTGCAAGTGTCTATTACATAATCATAACCTAAAGATCGGGTCATAGAATCCAAGTCGCATAACCTGTCTTGTCCCATGTGCTTCGAATACCTCTTGGGCTGGGGCCCTCATGGGGCAGGGGCCCTTGGCATTTTGCCAGACCTGCCCCACCATCAGTTACGCCACTGCTCGCTAGTATAATCTATTATTATAGATGCACTATATCATAAGATATTGCCACGCAATGATGATGCATAGAAAAGAACGTCGAAGAGATCGTGTTCTGTTGATTACTCAGTCGTAAACATATTTATGACAAGTTTACAATGGAATTACATAATGAGCGACCACAGTACTGTGCCTTGACATTGTACGATACACTGAACTGTTCACGTGTATCGTAAATCATATAATATACTCGTTACTTGCAACTAGCACTTACGTAAATATAGGGACCTTGTGTGGACAACTGTCTAGGAAAATATTTTTTGTCATTGCCAGATACTGCTTTGTTTTAATATCGAATACAAATACGAAAAAATTTGGGACTGTTATGTAAATTACACGTAGATCTTTCGATTACTATATTGTTTGGCCCTATTTATAATATACACGTTTAATATATTTCTGCAGAGGGGAATTGTCTTACTGGACCACTTAAAATACATATGTAAATTCAATACTATAAAGCCTGAAAGTATATATTTATAATAACCCACTAAAGGCTGAAAGCTGAAGTGGCAATGGGCAGGACACATTTTTCGCAGAGCCGAAGGACGTTGGGGCGTGAAGGTGCTAGAGTGGCGGCCTCGCACCGGAAAACGCAGCGTTGGCAGATCCCCTACCAGGTGGACCGATGACATCAGGCGGGTCGCTGGCAGCCGCTGGTTATAAGCGGCGCAAGATCGGGCCCATTGGAATTCATTAAGAGACCTTTGTGTAGTAGTGGACGTCCCTGGGTTGAGACGACAACAACAACAACAACGACTGAAGGCTGAACTATGATTGAGTTGGTTTTTTTCTGTGATCACACCTGATGGTAAGTGATGATACAGTCTAAGATGGAAGCGCTGTTAACTGCTAAGACACAATTAATCTCTTATAACACAAACAACTGCCTTTGCTTGGCTGTCTTTGTTGGTAAGTAAAAAAGGTAAGTAGCAGCTCTTTAACGTCCCATCGCTGGATATAGGCCTCCTCACTCATAGGAGAGATGGTTTTTATAGAATAGACAGTACATTTTTTCACTCTCAATAGTCCGATGTGACGGGAATCCGACACGATCAGAGAGAGACTTAACGTGCTCTCCAAGGTACGGGGGTGGATCACACCTTCAACTTCGCAACTTCGAGAAAATATTAAGAAAGTGAATATATTCATAGAAAACTCAATATCCATTCTTAAATTAGCTCGACCCGGGACTCGCACCCAGGACCTCATTCCTGTGGCCCAACATGCTAACCACTAGATCAATGAGGGAGTTTGCTGATCGTCTTTGCTGGTAGGGTGGTAACTAGCCACGTCCGAAGCCAGGACCAGTCCAGACTCAGACATATTACAAAATACAATTATTGGGGATACCTTATTGGGGATCATCTTCACTCAAGGTACCATCACCATATTTAGTAGTGTTCTGACTTAAAATTTAGAGACGATTTATTAAAAATAAGATGGTATTGGTATATAACCATTACATTTTCAATCTATTACATTTTATGTATTGAAGTATTATGTATTCGCAACACTTAAAGAGAGTATAGGAAATTACCGCTATTAAATACTTATCAAGCGCTACTTCATGCTTTTCCGTTCCACTTTTTTTTTGTCAATTCACATTGTAATTGTACTGAATAAAAATGAAAGTAAATATATATAAAATACGCCATAAAAACATATAATTATATTTGTAATAAATAAATCATTTTGCTTTACTGACATGAGAAATGTTTTCATTTATCTGTCTCGTTGGATGATGAGTTAATAAATCAGTAATCAATTAGTTAAAAATAACTACAATTACAGAAGTTTGGTAGACAGTTGAAATTTTGAATGTACTAGTGATTATAGTTTACTAGCTGTTGTTCTTGATTCCGTTATCCCGTTATTAGTGGAAGTTTACGTCGCGAAAGAAACATGTATGATGAATGTCAAATCAAACGGTGAACGGTTAAAGAAATCTCTCGGTAAGTTTCGTCTATATCCCGTGGGAATATGGGGAACTTAGTAACAGACTACGTAGCGAGAGGAAATATATGCTGAATTTTAAGACAATCCGTTGAATATTTTTGGATATCTAGCAGTAAGTGGTCGTTTTTCACTTATATTTCCAGATCCCGTGGGAATATGGGGTAAGGCGTTCATAGTGAGCATCTATTTTGTCTACTTTAAAAAGTAGCCAGGCTCTGGACTGTATGTGCATCAAATGTCATTTAAATCGATTTAGTGATTTTTGCGTGATGTTGAAACAGACAGAGTTACTTTCGGATTTTATAATATTAGTAAGGATTATAAATTACTTTATCAATTAATCTATAATATTGTTAACTGGAAAATATCTTTCTCTTAAATTGAAACTATAATGCATAGATATTTATGGTTCAACCCGAGAAAGAAATTTAGTAAATATGTATTACTCTAGTAGCTTCACTCGCATATTAAAAAATAAAAGTGCGTGCGCACAACATACACAAGTCAGAAGTGAAACTTCTTTGGCATACTAATTTTTAAGTCTTGTTTATATTTATACAAATGTAAAACTTTCGATTTCCGAGACTTAGAGGCAGGAAAAAGGAAAATATGTTAGAAATTTAATCAATTTAATTGTCATTAACGTTTTAAGTGTCAAATTAAAATGCCACGTGTTATTTGTAAATATTAAAATTACCTAACCTTTAAACGAATTAGAATAAAAAACGCTGCACATCTACGTGGCGCTAATCACGCGTTTCTTCCGAAAAAAATTACCCGAATGCGCCTAAAGAAGTTTCACTTCAATAAAACATAGAAATAGACGTGTAAGATGTTCTGGTAATAGTTATGTCTAAGCTTGTATTCTTATCTCGACATATTCAACATAGAAGCTAAATTGAGAAACAAGTTGCGAAACCAGGAATAGGAATCGCCTAGTGATATAATAGCCACTAACGACCACGTCGAACAGGTGTCTTTCTTAGTGAAAGTTATATTGTAAAGGCTTTACAAAACGTTTTGTAAAATCTCGTATAAGGCAGTCATTATCATTATGACACAGCGAGATTGCACGGACAAAAGATTGACTTGCATCCTGTATGTTTGATTCACTTTTATGCGTCACGTTGCAATTTCAAACGCACTATAAAATTGCAATTTTATCAAGGTACATAAGTTATAATGTTACCTCATTATTAATCTTTTAATACGTCTCATAAATTTTGCCATAAATTGTATTTTTATAAATATTATGCCATAACTATTTCACAAATATTTACAAAAGATGGCACATGTGAAAATGATGTTGAAAGGAGAGTAAATGCAGGGAATATGGTAAATGGCGCTCTACACGCCTTTATAAATAGCCAGATGGTGTCTCAAGGGGCCAAACTGGCTGTGCATGGAGGAGTGTTGGTGCCAAAACTTATGTATATAGTGAAAGTTGGGTATGGCAGAAGAAGCATATAAGTAAAATAAATACGGTAGACATGAGAGCCTTGAGAAGAATGAGTGGATTGTAACTGAGTGACAAAATAAGAAATAGTGTGATAAGAGAACGATGTGGTATAAAAGGAGATGTAGTGCCTAAAATTGAGAAAGGTAATGCTTAGATGGTTTGGACACGTAGAGAGAATTAATGAAACGAGACTGAGAAAAAGGATTTGAATCAGTCAGGAGTGAATGCGAGTAAAGATTGCAAGGGGAAGACCAAAACGAACGTTCTTGGACCAAATTCAGGATATTTTAAATAAGATCCAGGTCAGGAATACTCTAAAGCGATGAACTTGTAGAAAAGGTTTAAAAGAAACGAAGGAGATATGCAAGAATCGTGGCAAGTGGAAGGACGTGGTCTCTGCCTTCCCCTATGGGAATGAGGCTTGATGTATGTATTGTACAATACCTATACAGAAGTCGTTTCATATTTCAAACTAATTATTATGATCGTCATCTAAGTGATAGTTTCCGTTTTAACTACTAGATATAGGTAAGATTGTGCCACTTAAATTTTTGGAATCGTATTCATACAATCGCATTTAGAAATCTTTCATCGAAATGAGTTTTAATTTGAGATCAGCTTGGCAACTAGCGTCCCTTTTATCTTGGGTAGATTACAATGAAAATCATATCTAATAGTGAGAACGGTAACATTGTTTCTCTATTACCAGTTTAAATTTTCCATTGATTCAGGTTAATGAGTGCGTCAGGTTTTGTAAAGTTTATAAATAGTATGTTTTAGAAGTAATATTTTTCACCTGTGTTCTGTATATACCATGTTGCGTAGGATCTGCTTCCTATACAGCGTAATTTACTTAAGCACTGTTGGTTACGATATGAAAGCGAGCATGATCTGTGTCACGGTCTAATTGGGACCGGTGGCGGTGCTTGGGCTCGTTCAACAAGACATAGTAATTTTGTCTTGTTGTATTATTACTGTACACGCATATTTGCCATACAATGTACAATATTATGGTGTTATATTTTATCATAATTATTTCTTTGCAAATTAAGTAAGTAAAAGTAAGTAGCAGCGCATTATCGTGCCATTGTTCTGCACAGGCTTCCTATTTCATAGGAGACATGGTTTTTAGAGCATAGGCCCAATACGCTACTCCAATGCGGCTTGGCAGGCATAGAACACCTAAAGTCTTGTCAAGGAATAGAATTCGTCACTCTGATAATCCGATATGACGGTAATACGACACGACCGGAGAAAGATCAGGCGCAGGACCGACTAATTCACAAGCTCTCCGAGGCACTGAGAATCTTAATAGAAAATTCAATATCGATTTTTGAATTCCGTTATATCCTTTTCCATGTTATCCAAAGCCTAAATCTTAACTCTTCTAATAAGGTGAGTATGTCTTTAGCAGTCGAACTAGAAGCTTATCTTTATACATTTTTGTTACAATTAATGTCAGTGACGTTTGAAAAACAGGATATCTTATCAAATAATTAAAATGTTTATATTTTTAATACGTACTCTCTTTTTGGTTGGTGGTTTGTCCTCGTAGTCCATTGCAATGCCTTCGTCGCTGAATGATGAAGAGACCGGAGGTGGTGACGGTGTACCAGATCGCCATGACGAACCAGAACTGCTACTCGCACCTGGAGACACTGATGATCGGTCTCCCCATGCACCTGTTAAATTATTATGCTACTTTAAACAACTTGAAATCATAAATAAACAGCTGTAGACCAAATTATTGCTATTTCGGCCAATATCATATAACACTATAAAAAGTGTAGATGAAAGAAAAAAAATCTCTCAATTCCCTATCTATTTAAGAATTTTAAATTTGCTAAAATCGAAAAAGGGTCAATTGGCTTCCCGTGAACTTTGAGGCACAGGCTATTTAATGTAGGGCACCGCTTAATCTCCAAATACACATATAATGAAAGTTTTGCGTATTTCTCATCATAAAACCCCAATCTTAAATGAACCCACAAATACAATAGCAAAATAACCGCTTAACCATGAAGGTCAAAAGGTATGTTATACATTCGGTCTAAACTTATGGGACGAGTACAAGTCGTTAGTAAAATGTAAATAAATGCAAAAAATTATATTAAAAGTTAAAGAGAAAGTATCAAAAATGAGAGATGGGTGGATTACGAGTCCACAATACAAAGTGAGACTGTAAAATATGCTGGACATTGGGTAATCGAATATAACATTTGGTTTGATCTTAACCTTTAGTTTAAATTATTCATAAGATTCACCTCGTCCTCTTTAAATTAATAGTCATTCGATTTCTCGGTAAATGTTGACAGATTCTACGAGCTACAATAATTATTAGAAATCATAATCAGCACTCTACATGTTAGTTCCGGCGATGACTCAAGCCATTTAAGTAGATGCTCCAACAATGCTGACGTTTCAAAGAACTTTGTAAACTCACGTAATAGTTAGAAATTAATGATTCTGAACTATTTTTAATTGAATTCATGTAAAGAACAGTAAATGAATAACGTACTTGTAAAGAATTGAAGAACTTTATCATAGGAATCAACTTTAGGACATTTGCTTAATTAATTGATTATCACAAACGAGGATAACTTGAGAGGGAAACTGTATAGCGTATGTAATCAAATTAACTACCATTTAATATTGAATACAAAGAAGAGAGAAGAAAATAACATGAAATGAAGGAAGCAGGTTATAAACATGTACAAATCATATGTTTGTTGCTTTATGTTGAACATTGTTGTTTCAAGACAGATTCTTAAAATTTATTAAGCGATATAGCGTTCTAAAACAATACGATGCATTAGAATGACTATATGAATGTATTTTTAAAAACCATTGTGTTTAAACCAACTATTTTAAGACGTAGTATTCGTTTTATTATACAAGCGCTACTTGTCCCAAAATTTAGCCTTTCATTCATTCCAACAAGTGCGTAGCACAAATAAAATTACACAGCGATAAATTACGAAACGGAACTATAGCGGCTACTTTCACTTGCAAGAACAGCTATTTTCTCGGCACATGCATACAAGCATTAGATCTGTGCTGAAGAAGATCGTAAATTTTTATGAGAACCATTAGTTAGGGAGTGGCTTCGTACAGTATTGTGTAACGTTAAAAGGTAAGATGTTATAATGTATATGTACTATTTTGGTTTTACTTCTGGCTATCTTTATATCACGTAGCTTCTTCATATTATCTTTATACATCGTCATCATCATGATATCAACCAATAGACATCCACTGCTGGACATAGGTCCGAAGGATTTTCATAATGCACGATCTTGTGCGGTTTGTACCCATCGGCTTCCGGCATTCTTTTTCGGGTCTTCTGTCCACTTGGTGGGGTGTCTACTAACGCTGCGTTTACCGGTACGTGGTCGCCACTCTAGTACCTTAGGGTCTTCGCCTAGCTATGTGCCCCGTCCATCGCCATTTTAACTTCGCTACCCTTCGAGCTATGTCGGTAACTCTTGTTCTTCTGCGAATCTCTTAGTTTCGGATTTGATTCCGAAGAACTACTTTGAAACTCGTTCCATCCGCCACTGTGTGACCCTGAGCTTTCTAATAAGGCGCATAGTCATTGGCCATGTCACGCAACCGTAAGTCGTCACTGGTAATACGTCTTTATACATGGCCTGGTCTTTGTGCATATTGCGAACGAAATTTAAATTAAAAAAAACGGAAATACTACGCCAACGTGCAGTTTAGTTGTCAGAATTCACACCATCGCTGAATTACTACACCATTGATTTCTAATGACTGGCTTTTTCTTAAATTTAGTGAAAGCATACCATTTGCTGTTACAATTGGGACAGATGTTACTTAATTAAGTTTACCTAATATTTATATAACATTATCTAAGGTTCCAAAGAAGTTACTGGAAATGCGCTGCACTTGCTAAATCCCATTTGGTTTTGGAGCTCATAACAGAGTTGAGTTACTCGGAATACCTGTCTAGACGATGTCTAGACTTTAGTCTAGACGCTATCAACGTTTTGTACAATCTAAACTCTGAATTGTTAAATTATGCAACAATAATAACATATTTTTCATGCTTTTGTAGAATAAAGAGATCTCCATTATAATTAGCATCTTCTGTTTTAGTTTTGAAAGTAGAAACTTAATACGGTATGTAATATTTGCAATTCGCAGGAGGTATCTGTTATGTAAGTCTTTAACCATCGGTAAGCGTGACTACGTAGGCCTTATATAACCATAAGCACATGATTAGACATAAATTATGAAATAAAATTCCTGACTTACAGTTCCTTCCTTCAACACTTCGGAACAGAAACATTAATATTCCTCTTTTATATATCTTGTAACATACTTTCGTTTAGTATTTTGTTATTTGACTTTGAGACAAAGATTATAATAATTGGTTTACACTCACCCTACATATATCGTGTTGAATTTTTCAATTGATAACACTTAATTTTAGTACAGTTTTTTCAAATATTAATTCATTAATTACATTTATTTTAAGTATATAGGACAATGGTGCATTGAAGACTCTCATGACTTCAAAAACATTATTTAATATCACATGTTCACTGATGAAATTTGACAATTAGGGGCAGTTGCTAAATTTTGATGATGTATATGTATAAACTGTGAAGTATTCTTTTTGTTTATTTACCGATTTACTATCTAAGATTACTGTAACTGTGAAGGGAAATCTATGCCTAAGATATGATTATTGTTATAACCTTGTAAAGTTGTCAAAAATATCAAAATCTTTAATCAAATGTATTAAGATCATCTTGCCTTTTAATACAACTTTAGTAATAACATCACCGACTATGGTAACGGATTTGAAATCAAGGAGAATGGTACGGTACTCCATATATAGAGCATAGATTTTGTCAAGCTGAAGGTTACATCAGGAATTGTGACCTTACAAGACTAAAACTTACTGGGTCGAGGTGAATTTGGTGAACAGCTGAGTGACATGAGGACGAGCGCTGCATTACATTCGTTCATTTGGTCATCTCTCTCTCCGTAGCCTAGATCGCAGGAACTACTCGGACCTCGTTTACGTGATCTGCAAACAAAATTTTCTCTTCAAATACTATTTTTATTGCGTACTGGACTGCCAAACTTTCACTCAATGAGGCTACATATTGTACTGAAATTGTAAATGTGAAATTTCGACTTTAAATTGTGCATCAAGAAAGTAAATAGAGACAATGTTTGCATGATTACCTAGAGAAAAAGCTACCTTTACAAAAAGATCGTATGAAAATTAAAGAAACCCTTCAAATAATCAAGGACATGGCAAAATTTCTGGTAACACAGCGTCTACCACTGCTTCACTGGTCTAGTGGTCAGCTTATTCTTCGACAGACATAAAATTTTGGGCTCGAGTGCCTGGTCAGGGCAATTCAAAACTGAAATTAAGTTTTCTGTTAAGAACTTCTCAATTTTGCCTGAACTTGGAAAGGTGGTGCGTTCCACCCCGTGCCTCAGAGAGCACGTTAAGTCCTGGGCCTAATATCTCTCCGGTTGTGTCTGTTTGCCCTTCCATGGAATATGAGTGTGTAAGATTAGAGAGTGCACTGATGAAAATGCATACACTTGTGCACTGATTATCTTTGGATGAGATTGGCCAAAATTCGCTCAGGATAGTTTTACCACAACATCATATTTGCAGATTTTAATATGAGTTTTGACACAAAAAATATTGACATTTCTGTTGTATCCTTAATTAATATGCTAGATTGTGTTTGTATATTTGAAACAGCGATATGTTTTTCTATCAAGAAAGTAAGCAACTTTTTTGTTGAAGCCTAATTAAATGAATTTAATTTTAAACAAGGTTACTGGTACTGGTTGAACTTGAATGCCTTTTAACCTCTTTAGTTATTAGTCCAAATTATTTGTCAGGGTATAGATTAGTTGTATAGATATTTTTGGGTAAAGGTTTCGTAAGGACGTTGATCGTGGTTCAAGTGACGGGGCGATCACCCTTTCACCGAAATTATCTACGATTAAATTGATGTCTGCTCTCGTTGATTGACCCCGATATAATTTTATTTAGTAATAGATGATGAAAGAAAATAGTACTTTATAAATTCTAATTCAAGTAGTCTCGAAAAGCACTTTTTAAACGTTAGTAGTTGATGTATGTTAACATTATACCTTTGTTTACTTTAAAATTTTCTGCGCCATTTTTGCTTTTATCTATTTATGCAGATATCATCTATGATAATATTAATGAGATATAATTGTCATAGTACTTTTACTGTTAATATATGATTCATATAAACTGCAATTTTGCAATTAGTAACTCATGTTGTCTTCTTCCCAACATTGTGGCAGAACCCATTACTTTCTTAGCAAATGTTTTAAAAGGTTTTTATATATATAACTAAGTGATGAAACGCGGTAATCTGTTAAGAGGTAATTCACCTCTTACGGGTTCTGTACAGCATTTTTGCTGGTAGTGTAGTAACTAGCCACCTCCCACCTGTCCTGACTCAGACAATAACATATCCTAAATATGTTATTTCCTAAATTCACTTTACCGGAAATCGTACCCGGGACCTCTGCTACAAAGCGAATAGGGGGACTAAAACATTGTATGAACTTAGATCTACACAAAATTTTTAAATTAAAAAAAATGCGCACGTACAAAGTACACATGTCAGAAATTAAACGTCTTGGGCAAACCAGTTTTAAAGTCTTGTTTATAATTATACAAATCTAAAACTTAAAATTTTCCAGACATAGAGGGAGGAGAAAAAGAAGATATGTTAGGAATTTAATTGTCATTAAAATATTAAAAGTGTCGAAAGTTAATACAACTGTGTGGTACCGCCACTCATTTGACCATACCGGCTTTACGCTAAGTGATTCAAATATCCGGATTGTCTATAAAAGATCCTACCGATTATCGTTCATTTGCTCCTAAGAATGGAAGAGTTCCGTTACTTTGCCATGGATCTCATGATCAAAACCTAACGAAACTATCTTTATACACTCTTGAAGTTTTTTTTTTTTTTGTTCGGACTGTGTTTAGCTGTTAGCCCTACTGGCTTTTACAGCGTAACCGGAGGGAGGACGGTATCTTATGGCCGCCATAATTCGAGTGCGAGCCCTGCAAAGGGCTCGCTCTCCGGGAAAACGCCACTCCAAGGGCGTCTCTTGCGAGACAGAGCCTCGGCTTTGAGCGACGTTATCGCTGAAACATCACCTGAAAAGGGAGAATCAGAAGCGCCCCCGGGAACGTGGGTGAATTCCACGTCCGGGTGACGTCAGAAATCGAGGACCTCGACTCCGCCGGCGGAGTCGCTGTGTATCGCTTGTGTAAGTGCTTGTCCCTATCTGGTATGGTAGATAGACGATAGTTATCGTATCGTTGGGGTCGTTAAGGACATATTTAGGCCGTCTATTCCTAGGCGGAACGTTGAGACGGATCCTATAAGAGGACGTCCTTGAAGTTATTATTGTGGAGCAATAAGTACTTGGATTTTCAAAGCAAACCGATTCCCGCTAGGACCAATTTTAAAAATTGCATTTTCTAATTTGTCTTAGTCCAGAGTGGAGGGAGAGTTCTATCGTGGGTAGGTACTAACCTACCAGCAGAGGTGTACCGTCAGACTTAAAAGAAAAACATACCGATAAGATATAGAAACAATAAAAGGTAAAATACCTCTAACTGACTGTATCATTTGTGGCACTCCAGTCGTTACGGCGTACCACACGGTAGCAGTATGCCCGGCTTGGTTAGTGGAACGACAGCTTTTGGTGCCAATGACGGGTGGGGATTTCACGCTGGCGAACATCATTAAATGTATGCTCGCCAGCAATACTAAATGGAGGGCAATTGCCTCCTCGATCATTTTGCAGAAGGAGATACTAAGCAGGGAAATGTAGGACGCCGCGGATTCTTCTGGTCGTCGACGAAGAAGGCCTGGTAGACGGAGGCGGGGTTTTTCCCTCATCCTTCCTCTATTTTAAATTCACTGTTGTGAAGGCAACGAATCTGGGGTGCCAGAGTGGAATGTTTCCTCTGAGCCTCTTGGCTTTCACTGAAGGATTAAGACTGTATCATTTACTATCAAGTGGAATAACAGTCAACTGCTAAACTGTCAGCAATAAAATAAGCAAAAATACAGTACTCTTTCTTGACTGGGTCATTATTATTAGATTAATCGGTCATGCGCAACGTAAATATTACTTAACTCGCAAATAATGGAAAAAAAATGTCGTAGTTTTGTTGACTTATCGCTTTTGTATTATTACACGTGCTGATAACCTACACGTATCTGAGTAATTTTATAGATGACTGACTGATAAGAGTTACAATTTGTTCTTAATTAACCTTCGAAACAGTCTTGATACATATTTTTATGCATAAAAAGGTGAGGGACTGTTTATTTTATCAAAGATATATATAACTACGAATGTTATGAGGACATTGATGCGGGCCATATTTAATGAAAACATTATTTAACAAATTTTTGCATTTCAATTTCAATAAAGTTCAGTACGTACATGCCATTCAAGCAAATTTTTGTTGGGCCCACATTATTTAAAGTCGAATTTTGCTACTAACACTTTAATCTTTAGAGTTTGTAGCCAATACAATACGAGGTTTTCTGATGATGATCTATTTGCATGCTCCTGTTCAGAATTTAAGAAGAAATATTAGCTAATTTATAAGTTTTAAACTTTATTTAGTCTTTATGTAGTTATTAATAGTGAAGACTTCACTGGTCTATGTATTAATTTTATTACTTTATGGTCTTTAACATAAATTGTACTGTTTGCTTTCTGAAATAAAATATTTAAAGGTCCTTTTATTTGTGGTCTACGGCCCGCTGGTTGCAGACTCCTGGTTTTGAACACAATCCGGTAAATATAAACATAGGGCATGAAGAACTTTGCTTTTAGATTTGTCATGGGTTTAGAGAGAGATTTGAACAATTGTAATTACTATAGGACATATATTATAATAAAGATTACAAACGCAAACATTACCTATAAAACAACGGTAAGTAGCAGCCTATTAACGTCCCACCGTTGGGCACAGGCCTCCTTACTCATGGGAGGGAGGGTTTTAAAGCATAGACCCACCACGCTGCACCACTGCGGGTTGGCAGGCTACACATACCCCAGAATTACTCCGGGGATATCTAGGTTTCTTCAGATATACATAAGTTGCGAAAATAGATACATGAAATTACGAAATTTTCGATCTTTTGTCAATGATTGTACAAAGTAAAGATTTCGCAAACGCACTAATTTATGTCGTAATTCTATATAGATAATTAGTTAAATATCCGTATACGTAAACAATAATATGGCGAAGTTCTTGTTATTCAAAACAGTCGTTGGACAAATAAAAGAAATTACGAAGTTATAACACGAGGTTACATACAGATGTGTGATGACGTCAATATTAATAAATATGCGTTCTATCTATATAACATTATAAAGTTGAAGAGTTAGTTTGCTTGAAAGCGCTAATCTCAGGAACGACTGGTCTGATTTGAAAAATTCTTTCAGTTTTAGATAGCCTATTTATCGATGAAGCTATAAGCCATATATCATCAAGCTAAGACTAATAGGAGCAGGACGCCAATGTAAAATGTTTCATAATCGGGGTGTTTTTTCCCCTTTTAAAATCTTCCGCTGCGTGCGTTGCGTTAACGGATAAAGTTGTACAATAATTATGTATTATGGAATTGTTCCTCTTAAAAAGGTGTCAAAAAAGTCCTATATAGTGTATGACTATCTTTTAAAGTTGACTCACTATTACCATTTATATGGTCGTAATTTCGCTTTAGCAATTTCGTTTGTTTTGTAGATGTAGTTGCGTGCTAGTTTAGATACAGAAATAGATATATCACGACGTAAATATTATTATAAATATACGCCCATAATGTATTTATTATGTAATATGTGTAAAGGTCTCCGTGAATTTTTAACAACATCTGTTGATGTGTTAAGAGTTCGTTGCTAAACGTAGCTATTAAAAATCAAAATTTTGGTAAAAATATATGACTTTGATTTAATACAGTGCCGGTTATTCAACGCTAAAGGGTGAATGTTCACGCTGGCTTAAAGTTCCAAAGACCCGAGGCTGTAGACATCGAAGGAGCAACAGGCGCCTGTATGAATCACGTACATTGACTTCAAGCTAAGGATCGCTGACCGAACAGCCGCTAAAAAAATGATGTTAAACTAGTTTTATGTTGTTTTAATAGAAATAAATTTAAACACAGTATTAAAATGAACCCATATCTCGGCATATTTTATTGTACTCTTAATAAGATGTTTTCATTTCAGAAAAAAACTTAGTAAAGCCATTAAGCTGTGCCCCGTGTGTGTTCCGTCGTTCAGAAATGAAATTGTCAATGTCAATATATTTTTTGACATTTGACATTGACAACCAACCAAAACTTTAATATTTTTCGGACTTTGGCGGGAATCTGGGCGTAAAGGTTGCGTTTTTTAAATATTATTTTTTAGTTTTGACCACATTTTTTACTTAAGTTTGTAATTAAGCTTTTTTGGTTATTGATTCTGAGGCGATACAAAGTTTGCCGGGTCCGCTAGTGAGTTATATAGGTCTTTTAAGATTGTTTTACTGTCCTAATTGTTTTGTATATGTCTAGGTATAAACTTAAAGTTCTCTTTTCTGTTTAATTTATCACAATAGGTATTAGGTGTGTTCACCCCAAACGGCTACGACTTTCTGAAAGGTTGTTATCCGATTCCAAACAGATGATTTCAGGTCACCTTAACAATGTTACAGACACAAAATTAAAGAAATAACATCAGCTACTGTTTTAACGTAAATATGGCACTAATTACATTGCCAATTTATCAAAAACCGTGACACGCTGTGGCAGTGAATGACATTACATTTTACGTCTTAATGTATTTAATTATATTTTTAAAATATTCACACACTAACGTGATATCATTTTCAATGACATTATCAGGTGATAACATTTTATTTTGATCTATCGAGAACTGGATTGATAAGGTATGTGCAAACTAAGGTTATATAATTGTTACATATTATAAAATAGTCTTCTGCCACATCTGTCTGTCTCAATCTCAACAACCACTGAACAGATTTTCATGTAGTTTACACTAATAGATAGAGTGTTTTTGAGGAAGAGTTATGTATGTAATTTGTGGAGGTTTTGTGTAAATTTGTAGGTAAAACAACGATAATTGTTGGAAGTATCGAATGAAATTAAACCTCTTCAAAACGAGATATTACAAAACTATGTAAGTACGACAATTAGTAGATAAATCGAAATAGAAATTCGTGATGGCATATATCTATCTTAAGGATAACTTACTATATCCATTTTATTTTATAAAAACAATGATCCTGTAATTTAATGTGAAAAATTGTAAAGACGGATAGTTCTTATCAATTTAAATCCTTTTCAAGAAATATTTGTGTTCGTCTTTATAATGTATATATCCGTAATGATATTCATTTATATGGCAAAAAGAGCGAAACACACAATTTTAACGAAAGAAATACAAACACACTTTTAATACCATATTTTAGAGTAAGGAAGGTTCAGATATCATTCGTTGGGTTGAGTATACGCATTTTTAATAAGACACCCGAATCACTTTTGGGTTTGCCTCCACATAATTTTAAATCGTCCTATTACAAAAGTCATATTAAAATGTTGAAGATTATTTAAGCGACAATGATGCTTGGAGTCGATTCCAGTTGTACATGTAAGCTAAACCAACAAAAACTATATTAAAAGGAGTAACCGTTGTGTTTCTTGCCGGTTTCTTCTCAGCGGAATCAACTTTTTAAACCGGTGGTAGATTTGTTAGCAACGGGTAGACTACCGACGATTCAAAAGTGCTTTTTGAGCCTACTTGAAAAATTTGATTTTGAATTTGCCCGACCCGCCAATCTCTCACCCAGGACCTCATGTCTGTATCCGAATATGCCGACCAATGAGGTAGTCGATAAATATCAATATTAATATTACATAATTATATAAAAATGTGTGTTATAGTTGTTATCAGCACTGCCACTGGTTTTACGCAGCTCGTTTGTTTGCTCGCATTATTTGGACGGAGCGGGCCGCCGAACGCACGCCCGCGTAAAAATAGCAAATACACGTAATTTCCTCTAACACGCTGACGTAATATGCAACGTATCATTTCTCGCTCATCGGTGTTGGCTGTTTTCAAGGCAGCTCAATGGAATTTCGCTCTTATTTTATTCGATTCAATCAAATCTACTACGGCAAAAAGAACGCGGATGTTCATTGCAATAAACTCGTCATGTTAGTGCGGGGATACTTCTTTGGTTTTATATCCTTTACATTCACAGTTGCCTACTCTGTACTGGGTAGGCAGAGATCACGTCCATCCACTTGCCACGACCCTTGCATATCTACTTCGCTTCTTTCCTTCTCATTAAACCTTTCATACAAGTTCGTAGGATTAGAGTACTCTTGACCTTTCCGTTATTTAAAATGTCCTGCATTTGGTCCACGAACGTTAGCCTTGGTCTTCCCCTTCCGACTTTGCCATTGACTCTTGACTCATAAATCCTTTATGTCAATCTCCTTTTATTATTCTCTCTCCGTGCCCAAACCATCTAAGCTTGAGAAAGCTTTCTCAATTTTAGGCACTATATCTTTTTTTATACCACAACGTTCTATCACACTTATTTTTTACTGTACAGCATTTATTTTATTATAATACTGGATCAGAGAGAGTTCAATGGGTTGTTATATTTTTCTCTCTTCAAGAAAGCACTGAAATGAGCATTTTCACTCATAGAGGAGGAAGGAAGGAAGACGATACAGCAATAATGCAGTATGTAAAATTTGACTGACCTACATCAATTTTATGCTGCTTTTCATTTTATTTTTAGACATGAAGTATGAACGAATCTTTGAACCTGTTTTCGCTATTTAACTAATAACTGCTGTAAAGTGTATTGTTAGTTGAATTTTGTACAAATTGTAAAAGGTTAGGTTTAAATGTGCTCAAAGATAATGTAAGTAGCTAATTTCCTTGAAATTCGCAGTCTCTATCTCTCTCTATTTATATAAAAGAGAGTATCTTATGTTACATTTCTCTTATTTGAGAAACGTTTTTGTGTTGTGCTCCATCATGTTAGCTGTAATAACATGGAGCGTAAATAATGCTAATGAAACTTTTTTCTTTCCCATCATCGACGGTACTATCGTCTGTCTTTGTTTTCGGGAGCGGTCTCCTAACACGTTGTATTCTGTTTGTTTCCAGCCAATTATCTCTCTTAAAGAGTTTTCTCCCTTCACCAGTGTTCTCTTAACCAGGTTCTGCAGTATTTTTGTTTGTTGCTAGCCGGCCGGCATCTGCGCACGCTGTATATATCGCTCGTGCCGCGACCGTAGTACCGGCATATATACGATAGTATATAACATTGAGGACGACCTTGCCGCCTGTTGCCGCGCCACCGTTCGCTACTAATACCGACTATTTAATATTTACAATGTGTACGTATTTCTTTATTCATCCGCACTTAAGAGTGTACATTACCAAAAACTCGCGATAATATTAAATTTAAATGACTTCCTGCTTCATTAAAGCGACTGATGTAAAATTGGTGTAGTTCGTTTGTAGTCGTAACAGTTGATGTCGGAGCCTTATTTGTAAGGGACTGTAACAATGGATTAAAATTTGTAGTATTACCATGTAAATGATAAATAATTTCGGTACTTATTATGATGACTTTTAAGGTTAGGTTAGGTTTATTAAGAACTAGCAATGCCCCGCGGTTTCACCCACGTAGATAGATAGATGTATACTTTAATGAACACCACAGAAATAAGACAAAAGAAAAATACAACAACTTAGAATTAACTAAATTTAGTGTGCAATTGGGCGGTCTTATCGCTACATAGAGATCTCTTCCAGACAACCCTTGCGGTTAGGGAGACAGTCAAAGAAAAGAGAGAGAGGGTAGGCGGTGTTACTATAGAAATAGACATACATATATTATCTACATAAAGATATTTATAATAATACAAATACTAGATACCGATCTCGTGGCAATGGAAAGTACTAATTCAGTTCTTACATTGACATTTTTAAATTCGTTATATCTTTTGAATGGAAAGTCCTATTTTAATAATTGAAAATGTATTTTACAGGTATTGAAACTGCCTTTAATTAATAGGATAAGGATTAATACAGACGAGTGAATAATATAGTTTGATTATTGATCTCACTTTTATTATGTTTTGAAATGTAAAAAAGTAGTCATAGTGGCATAACTACAGTAGTTGGACATATGGTATAACGGACTTTTTAATAGATATTAATACGTTCTATAATATTGTAGAACATTTTTCTTTCTATCATCAATAATTTTCTGTTGAGTTGATTTTCTGTTTCACACCTTGGGTTACATTAATTCATTTTGCTTAGGTATCCCTATTTTTTTTTTTTGAGAAAGTAATATATCCTTTGTCGCTCAGAAAAAATGGAGCTTTGTAATGGTGGTTTCAAACATTCATAGTTATATACAAGAACACAAATGTTTTCTCTTTATATTAGTTTAGGTTGGTTCTCTTTATATTAGTAGTACCCGTCTGCTTTTATACGCCACCATTTATGTTACTGTATCAGAAATCTTTACGAAACAGTCAAAATTCAAATCCAGGGCCAATTCAAAAATCAATATTGAGTTTTCTGTTAAGATTTTCTCAATATTTGCTCGAAGTTGGGAAGTTGGCGGTGTGATCCACCCCCGTGCCTCGGAGAGCACGTTAAGCCGTCGGTCCTGCGTCTGATCTCTCTCCGGTTCTGTCGGATTACCGTCACATCGGACTATGAGAGTGAAAGAATAGAGAGAAAAATATATAAAGATACATTATTCTCCGTCTCAGTGATATAAATTTAGTGGATCTGAAATTCGAAAACGAAAGAGTAGATTGTGTGTACGTGTTCATGTACGCCGAAAATTTGCCAACGGAGTAAAACACTTAAATCGTTTTAGCTTTGACATACAAGTAGCGGTTGATGTAGGTCGTGAAGTCATTTTTTATGGGTGTAAAAACTACGATTGAGCTAGCGCAAAACATTCTGTTGGCAAGCCCTGCCCCACTCCGCTGAAGTCGGGTGAGGTCATCGCTTGTTCGGACCGATCACTTAGATATTAGACAGGTTCACTGAACAATGCTCGTTTTTCAAAGCTCCGAGACAACATATTTCAAATTCAGATGTAATTCTTTTAATTACTATTATTATCTCACACTCTCCCTATATATCTTTTTGAAAAATACAGTCGTTAATAATAATTCTTCATGCATTCACTTAAGTTTAAAATTATACAATGTTATGTATTGTAAAAGGTTTAAAGATTCCTTTTTAACCAATGTGCATAAGATTTCGTGTTAGATCAGGTAGGAATTGATTTTGAAGTGAAATAAAATCAATTACTACGTCTAATTCCAAATTCTACGTTTAATTTAATTTTGAATTCAAAAACTAAATTTAATTTACAGGTTGTAATATTGATAAAATACACATTTTTATTTACAATTCGTCATTTGAGATTTCAATAAATTATTTGTATTAATTTTCCGACACTTTTAAAATATTATTTAATTATAATAAATTCCTAACATATCTTCCTTTTACACTCCCTTTAAGTCTCGGAAATCTTAAGTTTTAGATTTACATAAATATAAATAAGACTTAAAAATTGGTTTTCCAAAGTAGTTTCACTTCTGATACGTGTATTGTACGGCATAGCTGGTCGTAATAAACAATTAAATTACAATTATAAATATTATAATTATATACTAAAGCTTACTTTTACTGCTTAAAACGCAAATTTAACTTTTCTATGGATAAGAAAAGCATCTCTATTTTATATCAGGTGATTCGTTCTTTTTATTTCTTGTTACATGAATTTCCTAAAGATCTACAAGATTCAGTGCCAGTCTATGTATTGTATAAAAAGAACAAAAATCTTGCTAGTTATGTCTTCTATAAACTTAAAAGTTTAAACCGTTCAACCGATGTGCCTCAAACCAGTTTCATTAGAAAGGCAATAACGCGAAGATTGTTTTGAACTACTAGACTCACTCTTTCAATCATCAGGAACTCATCCCAATTTTAAAATAAGGAATTAAAACTTAAAATGCCATATGGGTGAAAAATATGTCGGGTTAAGTAAACACATTTTTAATAAGATACTACAAACAGTTTTGAATTTACCTCTACATAATTTTAAGAAATATGTCAAAAACATCATTTTACAAAAGGTTTATTACGATGTTTAAGCTTATGAAGCGGCATAGATGTTTGATCTTGCACACAGAAGCAAAATATACGTTACAAAATTATAATTAAAAGAGTAACCGCTGGGTTTCTAGCCGGTTTCATCTTAGCGGAATCAACTTTTTTACCGGTGGTAGATGTGTTGCCAAGGGACGATTCAAAAGTGCTTTTAGAATTACTTAATTATCGAATATTTCGGAACCGAATGGAACAGCAGAACACCTAGTTTTAATAAAACCTATAAGTTTTCCTTTTCATTATAAAAATAGATCATACACCCCGCTTTGTAGTTTAGTAAAAAGCCCACTCGCAATTATATTTTAAAAACTATAAAGCGAATTCCGTCTTTAAATGATCAAATTCTGGGAATAATTACATGCATAACAAGCGTCGAACTGTTTTTTGTTCCAGCCAGCGGTGGAATAACCTGCAGGTAGGTCGATGGAAAGTCAGTGTACAATTTATTTCAGATGACTAATCGCTTATACGTCCTTCATACAACTAATTGTTACAAGAAGTTTGAAATCATTTTTAATATAAAAACCAACCTTGTATGGAAAAAAAGGGTATGTATATGTATCATGAGTAATATTGTATACGTAAAGTAACTTTTTCAAAGATTTATTAGAGCTTTTGCCCTTAGAAACCTTAACAACATTGAATCGTACAGTTTTGGAAAGCGCTCTGCATTCGCCGATTGTGACGATGTCCCCCTGTTCCACATCTTTGAAGGATGGTGACAAGTGGACAGACAAAGATCTGTTTCTCAAACCTGTTGTATTATTTGGGTAAGTAATCCATGTAGTCTCTTCTGATGACAATAGTTCTTTGCATCTTCATTATCTGCTCTACTACAGTGAGGATACGTCCATGGATACAGACATTAGAATGCGGCGTACGTCAGGGAGGTATTACCTCCCCAGATCTCTTTAATATCTATGTCAATGATTTGATCGAGGATCTGAGAACTACAAAAGTCGGATGTCATATTGGCAACACATGCTTTAATAGTTTGAGCTATGCTGATGACATGGTAGTACTCAGCCCCTCCATCAAAGGGCTGAGAAAATTAATTTCAGTCTGTGAGAGTTATGCTACTTCTCATGGACTGAAAAATAATGTAAATAAATCAGAAATGATGGTATTTCGGGCAGGTAAGGGACCGGAGACGGTACCAGACGTAATTTGAAATAACACAGCATATTTTTTATTATTATTATTAATATTGTTACAAGTGAAGAGGATTTTTTTGTCCATGTATGTACCTACAATGGCCTATCTCGGTGTCTTGAACCTAACATCTTTGTGGTATCTCAAAGGTTACCGGCTTCGTTTAACACCGATGTCTTTTTTACGGTTCATAAAGAAGTCGGATGCTTTTGGAATGCACGTTTGGTCTGATCCGCCTTGCTTGACAATAAATATGTACGTCTCAGTTAACTTAGTAAGGATAAATGTTAATTCTGGTTTATTATTACCTGTATCTATATTTTGATTAGTTTTAATTTCGTCAAGGGTTGCCTGGCAGAGATTGCTTAAAGCAAACACGTCGCCCATGTACATAGTATAATCGTTTATTTATATTACTTTTACTATAATTGTATTCTATGCAATATAGTTACATCTCTATCTACAGATAAATAAACAGTGTCGGTGAAGTATCATTCTAGGTTTTTAATTAGAATTTCAGTTTATAACATTGATTATGAATTATCTTATTGAATAACATTTAAGATGGATCATTTTTACGAAATGAGAGAAATATTACAGTCCTACTGATTATAATACAAATGAAACGAGTAACAGTATTTGACAAGTGGCTTTTTTATTTGAGCAAAATATACAGGTAGAGTTTGAATTAATAGTAGCAATTACTTGTTTGTTTGAATCTCCTTTAACATAACTCAAAAAGAACATTTGTAATACCTACCTTAATATTGTAATAAAAACAGCAAAATAATTTGTTTGCGTTTTTCTTTACAAATTTTGTTTTTGTAGATACATTACATATACGTAAGACACATGAAATTATTTATTGTATGAAGCTTATTTACAAATGGAATTATATCTTGTCCTCATTTTATAAAGAAGTCCACCTGAATAAAATGAGGAAGGCACTGTATATTGGGTATACAGTGCCTTCCTCGTTATACGTTGGGTTGTCTGGAAGAGATCGCTAACTAGCGATAAGACCGCCCATTGTACACTAGAATTACTTAAGTCGCTGTATTATTATTATTGTTTCTCTTGTGGTGTTCAATAAAGTATACTATCTATCAACCTATCTATCTTCTTTTTTCCTGTCTAAAACGACAGTATTCTCTCTATAATGCTTTTCCTATGTAATATTGAGAGTTTATTGACGTTTGTGTTTATAGCTTACTGCAAGTTTCTGTGTAGATTTATTAAAGTTCATAAGATTTAATTTAGTACTTGTCAGTATGAATGTATTATTTATCTTTTTAGGAATTAAACAACAACTATCATGACTCTTTTTTAGTTGTTTATATCTAAGTGCATCACCCAAATTAAGAGATATCCACGTATCTATTGACTCATCACAATATTTCTGGAACCATAAGGCGTAGAAACTTGAAACTTGGTACGAATATACCTATTGCTGAGTAGAGGTCAGCTCTGAACGGATAAATGAATGAAAAAGCTACCTAAAAAACATTCTACGCAGATGAAGTCGCGGGTTCAGCTAGTATATATATATTAATGGCTTTTATCTGAAGATGATGAAGAAAGGATAACATGGAGATCACTGTGAACATGTACATATATTGACATCGAAAAAAGGTTTTTTTGCCGTTCTAATAATTTTATTTCATTTATTTACCAACAAAGGCTCCAATACATACATAGGAATATTTCACAAATTTTTAGTAAAAAACTTATACTATTAAATTACAGATCATTAAGCAAACCAAATTAGTTACTACTAAATTTAACAGAATGTCATGAATACTATCACCTTGACATCCACAACAAATACAATGGACAAGAAATGCCTTTGCGACACGTCAATTTCCCTACAAGTCTCAAATGCTGTACAATAAAATAAATAGAACAGAACATATTATAAAATTAAACAAGCACACACTGAAAAAAAAAATTAAAATCTTTCTCAATGATCTGGACTATAATGCAACAGAAAATATGTTGATTTAATTACGCACATATACACACACATAAATATAAGCACACACACACACAATCATGTATATTATATTTATATCTTATGTTATGGATTAATTTTAAGTTTAGTTTTCATTTTGTATTATATAAGTGGGTTAGGCGTATAATATATCATAAAATTGGGAAGACATTGACCCCTAAGTCACGGGCTTCTAATTATGTACCTTTCTTTTTTATGGCCAAATAAATAGAGTTACAATTACTATATATATAGTTATAGTAAAACATTTTAGGCTGTAAATCGAAAACGTGCCCTAATTAAAGAGGGCTGATCTAGCGAAATGCCGTATAACGAGGAATGTATTGATTGTTATTCTATAGAACGAATAACTTTTACATAGAGACGCACTTTGCATAATGTTGGGTGCACTCTTTTTGTGGCACTTTCTCTAGGAAGGCGTGAGCTGCACCTGCCAAATGAGATAACGGCCACAACACCAACGAAAGCAAATGTGTCCAACGAGAAAGTTCTACTAACGAAAGAGAAGGGGCACCTCCCGTCTCTCTCATTGTTGCGCAAACATATGCAAAATCATAGTCCGCGTTGTGTCCCAATATGCCACTGGCATCTAGTAACATTCCTAGTGAGTTGCCTTAATACGATTATTATGGTATTCGTATGCCCTTAATCGATTTGTATGTCCGCATGTTTTTATGAACTGTACAATGGTCATGTCGATGATGTCCATATTTGTTTATTTGGGAAACAAACAATTATTATACTACTTAAAAGAGACTGACAAAAAGGATTTATGAGTCAAGAGTGAATGCGAAAGTTGGAAGGAGAAGATCTGGTCAAGAGTACTCTAAACCGATGAACTTGTATGAAAGGTTTCATGAAAATGAAAGAAGAAATGCTATGCAAGGATCAAGGCAAGTGGAAGCACATGGTCTCTGCCTACCCCTATGGGAATGAGGCGTGATGCTATGTATGTATGTAAAAGTTACTTTATCCTTATAAATATTATAAATGCAAAAGTACCTGTCTGTTGCGCTTTCACGCCAAAATTGCTGAATCGATTTAAATGAAATTTAGTACACAAATAGTCTAGCGACTGAGAAAGGACATTTTTATGCGAAGAAGGGGTTGTACGGGAAGTATCGTCATTTTTTGGAGCAAGAAGTTGACACTTACAACCTTATCTGTATAAAATAACAATCCTTCTTAATATTGTAAATGCGAAAGTAACTCTGTCTGTCACACTTTCAACTCAAAACTACTTAATTAAATGATACATAATGTAAATGAATATCTTAAAAGTTATCGCCAAAAAATGACGAACGCGAAAATAAATTGAGGTGCGTTTCTCAACTTTAATAACGGGACTTGATGAGAAATATTTTAGTTTGTTTCCGTTAATCATAAACTTTGTACCCTTTTAGGAAAATGGAGTCCAGAGTGCTAATTTTTTTTGTCTGCCATGTATATGACACACGCATAAATACTCTTTTGACAAATCGAGCGTAGATTAATATTATCTGTCAAAGACATTTATCCAAATAGTTTTTACATTAAACATCGTTTTTGGAGAAGTTTAATATCATTAATTAAATTATCGAAATATGTATACTAAGTTCAATGGTTAGCTTTTTTATCGATTATATTTCAATTTAAAAAGATTTTTATATTGATCATTTTTAGGATTCGTTTTATTTATTAAATTTCATATATTTTGTTTGAAAAAAGGCATATTTGCGAAATCTGTGATTGTAGAAGTAGAGTATAGTCTGTGACAGTAGAACCTACTAAGGTAAAAGTGAAGATATATTACATTTCAATCAAATCCACATATTGACATACAAAACATGTAAGCATAACGCTCCATTACACGTACAAAGCCGCAGCTGGTCGCTAGTATATAAATAAATAAATAAATAAATAAATCATTTATTCATCCAATCGAAAAAAAAAAGAAAGTAGCTTAAATATAGAATTAGTTTACATGGAATGTAAAAAAGAAAAATAAAAACAAAATTAAATTATCTATATCCTACATACATATATAATATATATATAATATAAATTATATTATATATATAATATATATAATATAATGAAATAAGTACGTAACACGTCAAAGACCTCCACTTTTATCATAAATGTAAAGGTAAGTAACTATATTAATATAAATTCAAGTTTATTACCGCGAAGAAATGCCAGTCAATGTTACAGCCTGTAACCACAATGTCTCTGTTGTCATGTAACACATTATTAATAGGCTGGTATGCGTAGCTGGTCGCCAGTAAGTCGCCCATGACACTCAAATATCTCATTAACATACACTGCTTCAAGGGACTACCATTTTTGACATTGAAAGTGTGTTCAAACGTTCTGCAATATATACTTATGTTGCGTTATATTCAATGCTTAGTTTTTGTACAGTTTTAAAGCTATAGATGCAATAGCAAAAGGAAATTACAGCGACATTTGCTTTGTTCCCATATACAGAGACGAAAATCGATCTAATTGAAGTAAACTTCTTTAGTCGCAGCGTTTTTTCTGCTAATTTGTTTGAAGGTTAGGCAGTTTTAATATTTACAAATGACATGTGGCATTTTAATTTGCCACTCGTCATTTAATCATTTAATGTACTATTTTTCATAAAATATTTTATAAATTCTCTTGTCTAAATTTTAAATTCAATAAAAAAATTTCCAAACAAAAAAACACTTGCCTTTTTTAATTTACAATTCGTCATTTGAGATTTCAATCAATTATTTGTATTGATTTTCGACACTTTCGATATTTTAATGATAATTAAATTCATTCAATAACATATCCTCCTTTTTCATTCCTTCTAAGTCTAAGAAATCTAAGGTTACTTTGCCATAGAAGTTTCACTATTAACATGTGTACTTTGTACGCACACACTTTTAACTTTTGTTTCATATTTATTTACAAGGTAAACTAACCATATTTACATATAAAATTACAGATACAGAGGGATAAATGACAATAAATAGTATATTCAATAATATAAACTATGATATAGAAAGAAAAACACTTAAGAACAGAATGCGTAATTTGCTCAATAATGCAAGAACTTTGGGGTCAAATATACCTAATTTTGTGTAAAAAAAAGTTATACTAAATTAATATATTAACAGAATTTCTCTCAGTAATGCTTGATAAGCCTTTATATATAATACAGCAAGACTTATTACATAGTTTGAGACATAGAAGGTGGTTTCTTCCAGACAACCTTAAGGGAATTAAAAGACAGTAAACTGACTTAGGGACATAGTACAATCTAACTTTATGTATATACTAGCTGACCCAGCAAACGTTGTTTTGCCATATAAATACTATTATCGCTATTAAAAAATAGGGGTTAGTGATAGAAAGGTGAAAATTTAGGGTTGTATGTATTTTTGGATGCTGTTTCGTCCAAAGATTAAAAAAAATTTAAGGGTGAACAACCCTTATCACTTAGGGGTATGAAAAATAGATAGTAGCCGATTCTCAGACCCACTGAATATGGATATAAAATTTGGTACAAATCGGTGAAGCTGTTTCGGAGGAGTACGTTAACTAACATTGTGACAGGGAAAATTTATATATTAGATAAAGTTATATTGTACCTTAAATTTAGGATGGAACAGGAATAATAAAAAAAAACATAAGAGGAGAATTTTGTGTATAAATCACTGTTTGGAATTTAAATGGCAACGGAACGGTAGGGCGTGATAAGTTAGTTGAAAGTACCTAGATACTTGCGACATCAAAATGCGGGTTGTACTTTCGTCCTACTGGCCGACTAAGTATGCGAGTCTACCTGTCGAGGACGTGGCTCTGTTTGAAATAATAAAGTATTATTTTCTACCAAACGATAACTTTACAAAATCGAAGTATTACGAAAAGTAAGCGTTTTTCAAATTATTCATTTTCATTAGCCTTCATATATCATCGTTATACATTTACTTATGATGATACATTATACATTTATGAAAACATTACAGTATATGACACTCGATTTTAATATATTTTATTTAAAGCACACTTAAAAGGTTTACAGGTTCGATCCTAGGTAATGAATGTCTTTAAATTTTCTTTTATATTACATGTTCTATATAAAAAAAATCATCCTTTTTGTTTCTAGAAAAAAAAAATTATCAAAAGTTGAATATTTTATGTGTAAAATATAGCGTAGAAGTTGTCTTTAAATTTCTATATTGCATATAATAAAAATGAAAGCAATTGTCGCTGATCATAACTCCTGTATATTTGTTTTAACAACAATAATACATATATTTCTTAGAATTAATACAGTGTAAAAAGTTCATCAACGCCATTAGTACCCATCTAATAAAATTCCCGACCACAGAGTAATCCACTTGTCTTTTTGGTCACAGAGTACTTACAATATTAAAATTGAAAATTATGACATAAATTAACTACTTATATATTTAAATAGTGACGTGTTAAATCTTTATAAATTAATTTTTATAGTGAAAATTGTTTAGAGATTGTGATATTGACATACTAGTGTTAGTGAAGATCACTGTATGCGGACTTCTCTAGTGTGTCGTTTTGTTCCATTTTAAAACTGGGTCACTATGTCATGGCGGTCGCGCCAAGTATCAAGCGAACGCGGCGCCATCCTCGAATTTCGTTGATTCATATTTTAAATTCGTTTCAGCAAAATATAGATTAATTCATTGGGAATGTCTGTATGTATTAACGAAAACAAATTTAAAACAGGTGAATTATGGAAGGAAGTAGAGACTCATGTTTTAAATGGTGTGATCGTAAGACCGTAGACAAGTGGACATACTAAGTACGTTAACGCCAGTAGAACGATTAAAAAATGTATGTGAATGACGTTTCATATCGATATGTCACGTGACCATAATGAACAAATTGTAGTGTTCTAGTCATTTGAAGTAGCGTTATCATACTTAGAATGTCATCTTGACTAAAGGGACTTGTCTATATCAACTTGTATTCTAGATGTTGACATTTTTGTAACTTTGATGATCATACATTTATCAAGCTGGGTCATCGTTGCTTTGAAATCATAAATACTAAATGAAGTATAGTAAAATTTGACTAGAAATAAATTGGGGATAATTTTAACTGACTTCTGGCCTAAGGGCATTTAATTTCGACGATACCGTGAAAAGATAATCAGTAAACACGGCTGGAGGTTTAATAATCTAGAGATAGAATGGAAAATTTAAATGGAGTATTCTACAAGAAAAATAAATTAATAACGTCTTATGGACAAATAGTAAAGTAATTTTTATTTACGTATTTTATACACTCATATTAAGTACTGTCTAATTGGTTTCCTTGTTTTGGTCGCCTCACCGGCTTCCTTTCACTTCCAATTTCGTTTACCCAAAGTTGTCCCTTAAGAGATTGGTTATGCAATAAGACCGTCTTTGCATGCTGTGCTTCCAAAAGTAATATTTAAGTTTCCTGTAATTGTTTGTAATGTTGCGTGTGCAATAAAGTATTTATCTATCTATCTACCTACATTATAAAATATAAAACCTTTACTATATGTTTATATTGAAACCACTCTAGTAATATATATTTTTATAAGAAAATTGAGTAAAATATACATATATCATCAAGTTTTAAATTTAGCCTCCTGGATATAGCGATGTAATACACTCCACAACTTCGTCGCCGGAGTAAAGGAATATTGGTAAATTTTTCATTACTACAGTCGAAGTCTTAAAGTCATTTTAATTTTTAATTTAACTCATATAAATGTAGAGCCGTGGAACCGGAACAAACAGTATTAAATGGCCGACACGACGTGACGATCGCCGGCACAGCAGTTTCACTTTTCATCATGACGCCAGTGAGAGGCGAGACCTAGCTACTCTCGATCTAAATTTCACAACAGAAGCCGAAAACGCTCACTAGATGTAATCCGTGGATTTACTCACGCTCAGTTTCTATATATGGCTTGGTTACTTCGATTTTATATACGATATACATTAGCAATTTTGACTGCGTCAATGCCATTTGATTAAATTGCTTTGCTAGCAGAGGTTCTGAGTTTGAATTAGGGCAATCGAATTTTTTATTTAAAAAAAATTCGTTCTGGTACGTCACTGTCTAGAAATCAGTACAATTAATTTTTACCAGATTAGCACGATTCCATCTTACACAGTATCAATTATCATTAGGTGAGATTACGATCACACGATTGCTTACCTATCAGCAACTATATGTTATTTAAGTAAAGGTAAGGAAAGTCACAGCCTTATAACGTTCCACTGTTGGGTACAGGCCTCTTCTCATTACAGAGAGGGTTTTAATACATAGACCCACCAAGCAACTGCACTGCAGGTCATAAATTCCTCAGAATTATAGGGATATGGAAACCTTCCTCAGTATGCTTTACTACACAATGATAAATTGAAAAAAAATCAAGCACGCAACTTTCATTTTTATTAAGAGAAACAGTGTCTGTTCGTGTTTCACCAATAAGCCATCATGGCTTTAAGTTGAATGATTCATATACATACATACATATCATCACGCCTCATTCAAATAGAGCTAGGCAGAGACCACGTCCTTCCACTTGCCACGATCCTTGCGTATCTCGTTCGCTTCTTTCATTCTCATTAAGCCTTTCATACAAGTTCGTTGGTTTAGAGTACTCTTGACCTGGCTCTTACTTAAAATGTCCTGGATTTGGTCCAGGAACGTTTGCCTTCCAACTTTTTCTTTTACTCTTGTCACTGTCACTCCTTTTTGTCAGTTTTTTTTGCATTTATTCTCTCTATGTGCCCAAACCATCCAAGCATACCTGTCTCAATTTTAGTCACTTCATCTTCATACCAAATTCATATATAAGTATTTAATCGTATTAGGGAGGCATAAAAAAAAATCGTAGGATACTGTTTGGTGTTGTAGCTACATATGTATCACCTTCATCTGAAATTTAATTGCAGCATTGGATAGCTAAAAGATTAGAGAAGTTATTACGCCAAGTAAGGACTATAACACATCGCGGGCAGCGGAAGGGGCAGCCTTGTTACGAGACACATTCACATGCAGCAAACGGCCGTGTCACAGCGAAGTAAAGATCCAATACGCGGTAGTTCCCTAGTCTGTCATAAGAAGTTTCACTTGAAAAATTTACTTTTAGCCTTGGAAGGTATAAATGTAAGCTCTGTTGGAATGTTTGATAGTTCTCACTGTGCATTGTTGTCCCTCTCTATAGCCTGTCGGAGGTGAGGGGCGCGGCGGGCAGCCGCAGAATGTAGGCAAGTGTGACAAGGACACGCCCGTACTAACACTTCCATCCAGTTTCTAATGTGCTCGCTAAGAATTTCGCAACTTCGCCCGCGCCGGCTTCGCTCTACTGATGCACGATCGCAAGCGATTACACCTACAAGTCAACCTACCACAATACAAGTACATAGTAACAGCGAGGTCACGTTTTAGCACAATTGATATCGCCTCTTTACATCAATAATATCGTATCTTTAAAATTGATCTTTTAGAGGCTTTCATAAAAATTGTGTCGAACGAATTATTTTTGAGCTAAACTTTTTTTACGCATGCTTCACTTTGGAAGTAAGCTAAAGAATGCGTGACGAGGCTAACGGAAGTTAAGGAAGATAGACGGAGAGAGAGTTACGTTATACTTACAGTTTATTCGTGTTAAGAATGTAGTGAGTCAGAATAATGACTGAATCTTCAACTGGTCACAGTGAAATAGTGAACTTGACCTTGTAATTTTTAAGGAATTGATTGAACAAACTATAGTCATGTAATCTAAAGCACACTCTTTTTTCTAGTCAGAGATTATAGAGAAACAGACAGAAAAATAATACTTTTTTGATATTAGTACCCCTATATACTTTATGTTGCTGTTTGTTTTAAATTACAAATATTCACTTCAACTATATTTATTTGTATACGTAAGATATCACGGTAAAAGAATAAAAGGTTTTGACTAATTCATTATGATTTAAAATCCTTCATATATTAATTTCATTTTGATAGAGTTTAAAAGAAACTATTACAAGAATTACTTTCTCTTCAATTTGACCAATTATTAAAGCATTACAGAGAAACCCTTTCTCGCTTTTTATCTTTTATTATCGAATGCGTAAATGTTTTCAATCTGTTTCAGGTTTTAATACAAATGAACTGGGGTCGCTTGGTACCCCCGTTTGGTATACCCACGTGAAATCTGTTGGTACTTTGGGCCGTGAACACTGATGAACTAAAAGTGCGATATAATCAACGTTTAAATATTCCATTGTTAAACTCTTAGGCCTATTAAAAACATATATATAAACAGGAAATTATACTAGGAAATAAGATATGTATATTAGTAATTGTTAATCCTTATATAAAAAATCAGCAAGTTTGATAAGGGACTTCTGTAAGGTCGAATTGTTTGCAATAGATGCGACCTTCCTCGCAAACGAGGCAAGTCGCTAATTCAAGGTGAAATTACATTGATATTATCATTATTTCCTACTTTTTAAAATGTAAGTACATTTAAAATGTACAGCCTAATAAATTTGCACTGATGTCTCTTTGTTACAGTGAAACCTGGATATGTATATCCAGCTTATATGAGACACCTCTTTTAGTGTATAATAAATACCCATAGATAACATACATATACAAGTTAGAATCGCCTGATCTCTCACCAGTTGTATCGGATTCCCGTCATGAAAGTGAAGTAATAGAGAGTGCACTTGTGTTTTATGCCTGACAACCCTCAGAGACCTGTGCTCAGCAGTTGGACGTTAATAGGCTGCTACTTACCATACCTTGCCGGTTAGAATTACCTTTGTTATTGAGACTTCGTTTCTGGTATTTTTGCGACGTTAATCTTTATAATAGGGACTTTATGGCTCAATAGCCCAAATAAGGGAGACGATATATTAAGTTTATTTTAATGAAGACATATTTGTTTACGAACAGGCCAATTCCTTCATATTTACTTTGTTTTTTAGTATTATTTGAGGGATCATACCATAAACATTTTCCCATCGTGGCAATAAATAGGAAAGATTTTTTAAATTTTCTATACAATGTTTTTTAAAAACCAATTTTATATAGATTAAAATTAAACTTGTGTCGCAGTGTGAACAAGAAAATTGGCTAGCCATTTCTGATTTAGATTAATGGATATTTTAACTTATTTTGTTTAACTAACTAAAAAATAATGAGGAATTAGAAGTTTTTATAGTACACTTGGCGATGTATATATCATAGGTGCGATCCTATGATTATTTTAGCAAGACTCCTCCTTGTTTAAAAACTAGACTTCTACATACTAAGCGCATTGAAAAAATGAGCATTCTAGATATTGATATCCCTAGTTAATAATCCTTGGTTAAATCGATTACGTAACCTTAAAGTAGTCAAGAACGTTCTGACTTCCTTAGCATATTAAAATATTTATAAGCTAGAATATTCATAGTACCTGTGTAAAGCCTTCTAGACGAAGGAGTGCCTTGGCATTATTTACATTTGAAATCTAATAAAATACGTTATCTGTTGCTAGAGAGAGGTAGCAAATATTTTTAGTGAAAACTTCTATAGGCGTGTTTTGAATTTTACATTGTAGGTATTGAATGAGACTAAGCCGTTACGCTCGACTATGTAACGCTTGTTGTAAGAAATATAGCCTCTCGTCGACTAAGAAAACCGTATGAGAGAGTGAGAAATAAATTTACAATAGTAATGTATACTTTTGGGTATTGCATGCAGCGAAAGTCCTTAAAAGGGATAATTTGTTCTCATTTATGCAATATATTTTAATGGTGTCCAACTCCTAGTGATTGTAACTCGATGTTACTAACAGTAGTCTTAATAAACAATTACTTACTGATTCGCAATATATAGAGATGTACATAATATTATAATGTACAACGGTAATATATAGAGTTTAGAGTTCTGCACCTAATAAGAAAAGAAGAAGAAAACAGAAGGAATAAATCTGATTAGCATAAAAAAGTTTATAGTGAGCCGATCTTAAAAGATAGACATATACTGCGGTCGACTTTTTTTACAACTTTTAAAGGGGAATAATTTTGCCATACATCATTTATTGCGAATCTTTAACCATTTACACATGCATCCAACGAAAGCACACTAAAGGAAAAATCCCGATTTTGAAACACTCTTCATTGCTGCACTGCTCGTGTTGGTATTAGCGTGATGTTATATTGTACTGAGCCTTCTTCGATAAATATGCAATCTAACACTGAAGTTTTCAAATTATATAGTATAGATTATTTACCCTTGCATGTGATGAGCAGGCACTTCTATGGTGGCGGAGGCTCGACGACGATCGCCAGCCATATCCGCGAGTCTTGCGAAATCTGTATCGACATCCGCAAGCCTCGCAGACTTTCGAGACTCCAGCAGTCTTATCTCTTCTAATCTCTTTCTTAGCTCTATGGGTGCCTGTAACAATCAAGAAAGAAAATAAGGAAAATAGACAGTTAAAACTCTTTATTGCAAGCAAATTCTGCTGTGCATTACCTTATAAGGTAAATAAAACTAGACGTATAAGTAATGGAACTGGAAATAAATGAACAAGTGAAAGGAAAGACAAATAAATATGCAGTCAAGAGCGATTTTACCAATATTTAGTGATCTCTTACAAGGATAATAAGAAAAAATACAGGTAAAAAAAACAGATATATTCTTGCTAAATCTGTACTCTTTAAGCTTGTAAGTGGCTGTCATATTAAAGAAGATGAAATTTTTTGTGCAAATTTTACGATATAAATGTAACTGTTTAGTCATACATTTAAATGTACGTTACCATACATTCACAAATTTCTTTATGGAACTAAGTAAATGGCGTCAACTATTAGATGTTATAAAACTATACCCCGACTCATTACTCTGTGCAATTATGGTTGAAAATAAGAAACGTTCATTATACTATAACAATATTTAAGTTGATATGCAATCACATTTATTAATTTTCATAATAAGTTCAACTTGTAATTGTAAATTTCTATCGCAGAAAATTTGATCACAACCGCTTCGAATTACTTTACGGTAGTAAAATTACCAGTGATCCTAAATATTCATTATAGGACTAAATGTAATAAGATATTTTGTCTTTACCGAGTAATCCTTGTAATAGTGTGTATTAATATGTAGATATTTGTATGCTATTGCCTAGCCTTTCAAACTCAAAGGTCGTCTAGAAGCTATTCAGCGACAAGACCCGATAAGTAAGTACACACATATATAGCATCACGCCTTCCCATAGGGGTAGGCAAAGACCACGTCCTTCCACTTGCCACAATGCTTGCCTATTTCCTTCGCTTCTTTCATTCTCATTAAACCTTTCATACAAGTTCGTCGGTTTAGAGTACTCTTGACCTGGTTTATTTAAAATATCCTAGATTTGGTCTATCTTCCCCTTACAAATTTCCTATTCGTTCTTGACTCATAAATCCTTTTGTCACTCCTTTCATTAATTCTCTCAATGTAACCAAACCATCTAAGCACACCTTTATCAAATTTAATTACTACATCTTCTTTTATACCACAACGTTATCTTATCAAATTATTTCTTACTTTGTCACTCAGTTTCAATCTACTCATACTTCTCAACGTTCTCATCTCTACCGCATTTATTTTACTTATATGCTTCTTCTGCCATACCCAACTTTTAATATAATAAACATATAAGTATATTTAAAAGTTTACATAAATAAATATGTCTAATAACTTCCTGTAGACCTCTTTTTAAAGAACTGAATGTGTTAACTGTACCTTCCCTATACATATATGAACTGCGTTTGTATGTAAAAACACATTTAGACCAGTTTGAAAAATGGTATGATGGGACACAATTTACGCGATTTAGATTTCAAAATCATTTAGTTAGACCCAGTACAAGAACACAGCTTTATGACAGAAACTGTCACGTAATGGCTGTTAAAATTTATAATAAATTACCTAACCCTCTTAAAGAAATAAATAATATTAATATATATAAACATAAATTGAAAAAATGGCTAATATTTAATTGTTATTACTGTTTTAAGGACTACTTAAATAAAAGTCAAAATTAATAAAATAATTCATACGAGACGCAGTTTTTAAGCTCACTAATACTGTTTTGATACGTTTTCATATAAAACCGTAATATTATTTATTAATGTGAATATTATTTTTAAAATGTAAATACCTGCCATAAGGATGAAGCAATTATTTCAAAATAATATTATTTTATCTTATTACAGATGTTGCACGCCATTGTATGGTAGATTGTGTGTTGTACACTTTATCTTGCAATAAAATGTATTTGATTTGATTTGTGTAGTAATGTTTTTTAATAAACATGAAGTCGGACGTCATACATGTACATTACGTAATGCAATGGAACAAAAAGCAGCACATACGAGATCAATATGGCCGACCTTCGTGCAGTCCATGACGTCATGACCTAGAACTGTTTGCAGTGAATCGAGATGCATTCCGCGTCATTAACACCTTACTCAAACCTCGCTAATTACTTACCAGACCAGAAAACTAAATAATTTCCATTACATTTATCATATATATCTATTACTGGCTGAACCTGCGACTTCGTCTGCGTGGAATGTTTTTTGGGTAGCATTTTTATTAATTTAGGCAAAAGGAATATTCCTACCAAATTTCAAATCTCTACGCCTTATGGTTCCAGATATCGTGATGAGTCAATAGATACCTGGATATCTCTTATATATATATACTAGCTGAATCCGCGACTTCGTCAGCGTGGAATGTTTTTGGGTAGCATTTTCATTAAGATAACCTTTCTTAGCTGACCTCTACTCAGCAAAACGACTACTCCTACTACATTTCTAGTCTCTACGCCTTATGATTCCAGAGATAGCGTGATGAGCCAATGACTCAATAGTTAAGACCCCGCAACCCCCACTGTGGGTGGAATTTCGCAAAATTCGTTCATAGCTGATCTCTACTCGACAAAACGAATATCCCTACCAAATTTCAAGTCTCTAGGCCTTATAGTTCCAGAAATATCGTGATGAGTAAATAGATACCTGGATATATCTTATATATAGAATAGATAATAGTAGTCTATATAGACTCTATGAAATATAAGGTACTTATGTACCTAGAAACCTAGCGTAATATATCTTATCTGGGAATTTGTTAGCTATATTTATGTAGAATTATATTTGATTATGTACTTTTAAAAAATAGTAATCATTCTATATTAATTTGGTTAACAAATTCAAAATATATAATACTAGTTGACCTAACCAACTTCGTACCGCTTCAAAATCAATAAATAAAAGAGCTGGATGATAATTGCAGAATGTTTCCACTTTAGTAAAAAATGTGTTCAAAACTTATCCAGAACATAAATAATTCGTAATTTAAAAAAAAAACACGCACAGATTCCCGCCAAAGTCCGTAAAATATTTTAGTTGCGATCAGAAATTGTTGGTTGTCAATGTCAAATGTCAAAAACAAGTAAAACAAAAGTATCCTTATAAATTCCATTGATTTCTAAACGACGACGAACGAACGACGACGAACGAGGGACGAACATCGAAATAGTTTCTAAGGGAAAGCGTTTTTGTTTTTTTTAACTATATTCAATGCTTTTTTTTCATATGTACTCTTGACTTGTGTAACTAGAATTTTATTCCCCGAATTTTCTGAAAGGGTTGTATTATCAAATGAATTTTTTAAATTCTATTTAAGTTATTGTATATATTCTAGATGAAATTAAAGTCTGTCTGTATCTAAACTATCATTTACTTCTATACCTAAATTCATCTTTATTCGTTAAGCTATTTAGGTGTTGGTGTTATAATTACAACGATTGCTTTTCTAATATATCTGCAATTAAAATCTTCATAAAGACTAAATAGTTTCCTATTGAGATGAATCTTTGGACATGTATTAATGACGTTTGTGACGAGTTTTAGCATTTCTAAGATACCATCAACATCTTTTAGATTAATTGAATACTATTAATCTAATTAAAGTAAAGTAGTTATAAAACATTTTCACTAATTTTTAATACAAATGTAGGTCTTTGTAACAACATAATTACACTTTATTAGTTCACTTTAATCACGTAAGTTTGTAAAACGAGTACACACATTTCATTTTCCAAGCGATACCAAATTAGGATAACGATGCACACAATTAACACGGTTTATGAAATCTTTGTTTCGTTCTGCCCATTTTATTTGAATTAAAACAATATTGTTGTGAGTATACATGTTAATTTGTACTGTGTTGTTAATATGATATGCAAATTAAATAGCGGCTAGTGCTTAACAGTCTTCCAACCTGGTGGTATGTGGTGATACAGTCTAAAATGGAAGTAAATTAACCAGGTAGGAGGTAATTTAGCTCTTAAGGTTTCTATATGGCCTTGTACCGCAACCCAAATTTTGATTCGTAAAGTTATAGGATGGTTGAAGGCTTGATAGAGACTTTAAATCGTAAATTGTTAGTTGACAGTGTACTCAATTACTAGGACAGTATTTTATTTAAATCTTATGCTTAAAATATACTAAAATCCAGTATCCACATTATTCTTGAACATAAACTAAAGTATCCACAGCGTGTTCAAAAATTATAATGCCCTACTGACTGTATTACAGTTTTGGCATCAATTCTTGGATTCCTTTGAAATCCGTTATTTGTCGTATCGAAATCTCACTTCTTCTACATGTGCCTCTCCATCATTGAATGTCGCCCAACCGTTTTTACGACCCTGCCAATGGTTAACCGGAACTTCTTCTCCACACGCCTTTCCTGCGGAAATTTTCTAGGTACGAGATCTTAAGGCGCTTGGTGGTTTTAAACAAATCACTTTTCCCTCCTATTCTGACAAGAAACTTAATGATAGACACCGTTGCTGTCCAGCTTATGCGGATTACCCTCCTTAAATTCCACATCTCAAAGGCTTCTCGCTTTTTTACGTTGATCTTCCAAAATCCTTCTAAAGACATCTTTAAATTGGTTCAGATTCGAAATCTGTATTGGAGTTACTGTAGTGCACATATACATTCGCAAAGACACGAGATCAATCCTAAACCAAATACGTGATCCAAACTTGGGACCGCGTAATCTGTTGTCGACCCATCTTGCTTGGTCAGCTGCTCACAAAAACAATTTGGCTACATTTGAATAATGAAAGTAAACACACGAGAAGTGTTCATTCCCAAGGCTAATCTATGGTGTATAATTCACTTGCGGTGAACGTGCATAAGCGCTGATCACATCATAGACTTTCACTTTTTGGTGATTTGGTATACGCGGACGTGGCTTTAGCGCTCCCTCGCTATACCGGAACAATGAAAGTTGTTTTAATGAGCTGAATTATGCGAGATAGTTTTAGGACAACACTCAGAATGGAAGAAGCACAATGTAATACAAAACATGGTAATAAGGAAACAAGTAATATAAGAAAATTTAAAATAAAACCCATAGCGATTCAAAAGGCAAAAATGTTTGTACTTCAAACCAGTTGCATATGGTAGATCAATGTCACGATTTTAAACAATTAAGTCTATTTCTAGGCTATGTAGCTTGAACTTTTAAAACTCATAATATAAAGAGAAAATTTTTAACCTTTTACGTGAGCTTTCAATGGCGATGTTGAATTTTTAGCAAAATAAATTTATCTAATGAATTAATATTAGAAAACACTGCATTAAAATCAAGTGTTTGAAAATTTAAACAATTTATAGACATTTTTTAGTTGATTTCTTGTAAGTTAGCGCTTAGCTGTGATCTTGGTCTGTTTCTTGGTACGTCTTTGCTGATAGGGTGCCAACTAGTCACGTCTGAAGCCTATCAGTCCAATCTCTTACAAAATAACATTTTTAAAATTTATTCCGCCTAAATTGTATTCGGAACTTTTGTTGGCGAATTTAGTACTAGTATTATTACGCCAGCGAGGCAGTCAAAATGTAAATGATTTAGTAGTAGTGAATGTGCGCGATCGCAGCTGCAGTTCCGCTCGTCTCCCTCCATCCCTCCTCCCACCAGTCCCTCTGGTTATGTAAAAAAGTGACAACAGTTGCACAATCGCTCGATCCGATGGCGAAACTTGGCCGCTTATAAATGCCAGTGAAAGTCACCGAGTGACTTTGACATGATAACTGATAATACCGCGTCATTATTACCGTAATAGATCCAATTCATTAAGACTAAACCTGGAAGTTATTTAATTAAGTTGTAGTTAAAAACTTAGGTTTGGACGCAGACCAAAAAGAGAAAGGTTTTGTACATTCCTTATTTATTTTAGAATTCCTATTTTTAGCTCTGAATCTCCTTATATATGTGCATATATAGTTTCAAATTTCAATAGTTACTAAAACACTGTTTTATTTAACATCTCATATTTTTATCTACTAGTGGATGAAACTTCAAATCGTTCATATAATGTCACAAGCTAGTCTCTTTATTTCTTCATAGTCTCTATATTTTACCATTTCTCATTGTCAAGTAGTTCCTAGATTATTTGTAAATTGGTTTTACCATTGTTAGAGCAATATTGTTGATATTTAAAAAGGCGTGTTAGGTGAAAAGCTAATACTGATGGCAAAACATTTATTTAAAAGAATGTTAATTCATTTGGCGAAGCAACAACACCAACATGCAATAGAGCCGGTCGAGCTTTCGCAATCTAGATTCCAAGACTGCTCAGCTCAGTGGAAATACAAGTGTATTGAGGCTTAATTCTAACAAATAACGTCAAATAACTTGTAAAGATCGCTGCTTTGGATGAATTATTATACAATCCAAATTATTAGTTTCGGACAAGAATACAGAATACTCTATATTTTCTCGTGTTGAAAACACATATTCATAAAGAAAAATAATGCTGTGCCACCACAAAATGTTATTCTTATTGGTGGAATTAAATCTTTTTTTTGATTTTCAAATACCTCTCCGGTAAAATTAACTATTTTGAACAATTTATGTGCTTGACTATAAACTGACCCGTTGGTACGACTTGATGTAGTCAAAGATACAAAGGATCCTACCTGCACGCGTATCTTTTGATTAAGGGCGCACCTTTGCACGTTGAATAATAAGTAATCTCGGCCAAAGGCTCTCAATAGACGCATGAGAATTGAAAACGATGGTTTGCTAAATTTGCCTAGTCCAGAATCATGACCAATACCCCCTGCTTATACATATATCTAAAATTTGGTGTGCACTAAAGACCACGCCACAGAAGTAAAAACTTCATTAAGGCGAGGTTAATAATATGAAACACTGCAATTTATTTCTCTTGTATAAATTTTGTTGTCACTAATTTATTAACTGAAATAACATATTAATCTTTTGCTCCCTTAGTCGAGGCGAGAGTGATTAAGCTCAATCTCTTTCAATACCTAAAGAAATGGTCACTTCACTAATTAAGAATCATTATTTTCTTGCCCTTATTCCACTGGGTGGGGTCGGCACAGCATATTTCCTTTCGCCACTTCACTCTATCCGCTGCCATTTCAACGTTCACACCCCTTACACAGTTCATCCACACTTTTTGTGGTCGCCCTCTCCCGGCCCTGCCGCTTAACATTATATTTGGGCCCTCTTGCACACATGGCTATCCTCCCTTCTCATGACATGTTCATACCAGGATAGCCTTCCACTCCTTAGCTGAACTTCTCGGTCACTGGTGCTACTTTCACACTGCCTCTAATATAGTCATTCCTAATCTCATCTAATTTTGTCACTCCACACATCCATTTCAACATTCGCATCTCCGCTGTATGCAATTTCCTTTCATTCTCTCCTTCGGTGGCCCAGCACTCTGATCCATACAGGATGACAGTTCTTACGATCGTCTTATAAATTTTATTCCTTTAGTTTAAGGGGCATTCTGGCATCGCAAATTGTTCCCGAGACCTGCCTCCACTTTATCCAACCTGCATTTATCCTGTCATTATATTCAGTAATTAAAAATACTATACCAATAACAAATGTAGTNCCCCGAGAGGATCTGCGCCAAGTGGAAAGTGATCACGCCGTGACCACGCGACACCCACTGACCAAGGAGCGGAGACACGGCCTCGATCGTCGACCACCCTGCGCTCGGGTCACTCAACCGGAAATTGTTCCCGAGACCTGCCTCCACTTCATCCAACCTGCATTTATTCTGTCATTATATTCAGTAATTTAAAAAAATACTACACCAATAACAAATGTAGTTAAACTCAATAAAATACAGCAACAATGTTGTATGAAGACAAAGAAAATAAAAGAATTCGATTAATCACTCGAACAAGATATGTACAATAATACTAAAGCGAAAGTTATCGCTGGTGGCATTGACTGTAGGACCAGTGTATAGGCAAGTCATTGGCTGCAATATGACGTGCTGTGCCGCGGCCTGCTTGCCGACGTCGTTTTACGTATGTGCCGATTATTAATTGCAATTACTTCGCATTGAGTTTGTTGCTTACTGATTATTTCTATTTGCACTTTACTATTCTTTATTTATTACGTAGTGTTGTAAAAATGTCTTTTATTGTACGGAATTACGGAAAAAGCAGCCATTCTTTGATACGATTCAATTGGGGATAGATCAGACGCTGGATATCTATTATATAGTAATAAATCTTTTCCATGCATTGACTAGATCTGTTGGAATGTATGAAAATAAATATCTAGAAAATGTAGTCGTAATTGATTACTTGAATAACCGTTCATTAAATTAAGAGTTAATATCAAATGCTTGGGATACTCATTGTTTGCGTATTTAATTATATTAAAATTTTAAGATCTTAATAATTTATGATTAATAAACTTCCAATATTTTAAACAGCTAATAAATTCCTGTTCATATAGTTGATAATTGTCTTTGGTAGTTTTATAAGTAGTGGGTAAAAATATACATAGCAGTGATTGTATGAACCCTTTATCCTAAAGCGGGTTTTAGTGGATACTATTTTTATTTTTTGGTCTCATCTCTTCAAACACTCAAGATTTTTTGGACAGTGTATAATTGCAATATCCTACCGTAAAAAATGCTATTGAGAAAATTAGTTTGAGCAAATGTGTCAGAAACTATGAATGTAATTCGACTACGAAAATCGTATAACATTGCATCGCTTATTTATTGAACTATTTTGTATTCAGTTTCTAAAATTATCATTCGGTGCGCTTAACGGCTTATAAATTTATGAAATTATTACACTTTTGACATAACATAGTCAACGTTATGCATGCAAGTGTTCCCTCCTTTCTAGTCGCTGTTTTTCTTTTAGAATTCTGGGCTAGTAAATAATGCAATAATTTTCATCTTTTGTACTTGTAAGTGACCACTAGGCAACCATTATATAATATAGTTATAGCCTATTAAAGGCCTTCTGTTAGATACAGGTCTGAAAGTGAGGTTAGAAACTAGGTTCAGACTGGATTAGCGAGCTATGTTTATCCGAAAACTATTTCCTAAATTAAAAAAAATTCTCTATATTGTTTGTGCAACTCAATGATATATTTTACAATGGAAAATAAGTTTTTCATAAACTTAGAAATGTGATCTAGCCTCCACAAAGAGTCCACGTATTTAACTGCTATACTAACATGGTCTATTAATCCATCAAGAGGATCAGCTACTTCGAAAAAAGCTACGGTATCTAGTTCGGTTAAATTAGCATTATTAATTACGATGAGAATTATAGTCTGTTCTAGTTACACATAAGACAGTCTACGTGTATTTTACAATGTTTGATAACATTCAATTTGCCTTCGCTTTGCTTTGTCACTTCGTCTTAATCCTTCTAATCTATTTTAGAGCAAAGAGCAATTTCTGTTACTTTCAAGGTTGGCTTTAATCCGTATTGTAAATTTAAATTTAGCAGGTTTTTGCATGGTTTAACTAGAATATAATCGTAATGTTGTGCCTAAATGGGTGGGTGAGAGACACTTACTATTTCCTACTAGGCAGAAATTTATAGAAGCATACAATACAATAAAAGATAATACAGTTGCATTGGAGCTGTAACACACAAAATAGCTTATTTGGTTAATTATTGTTTGTGTTAGTCATTTTTTATATAAGTCGTTTCTGATAAAAAAATATCTTTGTAGTTGTAGTTCTGTTAATAAAAGATCGATTTCAAGTACGACAAAGTAGCACACGAGTCTTTGAACCACATCTATCATAGGACAATGCACTAAGAGCTGATTGCATATTAGTGCAACGAACAATGGACTATCACATTCAAGACGACCGATAAAATTTTGCAACGATGCTTCGCTAAAGCAGTAGCTGCATGATAAATACGTGAGATTAGTGTTATCACTACCTATCAGGACAAATGCTGTTACAATTCAGTTTTTATCGATTAATTATATAAAACAAACAAATAGTCACATCTTGTATGGAAACGATAATGATTAACGCATAAACGTTCAGTATTTATGGTAGCAAAATTGCTTCTATCATCCTTGTTTTTATTTGAATGGATTTTACATAATATCATCTCAATAATATGTGATAATATATTCAAAAGTGATAAAATTAATCCCTCAAAAGGTTTTTTTGTTTTGACTGCACTTTTTCATTAGACAAATTCATGAAGACTAAGACAAAGTAGAAAATTATCTCTGTCCGTTTTAAGCTAATTAAATTCGAAAAGATAACAATGTTAAATGTTATGTTTAACAATAGGTTTAGTCGTGATGGATGAATGACGTTAATTCTCTAAATATTCATTGGGTTTGCAGTTAGGAGTCACGTTGGTACGCATGCATAAGCAATTCGGTGGCAGCAGGCGCTCGTGCACTATTAAATAGGTCAATAGATCTTCACCTTCGAGGTATAGAAACAACAATCATTATAGCTATTTTATAAACAGGTTTTGGTGACAAAAAATGATTTGTTTTCTAATATATCAGAACAGGTAGTTCTGAACTAAACCAAAGGTCTATCTAATCCATACATTTCCTATAATGTATAACATACTAAAGCAATAATGAAATTTAATTTAGGGGAAGAATGTTTCTGTTATTTGTAAACCAAGAAATATGTTTCGTCTTATATTATTCAAGGATAGTGATGCTCTATTGTCTTAATAGTGAAGTAAATCGATATTATAGAAACTTTAATGGAAGGTAGATAAAGTAATCGTATTATTGTAAATTTTGTAAATATATTACTCTCAAACAGGCGAATTTTATAGACGTAATATAATTTACTTACACTAACATTAGAAAGTATGTTAGCCATTAACTAGTTATAAGTATTATAAATTAGGCAACAATAATAAAACATAAACAAAACAAGCGGCATTAAAAACTTAAAAATTAAAGTGTTATATATGTACTGCCAAATTATTTAACCTCGTCAGAGATCAAAAGAGATTTTAACAGCTGATGTCCATCCTCCGGTAATTGGAGAGGAACAAAAAGATGAACAAGTTTCTTTCATGTTACTTAATAAATCAATTGATGTTGTTATTGCCATAACCTCAATAATATTGCATTGTAATCTAATTTCAAAAGGTAGCAAAATATTGTTTAAGACAGGACAATCAAGATGTTATATTTAGATTCTATCCAATTTCAATTATATTTACAACTTTCTGTTTACTTGGACTCTTTTCCTGGCACTCATGGGGTGTGTCCCAATTTACCTTTCCAGTACGAGCGAGTGAACCATTCACTTTACCACCAGGATGTGGTGCAGTCATATCAAGTTCGGTGCCATTTAATTCAGAAACAAGGACACAATGTTTGTTAGGTCAGCTAGCTTGTTTATATATAACAAAATGTGCAAAAATGCCTTTGTGTACTCGAAGGCTGCATCCAAATCGGCTTCTTTATTAGTATAAAGATTTAGATATTGAAATCGGATGCGTACGGTTATACCGAGCAATCGATTGGCACGGAGCGGTCGGCCTTGTATGATTAGTGAATACAAAACGCCGGTTGCAAGGCGGATACAGCTCGGGCAAGCACGCAAAACACCACCCTACCAAACTGCAACCTTGTGCCAAAAATCCGTGACCTACATTCCGCTTATGTCCAAATTGCAATGATTTTATTATGGCCATTCTCCTTAAGATATAAATTTAGTAATCGTTGCAAGAACTCCCGTTTGCTTATATCTGAGAAGCCTTGTGCTCATTATTACAGTTACAAGGAAAAGTACAAGGGAATTCCAGTACGTCACGAAGCAAATAAATTTCCCATAATTACACGAGAAGGGCATTTTAATCTTAATACTTCATTGTGTACACTATACGTTTGTATTCGCTCGTTCTGCTTTGTGTGTGTGACGCAGGACGAAGTTAGGTGACCTAGTTTCCGCGGCAACAGGCTGCAGGTCGCGACTCTATTACACTCTCTCTGTATATAATATATCTTGTGAAAACTTGAATATTTAATATAATTCTTTTTGAAGTGAAACTTTATTTATGCACGAAGATGTACACAGTTTTTTATGCTAATTTGTTTAAAGGTTATATAGTTTCAATATATACAAATAACATGTGGCATTTTAATTTGCCACATGTCATTTAATAATTAATATATTATTTTTGTGGAAATATAGAAAATACAAGATTTAATTAATAATTTCTAATATCAACAAAAATCATGTGAGATTTTTATTTACAATACGTCACTTGAGATTTGAATAAATTATTTGTGTTAATTTTCGACACTTTTAGTACATTAATGACAATTAAATTCGTTAAATTTGTAACATATCCACCTCTTTCCCTCCCTCTAAGTCTCGGAAATCTAAAGTTTAAGTTTTGTATAAATATAAATAAGACTTCAAAATTACTTTGCTAAAGTAGTTTCACTTCTGACATGTATACTTTGTATGCACGCACATTTTTATGCCATAAATTATTCTGCACTCTCTACCAGTCTAGTTTCTCTAACATGCGAAAAGGGTTTGTATTGACTTAACAAAATTTCTATTTAAATATATATCACAAGGGGTGAAGAAATATTGTAATATTATATTCTATTTCATTATGTCATATATAATTCCGGATAAGTTTTTCAAGGGAATTTCCTGGAAGAGATCACTATGCTCCTTTTATTTATAGTTTTGTTTGATAAGTATATTTCATAGAAGCATACCTTCCGCCAATTTACGCTTACAACATAAATGGAATAAAAAACCGCGTGTTTTGCAACCATGTTGAATCAAAGAGACCAAAGCCCATGTCCTCATCATCAGACTCAGATTCCTCCTTCGCTTTTTTCTTTTCCTCAACTGCAGCAGCAGCTAGGGCTGCAACTCCAGATAGCAATGCAAATAACTTCTCACGACCTTGTGCAATCAAGTCATCCACAGTTTTTCCTTTCAGTTCATTGATGACTTTCTTTAATTGAGCTGAGGAAATGGGTCTGATGCACGTAACACAAAATAAGAGTATATCTATTTAGATTTTGCAAAGTTAAAAATAATAGTGATAGTACGCCACGCAACGCAGATTTCGTACTCCAAATAGTATTTTCAATGAGACTCTATTTGATCAAATGTATAGGTACTATAAATTCATTTGACCATGTAGGTCAACAGTTGTCGTTGTCAGGAAATCATTATTGCGTTGCGCTTGACAATGATGATGCAAGACTGTGGCACGCTTTATTTATTACGAGGCCTAGGTTATTGGTCCAAACAATTGAAGGTTTCAATTGACTGGTGTGACGTCATCGAGCAAGTCACCGTAATTTCAGGAGCGACGTCACTGCGCGTCGGAGAGAGCGCGTAGGCGCGACGCTGCCGTGACGTCACGGGGACTATTCATTCTCTCCGTGGGCGGACACCATTGTAGGCGCGAATCCTACATTGTAACAAAATTGCATAATACTATTGCGTAATCTAGAAATCTGTGCAAGGACACGCCGTTTCAACATCGCACCCAACCGCGATCGCATCGTTTACGTGCGACGTTTAGAAAAGTGAACGTTGCCACCTTGGGATTACTGAGTACATGTCGATTCTAAGACGTCAAAATTGTTTCATTAACGTTTAGGAAGTCGTGTAGCGAAGCACGCAGGCGTCATGACCTAGTCTGACCCAAAAACGGACCGGGCCCATCGCGCTTCTACTCAATAGTTGATAACGGATACCGGGAACCTGTTCATATAAACGCAATATATACGCACTGCCAACAGTCCCGTTATCTCGCTGACCTGTAGCGTCGCGGCCATCTTTATGCCATAAACTAACAACATTTACCCAGTTTATATAGATAAGTTAAGTGGACCTTTAGAAAACATAATTAGCCGACAAACTGGGTCCCATTCAAAAGTATGATACAGCAATCTAGTAACAGAAACAATAATAGACCTCAGGGACCTGAGGTATAGACTCTTAGTCATCTCAATTGATTCAGATCACCTGTAAACCCCAAACTTGGATTTTACTATCAATAGAGTATTTTATCTACTTGCAAAATTTTGTTATGTTATGTTAGTAACATTAAATTTATGTCTGGAAGCAGTCAATACAAATAGTCTGTTTGTATTTCCTGAAATTACCATGACTTCCGATGTATATAACAAAACTTATGGCCTTTATTAACCCTGTATACGATACTTGCTCTATACGAAGACGTTTAACAGATTGTTTTATAAGAAATTTATTAATTATTGACTGCTTCATGGTGGTTAGCATAATCGACTACAGACATAAGGTCCTGGGTTCGAGTCCTGGGTTCGAGTCCCGGGTCGCGCCAATTCAAAAATCAATAACGAGTTTTCTATTAAGATTTTCTTATCTCAAATGACGAATTGTAAATAAAAATGCCACATGTTATTTGAAAATATTAAAACTACCAAACCTTTAAACAAATTAGCATTTAAAACGCTGCACGTCTTCGTGACGCTATTCAGGCGATTTTCCTTTTTTTGCCAGGTAACCCATGAATCAATACAATATAATAATTTATAGGTAAGTAGCGGCTCATTAACGTCCCACTGCAGGGCACAGGCTTCCTCACTCATAGGAGAGAGCGTTGTTAGATCATAGACCCACCACGCTATTCCAAGTACACAAAAGTACTCCGACACGATGGGAGAGAGATCAAGCGCAGGACCGAACGTGCTCTCCGAAGCACGAGGGTAGATCACGCCGCCACCTTTCTAACTTTGGAAAAATATTGAGAAAATCTTAATAGAAACCTCAATACCGATTTTTGAATTAGCAGGACCTCGTATCTCACTTGACCAATAAGCAGCAGTAATAATCTATAAATATATATTATATTCATATATAATTCAAACTGATATGTGTGTATGAGAATCTATGATATTTTTTAGAATGAAAAAAGGAAAACACAAGTGGAGGTCGGATTTCGAATGCGGGTTGTGCGTCGCCGGTTCAATATCAACGTATCTGGGTCAGTGGGCCACCGTGCCAGAGGCCCGCGCAGTGCGCTTCGTGCCGACACTAATTATTACTCGATCTTCACTTACATAAAAAGAGTTGCATGATGTGCAATTGATGCTTTAAAACACTGTCACATCACTAGGCTTAGTGACGTGCTCTGATAGTCCATGTATCTATCTAGATTAAAGCATTCTTGACCTTTACCTTTACCTTCTTGTTATTTCATTGTCGATAATTATAATTACTTCATAGATTTATAGATAAATATGTACCTATTCAACTGCCCCATTGGTCTAGTGGTTAACATGTTCGATTATAGATATGAGGTACGGGGTTCCAGTCCCGGGTCGGGCCAATTTAAAAATCAATATTGAGTTTTCTATTAAGATTTTCTCAATATTGGCCCGTACTTGGGAAGTTGGCGGTGTTATCCACCCCACGCATCGGAGAGCACGTTAAATCGTCGGTCCTGTGCCTGATCTCTCTCCGGTCGTGTCGGGTTCCCGTCATATCAGACTATGAGAGTGAAGGAACAGAGAGTGCACTTGTGTACTATGCCTGCCAATCCGCAGTGGGGAGCCCTGTGCCCAGCAGTGGGACGTTAATGGGCTGCTTGCATCTGGGACATACGATCCAATCAGGTAGGTCCAACTTAGAAAAAGAGGTCAACCGCTACATCCAATTCGGATGGGCAGCATTCGGAAAACTACGGGACATCTTTTCATCCACAATTTTTCTGTGCCTGAAGACTAAGGTCTTCAAACAGTGTGTATTGCCAGCGATTACATATGGTTCCGAGACATGGCCGCTGACTATGGATACACAACTGGATAGCTAAAGGATCAAAGAATTTACTACGCTAAATAAGGGTTGTAACACATCGCGCGCGGCGGAAGGGGAAGCCCCGCAAAGCGCGAGACGTATTCACGTACAACAAACGGCCGTGTCCATTTTTTATTCAAATTATATGTTGTAAAAGGGTTATCTTATTAAACAACAGCTATTTCTAGCGACTTATCTACCATTGGTTCAAGTTTTTATAGGTTATATAGGACTAAATAGATGCTGATACAATATTTGCATGACTACAGTACGATGGAAGATGACCTTGTATAGACATATACGAATTGCATTTAATATTTGGCTACCCTCTCTCCCAAATAATTACGAAGTAATATGAAAGTCAATGGTTTAGTTAGCGAAATACGTGTACGTTGTCTCTACGCATTTTTATAACATTGAAAACGTGTGCAACCCACATAATAGTGGGGTGCTATTTTTAATACGAATCCACAAATTCAGAAACGTGCTATTTTGTAACGCTGACTCAGACAATGTTGAGTAAAGCCAAAAGTCCAGATCAAACCAGTTGCGAGATTTTAATGGCTGCGTTTGTTCATTCTATTTGTAGACGTAACCGATCATCTGTCACAATTGTTGTTTTTATTGTTTTAATTTCACAAATTAACCTTATTTTTGTAATTAACTTAAAAACGGTTTCAATATTCTCAAGGTATTTCCACAGCTTTTAACCTTACTCTTCACACTTGCAGTAAAATATCTTTGCTTTTTTTAATACGTTTTAATGGCTTTGGTTAATGTGGAGATGACGTCGTGCTTCCCAGGTCAATCCAACTAATAAAACTTGCAGTCAGGAGTGATTCGCCGTCGTCGTCGCTTCAACCGATGGATGTCCACTTCTGGACATAGGTCTCACGTAATGACGTCCACAAGGCCCGATCTTGTGCCGCCTGGCTCCAACGGCGACCCTCTTTATGTCGTCGGTCCACCTTGTGGGGGGTCTCCCTACACTGCGCCACCCGGTGCGACGTCGCCACTCCAGCACCTTCGGCCCCCAACGTCCATCGGTCCTTCGGACTAAGTGCCCCGCCCATTGCCACTTCAGGTTCGCAATTCGTAGGACTATTTCGGTGACTCGGGTTCTACTACGGATCTCTTCATTTCTGGTTCAGGAGTGATTATTGCTGGTTTAATGGTTCAAGAACATTGCTGAAATAGGTCTTTGCTTTGATTCTAGGAAGAGACAATAAGGAAATCTATTTTTTCTAGGTTACCTACATCAGAGACACGAAGAAAATCAAAAAAAATTGCGTTCATATACGTGATAAAGGATAAGGTACTACAATTTTACAATGTATAATCATTTCCCATCGTGTGGTATCAAAGTCAAATCCTATATAGATACCTGGATATCTCTGGAACCATAAGGCGTAGAGACTTGAAATTTGGTAGGAATATTCCTTTTTCCGAGTAGAGGTCAGCTGAGACCGATTTTTGCAAAAATCCCCCCCGTAAAGGTGGTTGCGGGGGTTTTCATTACAAAAAATCAAATTATGACATTAAACTAAAATTCGAACTGCACATTTACAAACTATATCTTTTATGGTATGTAAAACTTGGTCAGAAAGTTTTTTTTATGACATAATAGAAGCTATCAAAGGAAAATTTTAGGAAATTCCACCCTCCAAGGACAGTGCGGATATGTTTCTTATTTGTGAAAATGCTACCGAAAAAACAATCCACGCAGACGAAGTCGCAGGTTTAGCTAGTGTTAAAAATAAAGTAAAGCTAGCCTATAGCAACAAAGAAGCTTTTTACAATTATGCGAATTAATCAAGATTCATTTTTTAATTTATCCAAGTGTTCAGATAACAGTAGCGGCGCACGAAACTATTTCAAGGCGAACACAATGAGGTCACCCACAAAGGGTCGGCCTTGTCTTCGTAGTGTACCGCGGTCGTGGCTATGGGATGACAACTTTATCATAGACAAAAATAAAGAAAAGTCAGATCTAGTGGACAGTCTGCACTTTTAAATTCCTACTATTAGTACACGCCCTCCCTAAACATATCACGTTAAAATATTCAATCGTTAATTCGTTTTTGAAGTGAAACTTCTTCAGGCGGTTAAATTTTTTACTAATGAAACGCGTGATTAGCGTCACGAATTTGTGCAGCGTTTTTATACTAAATCGTTTGAAGGTTAGGTGTAGTTTTAATATTTAAAAATTAGACGTGGCATTTTTATTTCCAATTCGTCATTTGAGATTTCTATAAATAATTTGTATTAATTTTCGACGCTTTTAACATTCTAACGACAATGAAATTCCTAACATATCTTCCTTTTTCCCTCCCTCTAAGTATCGGAAATTTAAAGTTTTAGATTTGTATAAATAAAAACAAAGACTAAAAAAAAATAGTTTGCCAAAGAAATTTTACTTCAGACATGTGTACTTTGTACGCACGCACTTTTAGTTTTTTTGTTCATCTACTGAAGTTTAAATGCATTTTTTATAATAATCCTAAGAATAAATATCCTAAGAAGGAATACTTTTTATACTCCCTTCTTTGTTGCAAATTATTTATGTATTACTTTTGATCGACTTGATTAGCTGTTTTATAATTTGATTTTTAAGTTGGCAACTTAGTCTGTCCATTTCTACGTTAACTGTCCGTCGGTATTGTATCCCGATAAATTGATATTTTTAATAGAAATATTAATATCGCTATTGATATTTAAAAAAAATATATCGATACTTTATTGCATTTCCGACATCCTTGTCATCTCTCACTCACTCACTTCAACCGATGGACGTCCACTGCTGGACATAGGTCTCACCTAATGATGCCCACTGTGCCCGATCTTGCGCCACCTGCCTCCAGCGGCTGCCGGCGACCCTCCTAATGACGTCGGTAAGCCTTGTGGGGGTCCTTCCGGTGCAGGGTCGCCATTCCAGCACCTTCGTCCATCAGTTCGTCGGACTATGTGCCTCGCCCATAGCCACTTCAGCTTCGTAATTTTTAGGGCTATATTGGTTCTTCTACGGATCTCTTCATTTCTGATTTGTTAGCGTAGAGAAACTCCAAGCATAGCCCTCTCCATCGCACGCTGTGTGACTTTGAGCTTTCGAACGAGGCTCATAGTCAGCGACCACGTTTCTGTCCGTAGGCGATCACTGGCAACACGCACTGTTCGAAGACTTTGGTCTTCAGGCAATGAGGGATATTAGACGAAAACGTCTTCCGGAATTTCCCGAATGCTGCCCAAAGATTGGATTAGGCGGTTGACCTCTTTCTCGAAATTGGACCTACCTAGCTGGACTATGTGTCCCAGGTATGTGTACTCGTCAACAATTTCGAGTGCCGAGTTCTCAACGATGACTGGGAGGAGCAGAACATGGATATTGGACATAACTTTCGTCTTATCCATGTTCATTTTTAGGCCCGCCTGTGGAGAAGCTCTGCTGAGGTCATCGAGCATTGCATTGATATCTTTCAGAGTCTCTGCCATGCACGCACGCACTGGAAGAAATCATCCAGTATATATATCTACCCTATCATCTAGTACTAAATAAAATAGTACCACCAATTCTGTACCTTCATAGACATCAACAAGTATCAATAACTTGCTAGGACTGTATAAAAACTACATGGAAGTGGCGTCGTTTTTGCAACGGTCGTTTGACATCATTAAATGGTCAATCATCTCGCTGTTTCGGCACTAAAAGTGGGTCGAATACATTACTTGAGCTATTTTATAAATTACTCTTGTTGCTTGGCGGTTCTTTACTGCTCTATAAAATGTCGTAATTTTCTTTGCCAACTACTGTTTAAGTATTTTATTCAACTGTGTTTAATTTACAAATAAAAACTGACAACGACATATTTGAAGCCTCGCATAAAGATTTATTATGTAAAGAGGTGATTAGTAGGTTCATTTATGATATTCTCCCTCCACATATCCCTCGTCCTATAAATGTAGAATATTTGTTAAGTCTTATATATTAGTAGTAATTGTAAATATTTATGTAAATATATTAAACATAATTGAATTAAGTTATAAAATAATTGCTTATTATTAGTCATACGAGTATGTATGCATATATTCACGTTGTGTTGTCTGTTTTATTTGGTGATGGTTAAGTAATAAACTTGACACTGGCGGGATATTCTGTGCCCAATTGGCACACCTGAAAGCCACTAAAGAAAGAAGAAGAAGATTAGTAGGTAACAGTATTTTTTTACAACATTAGATCGGAATTTAATGCTAGAATTTCACTTTTGAACTGTTTTATTGTTGTTGAACTGACGAAATAAGAGAAAGTATTTTAATCTCAGTTGATGTACTTTAATAATCCTTTGATGCCGAAATTATTGCCACAGGCCTCCTCACGCTTTTATTTTTCCACGTGTGGAAAAAGTTACATATTTATGAAAATATTTAATATCTGTCCTGTTAACACATTGCTTTAAGCTGTAAGTAGCACAATAATAATGAATACATTAGTATTATATTTGAAACTCTACTATTATAGGTTGATGTGAAAAAATATGGATATTTTCATGAAACTAAAAACAAATTAGATGTTTAAATGTTCAGCAAATATAAACAATGAATCTACAAGTTGCAGAGGTCGAATAAAGCAATTTCGACTGTACTTTTCTATTTAATTTTACGTTAGATAGAAAAATATTTCCCTAGTGAAATGAAGTTGTATTTGTATAGTATAATTTAACAAATAAACATTTTATTGAGTGTTATTTATTATTTTATTACTACAAAGCACATACTTGACTTTATGTCAAAACAGTTTTAGATAAGCTCCTTTATATAGATATACATAATATTTATTTTTAAGGTCTTTGAGTATCTTATGACATTATGCCAGGCTCATTGTATTTTAATAAAACGTCACTTTTTGTAAAACTTTTAAATTAATTTATGCAGTATTCTTGCCTTAAGGGATGTTGGTGCTGACAAATTACTTTGAAAGGATCAAACTTCCTGTAGATCTTCTACTCTATCACAAATTATATATAGCGAAGTACAGTATTTCTTTATCAAATATTTGAAGTAATTCATATATATTTAGAAGATGATAAGTTCTGTTGCAATTTACAAGTTTCTCTTACAGCAATTTCCAATCGTACGTGACTTTTTGTGGAAACAAATGTACGAGCGGAACTTGCCGAGCTTTGATCGACCATCGAAGAAACCATGGGAAGAGAAAACTGCCTTAAGCGTAAACACACCATGCTTATACACTTGCGTATACACAAATACAGTCACCGATTCATTGTATTCTAATACAGAGCTTAATCAGTCACTGTTACGGTTTAAAGTTATAAGTCTTAACGTTGAGTTTGATTTTAATCTATTTCTAAACAAATCAATACAATTGGAGTGTTGCATTACATCAAAAATATATTTTTTCTTGTATTTGGCCTTCTGTCTGTTTATTCCAGGCAATCACTGACAGTTGGAAATAATTTTCACTAAAGATAGTAAATAAAGGCATTGACTGCCTCATTGGTCTAGTGTTTAGCATGAATACTGACATCAAGTCCTGCGTTTGAGTCCCGGGTCCAATTCAAAAATCGATATTCTATTAATTTCTTCTCAATATTTGCCCGAAGTTGTGAAGTTATTGGAGTGCTCCACCCAATGTGATTCGGAGAGCACGTTAATCTGTCGGTCCTGCGCCTGATTATCTTCGGTCATGTCGGAATTCCGTCACGTCGGACTGTGAGAGTGAAGCCTGCCAATCAGCACTGGAGCAGAGTGGTGGATCTATACTCTTTAAACCCTCTCATATGAGTAACGAGGCCTGTGCCCACAGTGGGACATTAATGGGCTGCTTACTTACATACGGAATTGCGTCGGAAATATTAAGTAACAGCTATTTTTTTATGTAGATAGATAGATATATGGCAGATTTAAGAGAACAATGACACAATACAAAATAATGATTTTATAGGAGAGCTTTTGAAAATAAAACAGTTTGAATGGCCCAAAGATATAAAGACACTTTGTGAGGCCACAACGTCATTTGCATTTGGGAAATTGTTGGAGTGCTCTACCCCCTGTGCTTCGGAGAACACGTTAAGTCATCGGTCGCGTGGAATTCCCGTCTTATTGGACTATAGGAATAAAGGATATGCCTGGCAACCCGTAGTAGAGCAGCGAGGTGGGTGTATGCTATAATAACCCTCTGCTATGAGACGAGGCTTGCAGTAGGACGTTAATGGGCTGTTACTGACCTTTTACCTTACCAGCGTCATTTTTAAACATGTAATTGTATTTTCTAATTTATATAGGTCTTGATTGAAGGTTTCAGTGAACATCTTACCTGCAAAGATGAATCCCCAACAATAAAACCATAAGACGAGATTACAAACAAACGCTAATAAGCCAGCAATAAAATTTATATCAATATACTCTGACTCGATGTATGTTAAGTAAATTATATTTGAATTTCAAATACAATTGTGGATTTCTAAAGACGTAACAACCATCTCTAACACGTGAAACGTAATCACAAAACTTGTTTACAACTTCGTTAAAGTAAACGTGTATGAACCGCATTTTTTCAATACATTTCGTAACTGCAAGTAAGTTACGTGGCCACAAGCGCCACTGGCACTGTTTCTAAATAAATCAAGGTTGATAAGATAATATTGTTAGCCGATTTGCTGGTACAAGTTATCAACTGGCTGTCAAGAGAATGATAGTAAAGCTATGGACCGAACAGTATCTAGGACGCCAACCGGACGCACCTTGGTCTTACGACGAAATAGGTTTAAGGTATACATTCTGTAGCTTCCACTGCGATCCAAAATTGAGAAACATATTGCAAAGAAATTGAATAATCCATTCGATTAAATGGAGGCGTGTTTAACAACTTTGATCCTTACCTAATAACTATATTATAAGAAACTAGGTATGCCTGCGACTTCGTTCGCAAGTAATAGTATTTTTGGGAGGTTCGGTGGGTTTTTAATAATTCAGGCTAATTATTTTACAGATAACACAGTTACATATAAATTCTTTAATGATATATATACATAATTTCACTGCAAAGAGCTTACTGTCCTATCTCAGTCTCTAGACCAGCGGTCGGGGAATTTTAATAATAATTACTCCAAAATATTTTACCCCATGGCATCTTTCACATAGAGCCCCCATGTTAATTTTGAAAAGTAAACAATAACTAAAAATTTAATATTTAAACAGCATTTTTTTCAACATATACTAGTAATACTCACAAAAGTTTCATTTTTACCCCCAAAACTTTCATTTAACCCCCTGTGGGGTAATTTACCCCGGTTCCCTGACCGCTGCTCTAGACAATCTGTGAACCAAATTTAATTTAACTGGTTCCGTAATTTTGGCGTGAAAACGCAACAGATAGACAGACAGAGTTACTTTTGAATTTGTATTTAAGGATTGTTATTTTACACTGTTTGAGGGAAAAACCTTTATACGAGTATAGCCTCAACAGCCTTAAATATAAGTTTCTAACTCTAAAATGGCGATACTTTCATTCCTTACAGTATTTTTTTTTTGCATTAAAAAGTAGTCTATGTCCTGTCTGAGGCTCTAGACTATCTGTGTACTAAATTTTATTTAATTCGGTTTAGTAGTTTTGGTGGGAAAGCGCGATAGACAGAGTTATTTTCACATTTATAGTATTAGCAAGTAATAAAAAATGTGGCAAATTAACACAGAATCTTTTCATATACCAGCAAAATTATCTTATTATGTCAATATTAGGTAAGTAAAATAAGAAATTATGTATAAAATAGAAAAAAAAGCAACATTTGAAGATTCTGGAGTTTGGATCCTGATTTGTTAAAGTAGAATGTTTAAAAACAATTTGTACTAAGTTGTACTAATATTTATTAGTTTATATTTCTACGAAGTAATCACCTTCACAAAGTATAGAAAATTTTAAAGTGAAATTGATATTTTACACGCAAATTTTGCACGCAACAGTAAACAATTTAAGCGTGTCTTTAATAGTGAAAGAGCCACGATGGAAAAATCATGCGTTTTAACGCATTACTATTCATTTCTGAAGCAATCCTTTCGCTCGTACTATATACAATAATGGTAATGAGAACGTTTGTATGCTAAGTTGAATTTATTGTAGTGAAACGTAACAATTTTCATACGATTTCTGAAAAATTATAGATAGAAGTGCAACAAAATGAAATCTTTTTAACATCACATCGGGAGTGTGGGACTCTCTGATAACGGAATACCTAAAACCCAACGGATCCCTCCCCATCCATGACTGAGATCACTAGAGCTTCCCTAACTGCATTCCACTCTAGTGACCCGTATGGTACCGACTATGAGGAGCTACCACTCAATAGAGTGAGGGATGAAGTGCATAAGTGCGACTTCTGCCACCAAGCCTCCTCCGAAGGCGAGGGAGAGCTCCAGCCTCTTGCTCCTTTAGTCTCTCATTTGCCACCTTCAGCGAGATGACGGTCTTGCAAAACAAGGCAACCGTCCACCACCTAACTTCACTGGCGAGCATTACCCCAATTATGCTCTCCAGTGAAAGATCTCCTCTAACCAGCGACAAAAAGATATGCCACTGGGGTGCCAAAGCTGTACACTCCGCCAGGGTATGGTGCGCCGTATCTACAGGAGCACCACACTCATGACAGGCGGGCGTTTCGTCACGGCCAACGACATGGTGCAAGTGCTTGCCGAAGCAACCATGGCCGGCAAGCACCTGTACCAGACAGTTGGAAAGAGGTCCGTGCACCCTGGTGAGCCAATTGTCCAGGTGAGTTCGAATTGCCTCCACTGCGACTATACCCGCATTTGGAGACCAAGATCTTCCCTCTATTTTTCGATCAGAGCTCTATCGACATGGTCGTCGTAAGAGACAGCACCTCTGGAAGCCCTTGTAGCTACCCTGCACTGATAGGCGACTAGCGACACTCCCAAGGGGGGTCGCCCGCCAGGATAGTCGCCGCCGTCCAAGAAATTGTACGGTATCCCCGTATTATTTCTTGGACGGACTCTCCTGGCGGGCGACCCCCTAGAAGTGCAACAGACTGAAATCTTTTTAATAGCGTGGCCTTTTCCACAGCAAATATATCACAAAAAAAATATGGAAATGTCTTAAAAATACGTAATATTATAAAATTGATACTCTAAATATTTAGTTTATAAGATATCGCCTCTATATTTCAATAATATGATATTTCTTAATACATAAATAAGACCGACATGTGCGATTTCATTTTTACTAAAAACGTCATTTTACACTTTAATAGCGAATAAATTACAAATTGACAATAAAAATCATTCGACACAATTACTTTTTGAAAGTCAAATCAAGAGTTGAAAGTCGCAAATAATTTTGTGAAAGATCAATTTTGAAGATAATACAGAAGAGAAAAGAGACGATATAACGACAACGTTATATAAGTAACACAACTTAATTTTATTTTAGAGAAGTTGTATTAGAATTGGGAATCCTTATTAATATTATAAATGCGAAAGTAAAATTTAACTTTGTGCACAGATAGTCTAGGCCTTGAGAAAGGACATAGGCTACTTAGTAATGCGAAGAAAGGGTTGGCTTAAATTAAAAATACTACCCAAAAAACTGTTCCACGCAAATAAAGTCGCAGGTACAGCTAGTATTAAATATCTTTAACAAAGCATACTTTGGCATATGTCTTATAGGGCAAATAACATGGTTATCAAGTCTTATGTATTTCATTATCCGTTTAAGGAAACAAATCTAATATTAATTAGAAACATGTCTGAAAAATCTTATTTGTAACAAAATTTACCTCTGGCAAATGCATACGCAATTACTTTTACTACATTATATATATATGTATATATACACCTACTGTTTTCTTCTACTCTCTTATCTCCTAAATCGAAACTACACGATTATTATCATAGCTTGATCAAAATTTGATTATATAATTAATGGCTATTTAAATATTTTTAGTACCTTTTATAAGAATTTTGACATTGTTTTGAAGATTCTTTTAATAAATTCCACTATTTTTCATTTACCTGGATCGAAAGTTCGTCTTTCGGTCTTATTTTGAGGGATGAACGTGCCACATTGCCTCCTGATGAAACGAATGAGTAAATTAGTGGGCATGTTTCAAATAGTGGGCACATGGCATTTACGTTTATTTTAACTGCCAAAGTATTTATCAGACATTTTAACCCTTGTTAGACAATTATCTCACGGGCGGCAATTTCATACTTTCGTCCCTAGGTGCGTAATATGTCGCACTGGACTTGACATTATAATGAAGAATTGTTCCAAAGTAATTTATACTTCCAAAGTATTAGCATTTCTTTTTCTTTTCAATACCAAACGTACGTACTTTTGATATTATTCTAAATAAAGAGCTAGAAACAAAGTATACACTTTATTGTACACCACAAACATAGGGTAGAAAAAGGCGGCCTTATGGCTACTTAGCGATAAAGTTGCCTGGCAGAAAGAGAGAGGGAGAGAAGAGAAATTTTGTTAGGAAAACATACATGAATACCTAAACAGATACATACGAAAAATCCATTCTAATAATACATATTAAATATATGAGATACCCGGTATTCGCAGATTTGTAAATTTCGGAAATCTTGGAAATCTTGGGTTAAATATACATAGAACGAAAATATAAATCATAATAAATATTGTCATAAAAGACCTTAAAAATTTGAAATTTTTCTTTATTATCTCCATATGATTAGAGACTAAGCGCTGAAAAAGAAAATATAAGTTTTATTGAGCTATTTATTGTTAAGTGTGTGATTATAATTAAGTGCCGGTTCGCAATAGTAAAAGTCAATCCGCGCTAATGGCTTTACTGTTATCACGGCGGTGGTTACAAAGTACCGATATATTATATTGTATAAAAGTGAATTAGATTGAACTGAAACTGCAGGTGCGAGTGGCACTTTCACACTCGCTGCGGTACACACCGCCAGCGAGAACCAATCGCGTATCTTTTATATGACCTCACTGTATGTAGAAAGGCCAAAGCCAAACTGACGAACTGTGTTATTTCAGCTGTCATTAATCATCAAATTATTACTGTTTACTGCTAATTACACACTATCTTCTATAGTCTCTATTTCCGTATCTTTATACTTTGTCCAATTAATATTTTTTTATGTGACATCGTCGTCATCTCAACCGATGGACGTCCACTGCGGGACGAAGGTCTCTCTTAATGAATTCCAATGAGCCCGATCTTACGTCGCTTGTATCCAGTGGCTGCCAGCGACCCGCCTGATGTCATCGGTCCACCTGGTGGGGGGTCCGCCGATGCTGCGTTTTCTAGTGTGAGGCTGCCAGTCTAGTACCTTCGGGACCCGACGTCTGCGAACTATGTGCCCTGTCCAATTGCCACTTCAGCTTTGCAATTCGGTAGGCTACGTCGGCGACTTTAGTTCTCCTACGGATCTCCTCATTTCTGATTTGATCACGTAGGGAAACCCCGAGCATAGCCCTCTTCATTACCTACTGAGTGGCTCTGAGTCTTCTTACGAGCCATGTCTCGGAACAATATGTAATCGCTGGCAATAAGCACTGTTCGAAGATCTTAGTCTTTAGGCCCTGAGGAATTGTGGAAGAATAGTTGTCCCGTATTTTTCCAGCCGAGTAGAATTCAGCGGTTGACCTCTTTTTCGAAGTTGGACCTACCGGGTGGGATGAAATCTGTGACAGCCTGACCCCTAAACTAGGAAAACCCGTATTTGCCGTGCCTACCCAAATAATGTACATGGAAAATATTAAATTAAACGTACTCAAAAATAAAATTTCAATTTTAAGTTTCACACAAATATAAAAAGAAAAAGTATGCATGCATGTCGTGTAAGTGTGTGTGTGTGTGTTTTTGTATGTTTCGATTAGAGTTTATACATTGGATAGTCAACACTATGAGAGTATATAAAAACCCTCTCTCCTATGAACGATGAGATCTGTGCCCAGCAGTGGAACGTTAATACCCTGCTAATTACCTATGAGGAGTTCTCCATTTTTTTCTCTCATTTATAAAATCTTTGTTGTTCAGCTTAATCGTTAAACGTACAAAATACACATTGTACATCAATAATTGTATCGACGATATGTTGTTATTGTTTAGCATTACGTGACATGTATCGTGCGAAAATTTCAGTGCTAATATGACCTACCCCAACTTTAATACTTCGGTGTCGAGTTTCCAAATCGAAAGCTATTTTCGCTTCGTGACGTGTGTACGTTCGTAAGATTCTTATTAGGCGTGGTGGACATTAGGAGAATTGTCCTACATAACTGCGAACGAGTCGGTGAGTTTAGCCGATGGTGGGCAGGTAGCCTCACCGAGTAACGGTTTGCCGGCGCCGCGCGCACGTGAAAATAATTCTTGACGCGATTTGGTAACGAATACCGTTACGTGGTTCCGGGCCTGCCGGTGACCTTATTTCTCGGCCGCGCACTCTTTATTTTTATATCTTGTTGCCTGCTACATAATGACCGCTCTACACTTTGTAAAAAAAATGTATTCTCAACGTGCGTGACGTGGTTAAACAAGTTGTGTAAAAAATACAGTCAATTTCTACATCACAGTCAAGCCATCTAGCACAAACTTCTTACACCTATTAAAGTATTTCCTCAACAGTTTCTTCTCAGGAACAACTGTGCCACTTTGCCCGAACAGCTTTCATTGTAATCATCATCATTCATTGCCTAAAAAGAAGCCTTTTACGTTAATTATTAAGTCTTGGTTATATATATACAAGTGTAAAACTTTAGATTTCCGAGACTTAAACGGAGGGAAAAAGGAACATATGTTAGGAATTTAATGAATTTCATTGCCATTGAAATATTAAAAGCGTCGAAAATTAATATCTCAAATGACGAATTGTAAGTTGAATTGTTGTTTTTCTTGCCCTTATCCCACTAGGTGGGGTCGGCACAGCATGTTTCCTTTCGCACTTTACTCTATCTGCTGTCATTTCTACATTCACACCCTTTATACACATCCTCCTTCACACAATTCACCCACATTTTTTTTGGTCGCCCTCTCCCGGCCCTGCCGCTTACCATCATAGGTAGGACCCTCTTGCATACACGGTTATCCTCCCTTCTCATGTCAATTGAATGCCACGTGTTTTTTGTCAATATTAAAACTAGCTAAACTTCAAACGAATTAGCATAAAAAAGCTGCATCTTCGTGACGCTAATCATGCGTTTCATCCGCAAAAATTTTATTCCCATGTGCCTAAAGAAGTGTCACATCAAAAAGGTAACGTTGTCAGCTTTTTGGGTAGCCATCCGTTTGCTTTCGATGGAGGCTTTAATATTGGATTCCTCACCATTTACCTTATTGATTATTTGCCTCATAGTGATTTCTTTACAGAGTCTCTACAAAAATTATGTAAAGCAGTGGAACTGTGTATATAGGTTGTTCAAAAACATCCCATTTATCAAAACCTAGAGCCACCAATGAACTTGTCTTTTATAATCGCATTTTATAAAAAATAATTATGTCAATGTGAATGCATCAGAAGTCCAGCCAGTTTGTATGTAGTGGATTTACCGAGTAAATGTAAAAAGACATATAAGCTCTCTGTCGGGGAATACCACGTCACCGACAATTTTAGTTGTTTATCCTCCATAATGACCAAGCAATGACGTTCAATGTAATTTTCAAGGTGATTACCCTGAACTATACATGTGACGCAAAACAGAAATTGTAATTAATTTCATTTGCAATTCGGACCAATTGTTCAACCGGTATAATGAGCAGGCATATAGGTTAATGATAATTTTTTTATCTATATTTGAGTTTGAAAAGACTTTCACTAACAAATAAACGTTATAAAGAAAAGTCTGGTTACTTTTGATGTAAATACTTCTTTATAATCTGTAATACTGTTTGGTGTTGTTGCTACATATCTATCTTCTCCATCTGAAATGCAATTACACCACTGGATAGCTAAAGGATCAAAGAATTTATTACGCTATATAAGGACTGTAACACATCGTGCACCAGACGTATTCACGAACAACATACGGCCGTGTTCATAACACAGCCAAAAACAAGATTGGTCGTGTTTCTTTTTGCATAATATATGTATTTTTATTTCATACTAGTTGCTTTCCCAGATGTCATCCGAAAAGTTGCCAATCCCGTGGGATAACGGGGAAATACGTACTTAGTAATCGTCCACAATTGCAAAAGGACTCAACGACGAAAAACATCATACCTACCGCATAATAACCGCTAAAATTACATCATACTATCAGATATAACATTAGATAATATTAAAAATAATACTAATGCTACATAAAAGCGTATTTGTTATTTATTCATATTCTCATCATCATGTACACTTGGATGTTTATCACGCTAGAGCGTAAATACATTTAGATTGACTGCGCAATACGTTTGTGTTAAATTCGATAGCAAAAGTTATTTAAATTATCTACACAGCCAAAGAGTTTGTTTGTTTTTACATGTTCAAATTACAAGCTATTTAGCATCACGTTTAATCAATAGGAGTGGAGCATCAATGAAAAATATGGCAAAAATGGGGATAATTTTTTTAACGCTTCCGACGCGTCCACTGCTTAACAGGTTAAAGTTAGACAAACATCATGTATAACGGAATTGTTCCCAATAAAATATTCTACAAAAAACTCCTTGACAGATTATATCTATCTTTTAATGTTGACTAACTATAGCCCTTTTTTATTGTAATCAAATATGTTTTCTGTCTTTTATTATACGGAAATAAAGTTGCGTGGTAAAGTAGTTTAACTAACAGCAAAATTATTTAAAGCAGTTTTTTTAAAAGGTTAAATTGACTCGGTATTTATATTGTAAATGATGCAAATGGCCTCTAACAAATACATAATAAATTGGCTTCGTTATCTAAAATGTTATTCAGCGAGTGAGCGACGAATCGAAGCACGCGCGTCATGCAGTTATCGTATAGTAAGTATACAACGTCACAGATTTGACGTGCAAGGCCGACGCGTGTACGTTTCTTCCTCATCGAAATCAATTCTTATATATTAAGTAAGCAATGAAAGAGATACCCGAGAAAATACGTAAAAATAAAAACTATGAAAATCATATTCACATATTATAAAAATGATTACACCAATATAAGAAAAACTTGATTGCACACCTTACAATGTTAACGATTCCTTTAAATGTTGAATGCCTTTCTATTGTAAACTTTCACAATAGGTTTAGTAAATTCAAGCCCATAGCAGCCCATTGTCGTCCCATTGCTGGGCACAGGCCTCCTTATTCAGAAGAAAGAGTTTTTAGAGTATAGACTGCCGCTACACACCCAAATTGCAATTTCTATTTATTCCACTTGACGTTTGACATTGATACACTGTTCAATTCAATAGAAACAAGTAATAGTTAGGTATGTAGCCCATTAACATCCCACTGCTAGAAACAGACCCACTCCCTGATAGGGAAGAAGGTTTTTAGACTATAGACCCACGACGCTGCTCCACTGCGGGTTGGCAGGCATAGTACAAAATTGCACTCTCTATTCCTTCATTTTCATAGACTGAAGTGAAGTGAAACGAAATATCATTGTCATGGTGACAATAAACAAATTTCTCAAAATGAGGCAAGAAAAAACACCACTAATGTGAAATTTACAAGTCGATGTATACTATTATTAATTTATAATTCATACGTGTACTGAAAAATTATGAAAAAATTATTTGCCTGTTACAAGAAGATTACAATTACTAACGTATATAAACATACTTTTATATTTTAACTATATACCGACACGAACCTTAAACTTACCTTTCTTTTAATATAATTTATAAATATGTAGTAACATCCTAAAATCGTAAATACAACTAAAAATAATAGTCATCGAAAACAATGTGTTTGTTTACATTATATACCAAATCTATTGCCTTTTTTACTCTATAAGAGGTTTACATAGCTTCTATTTGTACCACTAAATTCAAGACAATTAAGTGCTTGACTGTGATCACACCTGATGATAAGTGATCATACAGTCTAAGATGAAAGCGCGCTAATCTGATAAGAGGCGATATACCTTATGGTTTCTACACAGCATCGTACTGGAAGACAAATCTCTTTGTGTGGCGGTACGTCTTCGCTGGTAAGGTGGTAACTAGCCACGGCCGAAGCCTCCCACCAGTCAAAAGTGACCTGACGATAAGTGATGATATAGTCTAAGATGAAAGCGCGCTAATCTGGTTAGAGGCCATTTACCTCGTATGGCTTCTACATAGCATCGTCCTGGAATACAAATCTCTTGCTTGGTACGTCATTGCTGGCAGGGTGGTAACTAGCCAAGGTCGTAGCCTCCCAACAGTCCAGATACAGACAAGAGTCCTCGCACTGCTGCGCCAGCGAGGCACAAGTACCGGTAAATTAAAAAAAAATACGCCATATTACGAGACATCGTGAAGATGTAACATCACATGGGTAATAAATAAAAATATATTTGCACGAACGTTTTCTTGTTATGAGAAAAACCCGTTCGAGTTCAACAAACAACCTCATTCTGTAAGTTTTGTATTTATTCGCGTGATAAAAAAAACCAGTTGGATGGCTTGATCGATCACACATCGTACGAAAACTGGTAGTTTTTGTATACATTAAAATGCCGCGGTCAATTGTTTAATTATATTGTAATTATTGAACAAGATATATTGCAGTGTGGTTAATGTAATTAATGTGATGAGATTGCTATTGTGGTTTTCTTTAGTGCTTTACTAAACGAGACGGTGAATACGCTGCTACCTTCTAACAATCAATAGACAGGTCTTCTTCCTCTTATTGGAAGGTAGGCTATTCTTATTTTTAACCAACTTCAAAAAAAGGAGGAGGTTATCAATTCGCCTGTATTTGTTTTTATGTTTGTTACCTCATATCTCCCGACTGGGTGGACCGATTTCGATGATTTTAATCCAGTTCTGATGATGGCATCCATGAGAAAACCGGATAAGTGTTAAATTTACATTAAGCATGTCCGCGACAAATGGACGAATAACTCAAGATCACGTCTAGCGATTTCGATGATTCTTTTTTATTGGAAAGGATATACATCAAGGGTTGTTTTGTGATAGTTTGGTTAGGTTCTGACGTTAGATTCTATGACAATGTGACGGAACTCTTCAATTCTTAGGAGCAAATGAACGATACTCGACAGAATCTTTTATTAGCCATCCAGATATTTGAGTTGCCTACCGTAACTTCGGTATAGTCAAGTGCTAGTCGTAGTTAAAAATGAAGATCAATGGATATCCTCAACGGCTTACAGTAAGGATGCGGTCTAAGGCAGAAAATATAAGTGTCTGTAATCAAATAGCAATGAGCTTACGTTTATTGCTGCATTGCAACATGTTTACTTCAGATTCACTTAAAATCAAAAAATAAATAAAAAATTTAACAAAAACAGAACCGCTTTCAAAACAGACTTACAAATATATTAATATGCTCTAAAATGTAAGGCAAAATTGCGTATTCTTTTATAGTGTTCTTCGTATTCTTATATTTGGAGTCGGTGTCTTAGAGTTATGTTTATAGATGGAACAAGGATCTGGTGCTGAGTTTGAAACACGAAAAGGAGGTGTACCTTTTGGCTAAAACAAATCTGCGGAAGATTTGTTTTAGCCAAAAGGTACACCTCCTTTTCTACAAAAATACAAGTGAAGGTTAAACATATTTAAATATTTTTGGAGTGAAACAACTTATGGCACATTAGAGAAAAAGTTTTACACATGCGTTAGTATGTATAAGCCTCTGCTGCATCTATACTATAAAATTATATTACAGAATTGATACAACATAAGCCAAAGAAGTTTCACTTCCTCCAGAAGTATCAATACGCTCACTTTTGTTATGTATTTATGTATTACCATTTGATCATACATCTAGTTTCTATAAGAATATGTGAAAATCAGGATGACAATAAGCTAATCTATATATATAAAAGAGATATCCAGGTATCTATTGACTCATCACGATATCTCTGGAACCATAAGGCGTAGAGTTAAAGGTTTAATGAGAATGAAAGAAACGAAGGAGATATGCAAGGATCGTGGCAAGTGGAAGGAAGTGGTCTCTTCCTACCTCTATGGGAATGAGGCGTGATGCTATGTATGTATATATTTTATTGCCGAATATGTCAATGGAGTTATCTTTGGAGATTAAGTCCCTGTATAGTCTACATAGCCGGGGTATTATGGAATGGTTACCAAGGCTGGTTCAACAAAATTTGTGGGCAAGGACATGAATTGGCTACCGCGGAATAATATTGTATTGAACAGTTAAGTATCAATGTTAAACGTCACGTGGGAGAAATCGAAATTCCAATTTGGTTGTGTAGCGGTAACGGTACGCGGTTGGCCGAATATTATCCACCTTATCCACCGATCAGTGCTAAGACGTGACGTACATTATACATAACAACATGGATTAGAATGTGCATTCACTCACATATACATCTGCCTTGATATATACAACCCTGCTCTATTATTATAGTAAAGCTATCTTTGTCACCTCAAATTTTAGTTCATCTACCACATGCAAAAAGAAAGGCGCTCGCCAGTGCAGCTAAGGCTAATATAGCAGCGCCCATGGCTCGCATCATTCGTGCAAATTTAAAATTATCGCTTCATAAAAGTACACAATACTATTGAATTGACACTTCTTAAGGCGCATTAGGTTAATTTTTTTGCGGACGAAACGAGTGATGAAGCGTCAAGATGTCCAGCGGTTTTTATGCAAATTCCTTTGAAGGTTAGATAGTTTTAATATTTACAAATAACATGTGGCATTTTAATTTGCCACTCGTCGTAAAATATACAATAAAAATATTTCACAAAATCCCTTTTCTAAATTTTAAATTCAAAAACAAAATTAAATTAAACTTTTAACTTTTTTTTAAATATATTTGAACATTTCTTAAAATTTATAAATCAATCAATAGTTCTTTATTCAAGCAGGCTTTAATAGTAGTTGTACACGTTATTCCCTATTCCTTCCACATATTATTTCCAATATACGACTTATTGTCCTTAATTTTCTTTTTTTTGTACACGTAGAATATAAAATGGGTGCATTTTATATTAAATGCCTTGGTATATGCTTAACTATATCAAAGCTAATTTATCAAATAATGAAGCTAAGTTAATAATATAAAATACAATTCTTTTTTAGTTCTATGTTCATAAAGTATATACATAGATGTATACTTTAAACGCCACAATGCAATATGATTTAGTGTACAATTAGACGGTATTATCAAAGAGAAGAAAACAGAGAAAGTAGACGGTGTTAATAAAAAAATTGTCCAGAAAATGTATACAGCATTACGAAAAATATGTATAATAATAACTGTATAAATTATTTACTGAAAGTATAGTAGTGATGTGTTAACTATAATCTTTACTCGGACGAGCATTACATAGGCAAAGGTGACGAGTCAGTCTCCTTGAATATTCACATAATAAATGGCACAGTGCACTTAAAAACGTTTTCACTTTTAAAAGGACTCCTGTTTTTGGTGTAATTACATTGTAAGCTAATACAAGCATGGTTATCAAATAAAATATTGTATACTTTATGATAGAGTTTGACAAACGTACGTCTGATAAATACTTGAATAATTCAGTTTGCTTAAAGGTATTATGGTATTACATCATAAGCGTCTAACAATCAAGAAGAGGTCAATTTATTGGTAAATGATTTGTTTTTATTTATAAGAAATTCGCTCATTAATCATAAATGTTAGGACAGGAGAGTTTTGTTTGTTTTGCATTGTCCGAANTGTATACAGCATTACAAAAAATATGTATAATAATAACTGTATAAATTATTTACTGAAAGTATAGTAGTGACGTGTTAACTATAATCTTTACTCGGATGAGCATTACATAGGCAAACGTGACGAATCAGTCTTCTTGAATATTCACATAATAAATGGCACAGTGCACTTAAAAACGTTTTCACTTTAAAAATCACTACTGTTAATGATGTAATTACATTGTAAGCTAATACAAGCATAGTTATTAAATAAAATATTGTATACTTTATGATAGAGTTTGACAAACGTACGTCTGATAAATACTTGAATAATTCAGTTTGCTTAAAGGTATTATGGTATTACATCATAAGCGTCTAACAATCAAGAAGAGGTCAATTTATTGGTAAATGATTTGTTTTTATTTATAAGAAATTCGCTCATTAATCATAAATGTTAGGACAGGAGAGTTTTGTTTGTTTTGCATTGTCCGAACATTGTTTTATAAACTAATAATATTGTTATATAATAAAATAATATAGCTTGAACAGGAAAAATATATTTTCCGTGTAATTACGAAAATATATGGATACAATTTGTCTAAATATGGACATTGGCAGTCAGGGCGTCTTTAATACATATTTATATATACACGAAATTAAAACCACGTTGTTAACAGGACTTTCACAGGGTTTTCTTGATTAAAGTCTTTCGAGTAGTTGCTCAATTAGTAAGAACTAACTACTAATGAACATAATGACACCTGTAATAATTAACAAAAGATTACCAAATGTAAGGCAACGATTTGTGTCACGCCTATAATATTATTATGACATTTTATTACTAGTTGTGACGCATAATTTAAATGCTTCCACGTCGTAAACAAGTGTGCAGTTAACGTATATTCATATTAAAATCAAAGTATACATGAATATATTATCTTTGGTGGATTTTAAAACAAATAATTATAAGTGGAATGACCGGTGATTGTAATAATATATTATTATACTAAATGAACTTCGCATCACCTAAATAATAATCTATATAGCTAGATTTCTCTTTTTAAATTTAATCAGAAAATTAAATTCTGAACGCATCCTTAAATATTTGACAACTAACAAACATGAGTCATTTGTCATAGTGACAATGTTTTCCTTTTTTTTTTCATTTAAATAAGAGATAATCCGAATATTTTAGAAAACTTTTATTTAATAAGTTATTTTTTTTAATTTTTGGACCCTAGTTTAACATATTAATGTGCCTAATATCAAATGTTTGACAGGTACGAACATTTTTATTATTATCCTCGTAAATATTCCATACTTTCACACAGCTTAAACGTTTCTTGAGTTTCCACTGTATTTCATGACCAAAATCGGTCCAGGTAGATTTTTAACGTGACCAATGAACACTCTTTTGCATATATCGTTACTTTGGATGAAATACAAGTAAGTATTTCAATATTTTAGTTAAAAACACAGCTAACTTTTAAAAAGTCTGTAATTTCTTGTGTTAAAATCATCAAAGTCATATTCAATACGGCAAAAGAAGACTCTAAAATCGTTATGTTATTAGTTGATGTATACGTCTTACTACCAAACGGCTCTCGTTTAAAATTAGTTTAAATTGCTTCAGTACTCTAAAGCAGCGATATATATATGGATAAAAGTTTGATAAGAGAAGTATTATTACATCTGTAGGAATATATTAGCTATCCGCGCAATAACTGGTCAGTAGCGACTAGAATAATCAAGCCGGCCGGCACGATAAGTGGCAACTGTGTATTGCATGCGATAGCGGATAATGCGTAGTTAGGTAGCTGGATGCATCGCGCAGTAGAGCGTCGCCGAGCTAAACGACAGAGGCTCGGTCATAACTCTGGCCATTCATTGGTGTAAATATATTATAAAATGAAGTAAAACAAACAATACTTTATTACACTATAATTTTACAATACTCCTGAATCATTAAATCCAGTTATTTGGTCATGTTGTACGAATGACGATGGTATTAAAGAAAGATTTAAAACTCTAACATTCCTGTCCCTTCTTGCCTGTTCTGAGGAGAATACACAGCAAATTCAATGGGTTATCCATTTCTTTATCATCACTACAATCAATACTCTTTAAATTTGTTATATTTAAATTAAAGCTGTTAAAATAAGCGAGCTTTTTTATCGATGTTATGATTCATAATTATCGTAGCGTTTATATTTTTTAAATGCATACGAATTGATAATTAGAAATATATAACCTTTAAATAAGCTAGTTAAATGGTGACAGTAAGCTGAGATTGGATATTTTCTTTGTATTCAACAATAAAGACAGAGCTTTCTAATGATAACCTAGCGCGCCGGGGAAATCCTAAACAAAGAGGGAATTTTTTATCATCATTACCGGTTTTGCTTTATATTACACTATTACAACACTAGAAAAATAATTTTCTCAATAAAAGTGAATATTAAAAATCACTTTTCATTCAAGAAATATGGTTTATACAAACATTTGTACAATACAAGATGGTGCGGTATGCTTTTGATACATTTACCGGTTGAGTTTTATTTGAACCAGTTGTTTTACCGATATCGAAGTTTCGCTCAAATCCAACAAATATCGTATATAATCGAGTTTTTAACTTCGTTTTATAGTAGAGAACCGCATTTTCCATAGCAATCAGGGCTTTGGGAACGCACGTATCCCCACGTTTAGGGGTCAATAGCTCGCTGTTGGATGCACGCGTCTACGTGGTTGCACCTCACGCAGCGTTTTTCTGCTACTTATTGTCACTATTTGAATTTTGTATCACAAAGTATACTCTAACGACGATAGAAATGAAAGCAATAATTGTCTATAAACTAAAAATTACATTGAAACTAAATTTTTGCGATGTCTTTAATTGAATGCAAAGTCAATTAAGTTTGTAAGAGCGACATAAAACCTTGTAGAGGGTTTTTTATACGTTTTTATTGACCTTTCTGAGAAATATCTAGCATTTAATTATATCAATGACGTACCTCGGCAGCGGGTGCGTGCACCTGAACGCGCAACTCGTCGGTGTCGTGATCGTGTTCCAGTACATCGACGCGAACTTCGCGTCCGTTGTACGTAAGGAAGGCACGCTGACCGGGCTTCAGATGGACGCCCGCCAATCCACGAAATCCTGGCCCAATGAGCTCCGCATCACGATACTCCCGCGACATTTTACCACCATCGAAACGCACCGTATAACGTGTATTCGGTGTTAAATTAATACAATTGTTGTTCTCCGGAAAAGGAGCCGGAGTTTTCACCGCCTGGATCATCCCAGAGTAGTACAGTCCATCGTCACCGAGGGCCGCTACGCGCGTCCCTATGATAGAGCGCTTGGCCAAGCGTTTACCGGTAGACATTATGCCTTCAGTCCGAATAGCCTCCTATATAGAACACACAACACGGTCCGGTAGTCCACTCGCCTAATTCACACAAGTCCATTCAAGATTTTCAAATCGCCCGGCGCACACGTTTCGCGGGGTACCCGTAACAAAATTTTGGACAATCGCGAAAATTTCGATGCGACTCGCTAGATTGAACGCGGTTCGGCCCCTCAATAGGCCGAGGCTGGTCGCTGTTCTCGCGCGGAAACATAATACGAGGGCAAGGTCCTCGAAGATCGGGACAAAGAAAAACCCTTTCGCGGCGGTAAACTTTGCGCGCGGTTCGCTGCGGACGACCTGAATAGACACGGTTCGTACGAGAACTGGCGTGCGGCCGCGACACCGGCCGGCCGGCGAGCGGGAGCGGCGACCGTTCGTCTCGCTTCTTTGTTTTGATACTCAGCTGTTCTGGCGAGAGAGAAGGCGAGCCGGCGCGGCCGTACGAGCGAGAGGGTCCGCGCTCGGGCGCGCTCGGGCCGCCGGCCGGCGCTCGGGTAGGCTCGCTATTTTCAGCGGGCGGCCGCCCACGGGCGACATTGAGGCGCGCCGGCTTCGCACGTGGAGTGGACCGCTAACGGGATTGCACAACGAGCCCGTCGCCGCGCCGTCAACACCGCGCCGGCACTCTTGCCGGCTAATGTGACACAGTTTCTATTCGGATTTGGGGTCGATTCAAATGTCAAGCAGATGCACCCTACTTATGCAACACTATTAACGTAGCCTCGTTACATCTACGCACAAATTGAATAATTGGGACACAGTGCGAAGTCTAATCTCGATGATGATCGTTAACGCGACCTCTAGCACTTGTTGATCTATTATTTCGGTCGCGAAACGAGACCTTGTAGAAACGATTGAAAAATATAACTATCCCCATAAATCTCTCTCTCAATATACACATGTCTATAATTTTAATCATTAGTGCTATTAAAACATAGGGGTTAGTGGTAGGAGGGTAAAAATTTAGGACTAAATGTATTTTGAAATTCCACACCATAAAAAATTAACCATAAAAACATATATCAAAAAAAAAAATTGGAGCGAATCAACCTTAATACTTAGGGGTGTAAAAGGCATAAACCTATTCTCATGTCAACATATATATATATATATATATATATATATATATATATACATACATATACAAAATTTCATCAAAATCGGTCAAGCCGTTTCGGTGGAGTACGAACACTAAAACTGACACAAGAATTTTATATATTTATCAAATAAATAAATATATATAATCGTAATTTACAAAATTCTATTTTTCTTTTTAATTTTAGTTACATATACAACAGAAACCAGAATAATCTCTATTTTCTTTTGTTAAAAAGTCATATGTACGTATAAATAGATAAATATAACGTGCCTTCTATCATTATTTGTGAGCGAATTTATACGTATTGTTCAATTTTCTAGCAAGTTTCTTTTAAGTAGTCTTTTTTTTAATTATGTTACTATTCCTCAATTTCTACAGATTTGTTTCAGTTTTAATTTACGAAAAAGGTGTACCTAAAATTAAAAACTATAACCGCTCCGATAATTCAGGACTTCTGCTCTCATTATTTAAACGTCTTTATTTTTAAATATATGTATTTTAATTTATATGCTACCATTTGTAATGGAGGTGACACGTCAATGCATTCACAATATTGAAAGTGTTGGTCACCAACGAAAGCGAAACACAAATTAGCAGCAAGCCGCTAAACACCTCATGATCATTTTACTAAGTTTGTATATGTTGACATACTTATTTACATTTTGTGTATAAGTCGCTTTAACACACATAGTTTATGGCATAAATATTCGTTCCCTACTTTCTTTGTTATTTGTTTATTTATAATTTAAAAAGAAAATACAAACTAATTACTATATCATAAAATAACTTTGGGCGCTATGTGGTCATTTTTTAGCGGTACAGGCGAGTACACGTAAATATATTTTTTATCCTAATATTTTTATTTGATATCATTTGTAATATTTAATAATATAACATCAAAAGAAGTTGCCGTTAATATATGATCTTACAGCAGTAATGCAACCCCAACCCTAAAGAGAAAATATAGAATACCAGTGTATCTATATAACAAGCTTAACTGGCCAAGTGACCGCAACATTATACACCTTACACGCGGCTCTTCGTCACTGATGACTGTACTTCCACATAATACAGCAGCCTTTCGGTGTAGCTTTAAATATGCTGCCACACACTGCTGGAACACGATTCCTCCATCTCTTTGGCGTTCAAGTTCGGCCCAATCATTTTAAAAAAGTGTAAATGGCACTTATTTCGCATGCAGCGTCAAACTTCATAGGCAATTATTATCATCCCTTACTTCCTTGTCATTTTCCTCTCCAATAGGACACTTATATTATATTTAGTTTAATATATATTATATTGCTTAGTATATATTATATTTAGTTCATCCGCCCATCCCATATGAAACATATAACATCTTTCCATATACATCATATAACCATTAGTTATTTACCCTTACACGTCTATCCCCTTTTAATTTTAAGTAATTATTTTGTACAACAGCAAAGGCTGATACTGACATTTCCGTCTCATATTTATTTATTATTTACCTAGTAGTTCGTTATGGTGTTCCCCAGGGGAGTGTGCTTGGGCCGACTCTGTTCTTAATATACATTAATGAGCTTCTTAACCTCAAAATACAAAATGGACATATTTATTGTTATGCTGATTTGAGGTAATTATATTTGTAATGCAAAATCCAACTCTATTTGAAAAAAGAGGTCAAGATAAGCGAAATCCCACCAGAATAAAAGCACCACTGATTAAATCCAGTCTAATGGATAAAAACATTATAGTGGTGGTAGTAAAAATATATAATAAAATACCGCTTTACTTTAAAAACATTATAGTATTTACAGTATTGAAAAGAAAATTGCGGAATTTTTTGGTAGGAAAATGTTACTATAATAAAGACGATTTTTTAAAGGATGACTTAAGCTTTTATGATAAATTATGAAACAATTTGATTTGACATTAATAATTACTGACATACTAAAATTTGACATCACTAAATATTTGCATGCCATTAAATGGCAAATACAGTGGAACTATTTTATATGTAAACACGGATGTAACCTGTACATGGCAAATAAATTTATTTGAATTTGAATTTGATGATACCGCCGTCGTTTCTATGGCTCAACTTGGGATGATATTCGTCATCATGCTGAAAGCGGCATTATTGCTATATTTAATTGGCTAAAATGTAATCTTTTGAGTGTAAATCTAGATAAAATCAAATATATGTGTTTCATCTTGAATGAACGTCTTCAACCAGCAAATAACTTCGAAATAAAAATTCATACATGTACTGCGTGTAGACAGGATCTGCAAACTGTCGTAAAAAATTAAGTAAGTAGCAGCCATTTAACGCCCCATTGCTGGGCACAGGCCTCCTCACTCCGAGAAACAAGGGTTCAAATTTAATCTATAATGTATCTAGTTATGCTTGTCTATTATTTTGTGTATTTTAGTATTATTAAGTGTCGTCGTCGTCGTCGTCGCTTCAACCGATGGACGTCCACTGCTGGACATAGGTCTCACGTAATGACGTCCACAAGGCCCAATTTTGCGCCGCTTGGCTCCTGCGGCTACCGGCGACCCTCTTGATGTCGTCGATCCACCTTGTGGGGGCCTGCCTACACTGCGCCGTCCGGTGCGGGGTCGCCACTCCAGCACCTTTGGCCCCCAACGTCCATCGGTCCTTCGGACTATGTGCCCTGCCCATTGCCACTTCAGGTTCGCGATTCGCAGGACTATGTCGGTGACTCTGGTTCTACTACGGATCTCTTCATTTCTGATTCGATCACGTAGAGAAACTCCGAGCATAGCCCTCTCCATCGCACGCTGAGTGACTCTGAGCTTCCGCATGAGGCCCATAGTCAGCGACCATGTCTCAGAACCGTAGGTCATCACTGGCAACACGCACTGTTCGAAGACTTTGGTCTTCAGGCACTGAGGGTTATCAGACGAAAATATCTGGCGTAACTTCCCGAACGCAGCCCAACCGAGTTGGATTCGGCGGTTGACCTCCTTCTCGAAATTGGATCTACCTAGCTGGACTATATGTCCCAGGTATGTGTACTCGTCAACAATTTCGAGAGCTGAGTTCTCAACGATGACTGGGTGAGGCGGTACATGGATATTAGACATAATTTTCGTCTTATCCATGTTCATTTTCAGGCCCACCTGTTGAGAAACTCTGCTGAGGTCATCCAGCATTGTATTGAGATCTTCGAGAGTCTCTGCCATAATGACTACGTCATCGGCAAACCGTAGGTGAGTGATGTACTCGCCGTTGATGTTGATGCCCAGTCCGTTCCACTCCAAAAGCTTAAAAAGTTAAAATTATTAAGTGTGACTGAATCGAATAAAAGGTTTTTTATTTATTTATTCATAACAACTCGCTAAATTCTGAAATGAAGATAATTGCAGTAAGATCATAAATTTATGTACGCCAGTAAGTTTCGCTTATGTCCGGATCACGTGGAAATATGGGAAAACACGTTACTAGTAAGAGACAGCGTCACGAAAGGATGTGGTGGATATTTTTAGAGATCTCGCAGTAAGTGGTAATTTTTCGCTTACATATACATCCGGATCCCAGTTGACTATGGAAAAATCGAAGTGAGCGAAAAAGTAGCTTATGCCTTTTCACAGACTTTAGAGAATCTGTGTACCAAATTTAATTTAAATCAGTTCAGTAGTTTTAGCGTGAAAGCGCAACAGGCAAACAGTTACTTTCGCATTTATAATACTCGTATTCCGAAAGGATCTCTAAATCTCTCTAGATTTGACTTGTGTTAAATGTTAAAGTGACGAATGATGGATGAATAATCATCATTCGTCACTTTATCATTTATGAAGTTAGAGCAAAAATTTAATTTATATTGGGTCAATTCCAGTGGTAGATAGAAAACTCTTTATTGTACACCACAAACATGAAACAAGTAAAACAGAAACAAACTTAATAAATAAGTACAAATTAGGCGACCTTATCGCTCATTAGCGATTTCTTCGAGGCAACCTTAGGGTTAGGGAGATTATACGAGACAGATATGGTATCTCCTTTGTTAAACACAAAATAATACAATCATTATATAAAAATTCAATAATTGTAGGTGAGGAGAGCTGTACATTTAATATATCTCAAGTGTTTTGTATTTGAAACATATATGTTAATAAAACTCTACATTTGCACATCAGTTACTAAAAAGAGACGAAGGGTTCGGATGTAAATTATAATAATAATCTTCATTTCTCAGGTAAATCACCAGTAAAGTCACACACGATACAGCCTCAGTAATGTTTAATAAAGGCATTACAAGAAGTTTAAATAAATTGAAAAAAATAAAATTATTAAAAATTGAAAACTAAATCTATTTTTTTGGACTGTGGTGCACGGAATGTCGAAAAACTAAAAATTGATCAGTCCAAATTTTTATCAACATCTTAACAATGATATTGTTGGAGGTTCGTATACGGTTCCAGAATCTTACAATACGTTCCAGAATTTTGCAATACGATACGTTTCAGAATCTTGCAATATTACAATCTTAAAGGGTAACAGGCTAAAAGAAATACTAAAAAGTTTAATAAGTCCTTAATAGAGAATCAGTTCAGGTCAGTAGTAGTCATTAGGTTGGACGAACGTTACTATAACATGAATGAGTTTTTTGACAGGGGGTAGCGAAATATTTCCTGATTTCCTCGTTTTTTATTTCTTTCTAATATTTGTTTTGTATTTTGCGTTTAGATAATTTTATTAATGTAAATCGATATTATTTTATTTTATGATCTTTTATAATATATATATATTTTAATGGTTACTACAATAGACATGGCAGTATAGAATAATTACGACATTGTTACATTTAGAAAATTTTATATTCTAATTTTGCAACACCCTCACAGGGTTTCACTTGTAATTAATGTTACTTGTTGAATGCAATAAATAAATAAGGTCCCACTGTTGGGCACAGGCCTCCTCACTCATAGTAGAAAATGTTTTTAGAGCATACACCCACCACGCTGCTGCACTGCGGATTGGCAGACATAGTAAACACGTGCACAATACATTAAAATACAATAGAGAATACATTTTCTTTATTTTATAATTCTTAAAGATTTATGATGTTATTAAAAAAAATACTTGATGTTGAAATATCGAAAATAACGGAAATCTTTTACATTACATTATCGTATGAAATATTATGTATGTTATCTTCCCATTTATCTGTACATTATCTATTTATGTATACAATTTATTGCACATAAAAAAGCCCCAATAAAAATAATCTGTCTGACATATAGGAAAAACAGTGTAAAAAGCGGTCTTATCATTGAGTAGTGATTTCTTACGCTACCAGGGTACCTTGCAAATTTAAATTGGTATATTTTCATAATGAAAGTACGTCTAAAATCACTAACTATACCTCCTCTATAAGGTAACTGCTTTTTCTATATATATGACTGGATCAATTCAAAACTGTAATCAAGAGAACGCTAACTGAAAAACTATATTACATCTATTTGACCCGACAAACTTCGTACCGTCTCAGAATCAATACTTAAAAAGCTCAATTATAATTGCAAATGTTCTAGTTTTAGTAAAAAATGTGCTCAAAACAAAACAACCAAAAAATGCGTCCCTTACACCAAAATTCCCGCCAAAGTGCGTAAAATGTTATAGCTGTGATCAGAAATTGTTTGTTGTCAAAGTTAAAAACAAACGAAAAAAAAATAATAGTATTCCTTTGGATTTAATTTGGTTTCTAAACTAATTTGGTATCAAATGTTTGACAGGTAGGAATATTTTCTAAGGCAAAGCGAAATTGTTGTATTTACTATATTACGAGCAATTTTTTTCCTGTTTACTCACCTTTTAAGCCCCCTCTGGACTTCTGCAAATAATTTAAAATCAAATATATATGTATCGGAGTGCAATAGTCTGTGGCTCGCTGGTCCGCGTGCAATATTCTGCGGAACGCTGGCGCCATCTGTCTATCGACGTGGGGCAGAGTCAATAAGTGGCAATCCGGCGCGCGTCTCTCCGAAGTTTTCGGGTGACGGCCCGCCGGTGCGGTCGACTTTTGAAACTGTCGAGTTCCTAGCTATTATTGTTAATGAGTTTGTGTAAATTGATATCGGGAGCATTAAGTGATTGAACATTATAATCTGAGTTAATAAAGTGTTTGATTGCACCAACATTACCCACGAACACGCCTACAGTATGGAAATTATGGATGCCACTAATGACGATGTCGGCGGAGAACCCTAAGCCCCTATGCTTTATGCTATTTTCTCTCTTATTCACCGACATATATAACAAACGTGGAAAGTGAAGATCGAATATCACTTATTTGAATAAACTAAATTGATGCATTGATGATGATAAAAAAGGATCTCTGTTTGAATTTTACGTGGGTCTTTCCCAGAACAAGGTGCGAAATAACCCTCATAATATTAGATTTTCAATCATTCTGTAATATCATCGTCGTATCAGTTACGGATACTTCATTGGTAAAGGTCGTGCCTGCTCTAATATGCTTCAGTGGCTGCATGGACTAGCTACTTCTATCTCTCTCTATCCTCAGCTTCTTTTAGGGCTGCTGGAAGTACCAGTCTCGTTATATTCTTTACTTGGTTGGACCAATGTGTAGGTGACCCATTGCTCTTTTTCCTTCTACCCGTCCTACCATATCCAGTTTCTTTAGGTTATCTGGCTGTCCTCGGGCGATATGACCAAAATAGTCGTATATTCGATATTATATGATAATAAGACTAGATTATACAATTCGAAAGCACGCTAATGCCAATTCGTACGCCCATATCAAGACTATTAAAACTTTTTATGAAAACCAAATCTGCCTGTCTTTTCTTTGAACATATAGGCTTTATAGGCAATCAAAATGGTAGCGGGACTTTAGTCCCGCCCCGTATTTCAAATAAAGGTATTCCAATAGAATATAAAATATTTAGGATCGAAAACATTAACGTATTTAGCGAAATATCATGGAAAGTAATGGCCTAGTTTAGCTCTATATTCAGGTCACAAACCATCCGGTTATCGGTTTAGGTCAACGTTGCTTGACGCAATACTTTGACATACCTAAATGCGCTTTCACGACGTAGAAAATGTTGTATATCCTTTCATTACGTCTCTTGTACTTATTAGTAAATTATCTTGTAATATTATTAATATTACAAATGCAAATTTAATGTTTAATGAAATGCTATTGCTTGGTTATACATGTCTAAACTGTTAAATTATTTTCGAGGAATTTCGGTATAGAAATAGACGAAACCTTAGATTTTTATGTTGGCCATATAAGAAAATACATAATTAAATTACTCTGGACCCCTAAATTAAATAATCTCGTCAAACTTAGGGGTCATTGTTTTCCCAGTTTTAAAATATATTTATATAGAGATTCTAATATACATAATTATAAGTAAAATATATAAATTAAATCAGAAAAAGGAAAGATATTGGTACTGTAGTTTCATCGTGATCAAATAATGTCGCAGTGAATCTTCTTTTATACAGTTGTATTACATAATTATTACAAAAATATTTACAAATATGTGAACTTATTTCTAAAAATCCACAAAAATGTCGAAAAAAGTTTAATAATCCCCTAGTTTCATATAAAACAATACACTTACATAATTAGTAACTGTATTTTAATATGCCACAGTACAACTAAATTATAAACCATTATCAACGACCCAGTTTTGACTATAAAGCGGAACCTATTTAACATTATTAGTATCTCTTCCGCAAATACTCATTACATAATTTTGTAAAGAATTTTAATAATTATATGTAATTATTAATTGCAGCTTGTTAGGAAAAATCTGTTAATAAGATATGATTGTAGGATAAGGAAAGTAGCAGCCCATTAAAGTCCCACTGCTGGGCACAGGCCTCCTTACTCATAGGAGAGAGGGTTTTTAGAGCACAGAACCACCACGCTGCTCCACTGCGGATTGGCAGGCATAGTACACAAGCGCACTCTCTATTCCTTCAGTCTCATAGTCCGATGTGACGGGAATCTGACACGACCGGAGAAAGATCAGGCGCAGGACCGACGCCTTAACGTGCTCTCCGAGTCACGGGGGTGAATCACACCGCCAACTTCCCAACTTCGGGCAAATATTGAGAAATACTTAATAGAAAACTCAATATTGATTTTTGAACTGGCTCGACCCTCATGTCTGTAGTCGAACATGCTAACCACTAGACCACTGAGGCTTAGGTTAATATAAAATGCAAATTTAGTAAGACTGTTTCAAATTTAAGTTATTTACTACTGTTACCATCTGCAATATTAATTTGTTTTTAAGCATCTCTTTTAATAGCTGTATTTATAAAGAAAATGATCCCAGGTTTATAATAGAGAGATGATGAGTGCATCAAAATTGCAAAGTTGATAACTAGCCATGGCATCAGATCTAGTATATAGTAGTGAAATCAAATTCGAAATCTCCTAGGTTATGCGTACAAATGAGCTAGTCTTTTTGTGACTTTTTGAGGAACTGAACAGAGATAGAATATACTTTATTGTACACCACAAACAATAAACATGTAATACATAAAAACACAACTTAACGAGCAGAACAAATAGGCGACCTTATCGCTTATTAGCGACTTCTACCAGGCAACGTTAGTGTTAGGGAGATTATTTAAATTAAGAAGGGTAAGTGGTGTTAAAAATATTCCTACATACCAATACAAAAATATATAGATAATAAAGCGATACATATTATACATATTAAATAAATAATCCTAGTACAAATAATAGTCGTCATTATAAACATAACGGTAATGATTCTTTATTTGTTTCTTGAATATGTCCAATGATTTAGATTTTCTTATACTCAGAGGTAATTCCTTCCATAATTTTATTGCCTGAATTTTATAAAAATTACCATAGAACTTGGTTTGACGTATGAGCCTAAGTTGCAGGTCACGAGAGTGTCTTAAACACCGTCCATTAGAACCGCTAAAACTCAAATTTATTCCTTAAACACTCAGGAGCGCGAGGGTTGAGCAGCGTCCAATACAGAAAGGAGGCAGTATATAAATTCCTAGGAAAACGAATAAGCAACCAATTGAGCTTTGCGCAAAATTCAGATACGTGGTCGTATTTGCGTAATCCAAATACGAACCGAATAGAGAGATTCTGTAATCGCTCAAGTTTATTCAGTTGGTCTACGGTGAAACCAAGGACACTACTTTGTGCCTACTGCCATCATTACCCAGCACTATGATAGATCCTTAGTCCAGCGTCCTGAAACACCAAAACAGTGCCAAAAATGTGGCATGGCGGGCCTTGGACTAAAATTCAGAGACTATTATACCTGTACCCTTCAGTGATGTTTTGGCGAACCAGACCTTGTCACTTGTAGACATTTCTTTAAATTTGAGGAAAATAGGCCAAGGTGTCTTGCTATCAGGATGTCCCAGGCGATGAGATCTACAGATAGCGCTGGCTGTAAGAATTTCCATTTGGAGCTTGTTGGAAACAAGTAAAGCAACACATTTATTAACGTCTTCAGTCTTAATTTCTGCTACACCAAGCACATTTAAAATCATCCTACGTGAAAACATCTCTAAAGAATCTTGCTGTCTTGAAAGCAACTCCATTTATAACTGAAGATTTTCAAGTACAATCAGAACAAAACTCTGAAAGCTATTTACTAGGAAAGTTTATATTGGAAATTGGATTACCAGGAATGACGTATTTGATCACCTGTAGAACTTCTGCCAATCTAGTGTTGAAATATTCAGATAATTAGACTAAAGATTCCTTAATGTTGTGATTGGTTGGTGTTAGTTTAAACTCAAATATGTTATAGTCAACTTCCAAATAGTGCTGTGAAACTATGTGTATAGCTGGCAAGTACTGGAGTACGTAATTAAAACACGGAGAGATAATTTTTAAGTCTAACTTATTACTCTCACAAAAGTGTGTTTACAATTAATATCACTATAAGCGATAGCGAAGGGTGGCGGATTTGCTAGTGATAAGTCCATAAAATACAGGAATTGTATAATTTAGATGTCAATAGTAATTAGGTGATTAGAAATGAGACCAATTATCTTATCGTCTTTCGTAGAATAGTGGAATGTAGAGTATACTTTGACATTATAATATCTATATATAAAATAAATGCGTTGATGAGTATGTTCATTATAAACTTTGAAACCAACCAAACGATTAGCGCTAAAACAGGGCCATTAGGCTACGTAGATGGTTGTAGATCACATAACTCACTCACTCATTCGGGCTACCTGAGCTGGAGGGGACAGTGCATATCTTTAGGTTCCACGCCCGCTCCATGATCGTGATGAGGGATATCCAAATTGACCTATTGGCCAGGCTTTGCCTCGATTCCACTGGAGCTGAAATTAGGTCTGTGTGCATGGAAGCTGGCATGTAAGCACTCCGAGCTCGACAGAAGGTGCCACGGAGAAAGACTTCCAGGAGACCTTCACAAGGATTCAACTAATACACTATTAAGAGAACTACAAAACTATTTGAGATTGACTTAAAATTTTGCTAATACCTTTTGCATTGCAGAATTCCCTAAATTCCTCCGAAATCGTAATAAAAAAGGTAAATGTATAGATTAAAAGTCGTCGTCTCAACCGATGGACGTCCACAGCTGGACAAAGGTCTCTCTTAATGAATTCCAATGGGCCCGAACTTGGGCCGCTTGTATCCAGCGGCTGCCAGCGACCCGCCTGATGTTATCGGTCCACCTGGTGGGAGCCTGCCGACGCTGCGTTTTCCGGTGCACCTTCGGGCCCTGCCCACTGCCACTTCAGCTTTGCAATTTGGTAGGCTACGTCGGTTTTTCTGATTTGATCACGTAAGGAAACCCCGAGCATAACGGTTGAGCCTCTCCATTGCCCGTTGAGTAACTCTGAGTCTTCTCACGAGCACCATAGCCAGCAAATTAAAAGTGCTTGTTTATAAAGTGCATATGCTAGAAGTGAAACTTCATTGTCAAACTAATTTTTAAATCTTTATATTTATACAAATCTAAATCTTTGGATTCCCGAGACTTAGTGGGGGGGAGGGGGGAATATGTTAGGAATTTAATTGTCATTAAAATATTAAAAGATTCGAAAATTAATACAAATAATTTGTTGGAACCTCAAATTACGAACTGTAAATAAAAATGCAATCTGTTTTTTGTGATTATTAGAAGTTATTAATTAAATTTTGTTTATGAGTTTTAAAATGGCATATTAAAACCTAGCTAACCTGACGCTAATCATGCGTTTCATCCGTAAATATTTTACCCTCATGCTCTTAAAGAAGTTTCACTACAAAAAGGTAACAAATATACATCTAATTTATTATTATATTAGGTTGTAACATGTCAACTAATTGGTTATACACGTGCTTTTCTGTATAGAGAGTTACGGGATCGAACCACAAGTAGGTACAACTACATTCTCTTTATAAAGCTTGTGTTCCTGTTTTTTTTATTAAATTAATTAGCGTTCTTTTCGGTGCAGTGAAACATCGTAAGGAAAACCTGCATTTCCTGGGAATATCTCTAGAATGTGTAGGTAGCCTGACAACCTTCACTGGTGGATCTTTTCTCTAAACAGTATTCTTCTGTCAGTCCAAATACTGGGATTTCGTAGGACATGGTTTTATATAGTAAAAACTATAGATATTATAGAAATGATAACGATTTTGTAATGAGTTTGCGAATGGAGAGTGAGGAGAATTTCATTAATGTACATGCTAACCCGCGCAGTTTCCTTATATATATTTAATTGCTAACAGTTCAGCGTTTCACTGTGATCACACGTAATGGTAAGTGATGATATTTAGAGTTAAGAGCCAGTTTTACCTCTTATGGTTTCTACACAGCATCGTATCGGAACACAAATCTCTTGCTTGGCGGTACAAGCCCAGACCTTTAGACAAACTAGGAAAGGCAATTTCCTGAATTCGCCCAACTGGGAAATTAAACCTCTGCTAGTAAAACCAGTACTTCCACCACTACTCCAGCAAGGCCGACAGCTTTAATGTTGTATTTAAAGAACAGCATCATCTCTTTGACACTTATAATAACATAATTCAGATAAAAAACGAAAGAATTGCAATGTTTTAATTATAAATTAACACAAATATCATCAAAATCGGTTAAGTAGTTTCCGAATCCTTTGGCAACATACATTGTGCCACGAATTTTTTCATTTATGGTTAAAAATATATTATGTACTATTTTTGAGATTTGTAACTACGTTAATTTAAATATATTTAATAACATACTTTCAAGAAAAATGAAGAATAGTGGCAAAATGAAATTTGTTATTCAAAACGCAAGTTCATTTAAATTAAGCAATATTATTTTTCTTTGAAATAACTCTCCAAATCGTCATTAATGATGAAAAAATTGTTAATTTAAACGTATTTCACGTATCAAGCAGTTTCAACCTTTCGTTTATATTTCAGTTACTTTACACGTGACCACAATCACTTTCACAACGCTTAAGGTCGTTACGTTGATTTTATATTCCGCAACGATTTAATTATTTGAAAGAAAGATCACGTCTTTTCATTAATCACGTTTGTTCGTATCAATAAAATGCTTTCGACACGTTTCAACTTAGGTATTGTAACCAGTTGTCATGTATGTTGAATTGTTATTTTAATATCTTTACATTGAATATCGATTTTGTAACTAACTATTACCCTGGACTTCGTTCACGTAGAATTCTATTCAAAATTTAGAAACGTTTATAAATTATTGGCAAATGTTCAATACATGAAGTAGATACAGAGTAAAATAATAAGTGATCGATCTCCTAAACTTTTAGATGATATATCTTTTGTATTTTTGCCACAAAAATTACCACGCAGTTAAATTAGCCTTGGCATTTCCGAAGCAGAGGAGAGGAGGGGGAAGACTGCCTGTTACGTGGCGGATAACCGTGTCCAAAGATATGCACTTGGTTATTATCTTTAGACGCAAGACAAGAGCACTTTGCGCCTAAAAGCGAGGAGAGTCGATGTCAAATAATTGGGATAAGGCAAAGTAGAAGATTTTTGTCACAAAAAAAACCCCCTTGTCCACCTTTCCAAGGTTTAGTGGGCATGAAACATAATAGATAGACCGTGATACTTTCCCTCTCTAATATAATATCAATGTAAATTAAACTGTTTTTTTTTATTTCTTATTATTTGTGATACAGAATGAACACTTATGATTTCTAGACAGCATCATTCGGAAACGTAAATTGACAGCAAGGCCGAAGCCTCCCACCAGACTAGACTAAAATAAATTAGAAAATGCAATTTCCTTAACTTTCCTAACGGAGTTCGTATCCGAGGACTCTGCTAGCAAAGCGAGTACGTCGTCGTTGGGTTCATCTCAGAATCTTTCCTGGGGCATTCAGTAAATTCCCGGTACGTTTCTTGTCCGTATTTCATACAGGCTGGATCCTGGTCAATTCCGAGGGGGGTATGTTTCGGGTTTTGCTGCTGCCGCGTCATCTTCGCCACTATCACCTACGGTTGGTGGTGATGACAGCAGGAGATCACGAGGCAGAGGACGCCCTGTGTTTGCCGTTCTTTGGTACTGGCGGAACATACTCCTCGCAAGCTGACGGACGAACACCTCCACGGTAAAACGAGTACTTGCACCACTGCGCTAGCAAGGCCTTCCAAACATAGAAACGAACACGGAATACGATATAAATTAAATACCACTCCTTGCGCTATCTAAGGCTCTGAGATCGATACCCAGCAGAACAAATTTAGTAAATTGCATTTAATTTATCTGAGTCTGGACTGATGGGAGGCTTCGGCCGTGGCTAATTACTATACAACTAAATAAGTGCAACCAAGCCTAATACATTCCAATACGAACATCGTATGTGGAAACGATAAGGCACAGGTTACTTCTTACCTGGTTAGCGTACTTCTCAGATTGTCTCATCACTTACCATCAGGTTAGATTACAGTCTAGCACTAACCGGTTGGCCTTAAAAAAGTACACAGCTAAATTTTAGGAATTGTACGTCTCGCATATACTGTTATTTCTAAAGAACTTTCACAATAGTGAATTTGATTATAATCTTAGCTCCAATAAAACGGGCGTTTTTATCTAAACTACTAAGAACAATAGAAGTATAAACAACAGTCTAATATTAAAAAAAAATAAAACTCCTAATTTCTAAACAAATTTCTTCTTGTTTATATTTACACAAATCTAAAACTTTAGATTTCCGTGACTTAGAGGGAGGGAAAAAGGAAGATATGTAAGGAATTTAACTATCGTTAAAATATTAAAATTGTTGAAATCTCAAACGACGAATTGTAAAAAAAATGCCACGTGTATTTTTTATCAATATTAGAAACTATGAATAAAATTTTATTTTTGAATTAGAAATTTAGAAAATAATTGATGAATTATTAAATGACGAGTGGCGAATTGAAATGCCACGTGTTATTTGTAAATATTAAAACTACCTAACCTTCAAATCAGTTAGCATAAAAACGCTGCATATCTTCGTGACGCTAATCACGCGTTTCATCTGTAAACATTTTACCCTCATGCGCCTAAAGAAGTTTCACTTCAATAATAACTTTTTACATACGATATTTTGAATTATGTCACTGCCTCATTGGTCTAGTGATAAAAAAATGTCAGTATTTTCCTGAAGTTGGGAAGTTGGCGGTGTGCTCCACCCCCTTGCTTCAGAGAGCACGTTAGGCCGTTGGTCTTGCGCCTGATCTCATTCCGGTAGTGTTTCATTGCCATCACATCGGACTATGATAGTAAAGGAATAGAGAGTGCACTTTTGGCGCATACACTTGTGTACTATGCCCGCCAAACCCCTAAAATGAGTGAGAAGGTTTGTACCCAGGAGTGGGGTGTTAATGGGCTGCTGCTTTTTAAATTTATTTATGCTAAATATCACTCAATATATAAACACTTAAATTTTAACTTATCAGCTGCTCGTTTGCACCTGATACTTTAAAAACATCTGGAACTATTTAGATGTGATTTTCACTGGCGTAACTTGAGCTACTTTTCTCTAAGAAATATCTACGACAACGGAAACTTTGGGAAATAAGTACCAAGCTAACTCCAAAGGAGTATTTATCAAGTTACAAACTGTGAACAAACTCTCTATATTTCAATTAATAAACTACAATCACCCAACTCTCAGAATCCCAGATGGTTAGCGTCCCTTCACGTATTTTTTTTAACCTGTTGCACTGAATCTTGCCTCAGTGGTTCTAAGGCGATATGCATACTGTTTTATATCATTATTAGGTTGAATAAATAAAATTTAGTAACAGTATTTAATAATAATAGACAGCAAATCTCATTTTATATACATATATGTATTTGTATGTATCTGGTTATGTATTCATGTATGTTTTTAGTATACATTTTAGACACCCCTTTTAAATAATAAAATTTCCCTAACCCTAAGGTTGCATGGCAGAAATCGCTGCTTAGCGATAAAGCCGCCTTTTTGTACCCTAAGTTAATTTATACAATTTTTGTGGTTTGCGGTGCACAACAAAGTGTATGTCTCTCTCACTATACCCTTAAAATATAATTAGACCACACTCTCCCTATATCTGTATTGGTAAAATATTCATTCACTTTCTCAAATATTAATTTATTTTATTAAATATATTTTGCGAAATATAGTAGGATTTTGCTATATCATGTGTTATTTTTGCGAATGAAACGCGTGATTAGCGTCACGAAGATGTGCAGCGTTTTTTATGCTAATTAATTTGAAGGTTAGGTAATTTTAATATTGTAAATATAACATGTGGCATTTTAGTTTGCCACGCGTCATTTCATAATTTTTATTTGAAAACAATTAAAAATTTTAATATTGACAAAAACACTTGGCATTTTTATTTACAATGCATTATTTGATATTTCAATAAATTATTTGTATTCATTTTTATCACTTTTAAGATTTTAATGGCAATGAAATTCATTAAATTCCATCTAACATAGCTGATGATCAAGTAATACTTGCGTCATCCGCTAACGAGCTTCAGGAGATGCTAAATATTATGAATGAAGCTTTGAAAGGGAAAGGAATGAAAGTGAATGTAAACAAAACGAAAGTTATGCTTTTTGAACGAGATGAATCTATGATGAATGGCAATATTTTGATAGATGGGGAACAAGTGGAAGAGGTGAAAGAATTTGTATACTTGGGATCTAAATTTACAAAAGATGGAACATGTGA